>JAHXMU010000599.1:1611963-1627758 GCA_019455685.1 Philornis downsi | reverse complement strand
AACAGTGCTGAAGTGACTTGTGGCCGAGTCCACCGTCATGTTCAGCTATAAATGGACCACAGCTCGCGCGGTATCTGATTAAAAATATAATAATAATAATTAATAATAAATATAATAATTAGAATAAATATACCCAAAAGAATAGAATATATACCAAAAGTTACAACAGGAATATACATAACTAGAAATTCAGAAATAATGAGAAACAGTTTTATAACTCCTTGAGAAAAAAGAAGGCAACACACGTGACCAACAGCATAGATGTCAAAATTGTTCTGGTCCAGTATATGGGAAACGGAATCAACATACGACTCTAACGCAACATGGATTGAAATAATGCCGGAATAGCGCAAATGGCAGCAAGTACCATAAATGCAGAGAGAGTCCATTTGAAAACTGCACAACAGGAAGCACCCTGGAATTGATGAAATTTACAACTTCCTTTTTAAATATATAACGGCTATCCACCAACCACTCAACGACATATTTAATATTTTCATAACCAATCCAACGAATATTCCAATGGCTTTCAGCAATGGTATCACATACTTAAAACCGAAAGTCAATAATCCAAGAACAGCGTCCTAATATAGGCCGATCATCTGCCTCAACACAGCCTACAAAATATTTACTTCGTGCATAACTAAGCTCATAAGCGAGCACTGTGCACTGAATCGTATAGTAGCCGAACAACAAAAGGGGAGCCGCCGATGAGCGAAGGGGCGTAAGGATCAGTTAATCATAGACAGCGTTATAATTAACCAAGCAATAAGAAAAATGAAGAATATGTATGCAGCAATCATCGACTACCAGAAGACTTATGACAGTATACTTCACACGTGGATAATCGAAACTCTGCAAATGTGCAGAATGAACCCACGGATCATCACCACGGCATATATCAGGGAGATTCTCTTAGGCCGTTATTGTTCTGCTTAGAAATAAACCCCCTATCCATGCGATTGGACCAAAGCAGATATGGATGTCAACCTAAGTTCTCTGGAAATATGTTAATATCGCATTGTCTGTACATGGACACGATCGTGGATACCTTTTCTCCGAATATAAACATGCCCTTCGGGATCGATAAATGCAAAACTCAGAATATTAAAATGGGCAAATTCTCTACGTCCGAAGACTACACGACAACTGAAGGAGACATGATAAAAGCCCTGGAATCTTGGAATGCAACAAACCATCCACATTGAACATGGCAAGCGGAAAGATTTGATAAGAGAGAGTTTACGGATAGACTACACAGAATCTGCAAAATGTCACTTAACGGGAAAAATATGGTTAAATCGAATAATACGTTTGCTATATCATTACTATCATATTCATTATTGCTTAGTCAGATACGGATCTACACCCTTGATACAAAAATACGAACGAGAATGACAAAATATAAATACCACCACCCTTGCCCTTGTATAGAAAGGGCAAATATACCGCGCAAACTAGTGGGCCAAGGAGTTGTCAACATCCATTCCTTGCATAAGAACCAGGTGAAAACCTTCGGAATTACCTCAAGGAAAAGGCGGACACTTCACCGTTACATAGAGCAGTAATAACAGCAGATGAACATCTAACACCCTTAAATTAAAAAAAAAAATAAGTCGACGTCACTGAAGTAACGGACTTAAGGGAAAGCTGGAAAGCTAAAAGCATCCACGGGAAATACACACAGACAATACACACAATTGGCTAAAATACGGACAGCTGTATCCTGAGCCAGAAGGGTTTATCATGGCAATTTAAGATGGTGTGATTCACAAACGTAACCATGCAAGTGTATCATTAAAGACCTAAAAATCACAGATGATAAATGCAGAAAATGTGGTTGTGCATCCGAAACGATAGCAAACATACTTAACGGTTGCACACCTCTTGCAGCAACCCCCCTATAAGGAAAGGCATGACCTAATGAGGGAAATCGTTCACCCTAGTCTCTTGAAACACGTAGACATAAATGGAGGCACTGCTCCATATTACAAATACCACCCAAAACCTATAGTCGAAGATGAACCGTATATACTGTACTGAGACCGGTCAATATTAATACCCAACTCAACTGAGACCACAATACCCAACAGACCAGACTTAATAATTATAGACAAGGAAAACGGGACCGGAAATATAATAGACTTTGCCATAGCCCTTGATGAAAATATACAAGTGGCAATGAATACAAAGATTGGAAAATATCAACAATTAGGACAATACTTAAAGATGGCAACAAACTTCCACAACTTGAAAATATAACCGGTTAAAATAACAGCCCCCCAAAAACACGACGACTGTGGTGAAAGACTTTGGATTATTTGGTTTGGACTATAACTCAAATGCAAAAGGCAGTCCTTATAAAAACATCATCAATAATGAGGGAAATCTTAGGATAAGAAAGGATGTACAACTTGGACTACATCCCATAAGAGCGAATCTCTTGGTCATTGACTCGGTTTTGTAAATTCCAGCAAAAAGTGAGAAAGTAAAAATTCATAATAATAATAATAATATAAATAAAATATAATATAATAATAATATTGTAAAAAGAATGTGGGGAATTTTTATTAGATGGAACTACTGAAATGCGTTAAACTTAATCATTAATTAAAATATTAATTAACCATTGCTTTAATCGCACCACAGTGCTTAAATGTTTTCCATCACACAACAAATTTCACTTCAAACTTCACACAAATTCTAATTTTAAATTCGCATATTCCAAAGCAAGAAATTTTCAAACTATCACAAAGAGGTTTGTCCTTTTACATTGCTGTGATAACAACGATGTCAGAAAATAATGTATATTTAGGAAAAATTTATTATTTCGTGCCAATCTCATCGGCTCAAATTGGAAAGCCGTTGAAGACATCGGATTGTAATTGCTTTTTTGGCTGAGTCATTATAAAACTTGAAAAAAAAAATCGATATACTTTCGAAATGAGCTGATATGTACAGCAGGACTCATTGAATAGATCACGAAACAGTGTTTAGTTATGGAGTTTTGCATGAATTCCCGATTTTATGGTTTCGGTCACTTAAGAATATGCAACTGAAACACTTTTTACACGATGTAGTATTAAAAACGGTGTCAAAAAGAGAAAAAATTGAGTCTTCTAAATATGTAAACGATTATTTGTGGAGATTTTATTAAATATATTTTATTTCAGAAAAAGCAAAAAAGGCATACAGGCATATTTGGGACGTGTACGGTTTGAATGTCTTAACAGAATCAAAATCAAAATAGCCAAATGACGTCAATGAGTGCAAAATCCAAGTCGTTACCGTGTCTGAAAATGTCGCAGAAGGCAAAATGCACAACATTTGTGACGGCTTGGACTCTTCAAAAAGCTCAATATGCGCTAAACAAAGCAGGTAAGCACTTAGAAACGCATTCTCATTGAGGATGAAAGATGGATTATTTACAGCAATGTCAACTGAAAGAAATACCGAGCCAAACAAGATGAACACATTCAAGCTTCATCAAAGGCTATGCTCCATGGAAGAGATTTGTTTTGCCAATTTGGTGGCATTTTTATAGAGAGGTTTACTTTAAATTGCTTCCAAGGAACCAAAATATAAATTTTGGGGTTCTTTGTTAACAATTGACGAATATTGATGGATCACTGAAATAAAAACTACCTGAATTGGTTAATCGGAGACAGATTTCGTTAAGTCTCATATGCTCTTGGATGAGAGGTGACGCCACATCTACCTTATACCAAGGTCATTGAACGAAATGGCATCTACATTGCAAATTAAAATTAGTTATTTGAATACAAAATTTGGATTTTACTTCAGGAAACAAAAATAATTTAAGTTACATTCTTGCCCACCTGTTATATGCATTCCTCAATATTAAGAAGCCATTGCTTCTAGAAATCGCAAATGCACCAGAATAATTCCAACGAGTTCGAATTATTCAATTTCTGCAATAAAAACTTAAACATTAATGTTCAAAATTCTAATACGGACGTGTTTCTTTCTTTTATTCTTTTTTTTTTTTCTTTTGATTGGTAAGGAATACTGCCGTTTTCGTTTTTCAAAATAAAAATAATACAAAAAAACAGCCGGGTGAACTAACTTATAACTCACACTATAAGGGATATAGTACAGTACAGTAATTTTACAATTTTGTTTCATATTTTGGCCATAAAGATTCGACCAATTAAATATCTAAAATGTTTCAGCAGACATCACCGTGTTCAATAGTATAACAAAAATAACATAATTGATGTAAGAAGTATTGGAAATTACTGACCTAAATTATGATAATGGAGTCTGGACCCTGATTCTAGTAAAAGGCAGAAACGATTTTGGTTTTATGGGAAGGATACCAGAACTGGCGTGGTTAACGTGTGCAGTTGAAGTTATAAATTTTTTGTCATTTGCATGAAGGATAAAAAGAGGCAAAACATTTGGTGTCACTAGCTGAAAAGACATCCAGTTTATTCCTAAACTAAAGTGTAAAAAAATTACACTAAGCAAAATTGTAGTGGATTCGTTCAGACATTTTAAATATTATAATAAAAGCACCGTATTAAAGTTTAAAGTCACTTGTATTGGGGTACCGAAAGGGTTAAACTACTACCGTTATGCAAATGCCCGGACTAATACAAATTATTAGACCTTCACATACTGTACATAAATCCGATGTACCAATTTTAAATTAGTCATGTAAAAACGATTTGTTTAAATCTATAATTTGTATGAAAGAGACTAGAAGTGGCGTGGCGAATCGCTATAGATTTAACCAAGTTATCGTGTCCACCAGCCGTCGAGCCAGAAAGTGAGACGGAGGAGAAACAACTTTATTAGAAATTCCTGAAACGAAATTCTTCTAAGCTCTAAAGCGTCTCATTCGATGCATTACACTCTTTAGTACATAATAAATGACTAACCTTTAGGTGCGACATATGGTGATAATACCGTAAATGTGAAGAAATTGGTCTAGAATTTGACGCATTGAAAAACACAATATTTGTACTTACAATTGAGATCACAATAGTTTAAACATCACCCTGAATGCTTAAGTACCTCTTTGCATATACATTCGCTGCAATTACAATTTCACAAACATCCCTATATCGTATTGAATTCAAATATTCATTACAAATGATATCGAAATTGAAATTCACTACGCCCCCCATATTTTGCATTTTCAACAGATGTTTGTGGCCACACATTTATTGTTATCATTATTGAATATTGACACTTGGCAAATTTTCACATTTCGAGCTCAAAACCTAAATAATAGGCATTCAAAGTCTATCTACTCAAGAGCTACTTACCTGTATTTTGTATACTGATCCCTCTTATTGTTTGCCATTGATGCGAATACATTTTCAGTCACTCAGTCACCAATTCATTTATTAAATCGAACTCAATCAACCCTAGCATTTATGTCATATTTGTTATTTCAAACTGTTTGTTTGTTCATTGTATCCTTTCATTTCAATTTTGATGATGAGGACACGATAATGGTTAGAAGTTCAATGTTATAGTATTGCATTGCCTTTTGTAAATGTTGCTTCTCACCCTTATTGGAAGGAAGTGATCAATAAGTTTATTGCAATGCAAATTTCAAAAATACTCAGTTAAGCTCTTTATCTTGTTTTGTTCTGGAAATTTGCATGTTCTGTTGCCTGTCAACTTAGAAATATGTTATTAGTACACTTGACGTTTTGCTCAGTTGTCACTTGTAAATGACATAACGACTTTTGGGATTTAGTAAGTGAACCAAATTGCTAATGCAATGTATTCACAATCTATTGAAGGAGTTCACCAAAATTTTTCGAATGCCTCGCATGGAGCATATAAAAACTGTATGTTTAGATAGGGCATGTTCAGAGCTAAATAAAATAATTGTATTCCTTTCTTTTTGGTCTATTATTTTGTGGCTAATGCGGCCTTTTGTATTACGGCCGCATACTGGTTTGTTTTTTCTTCCCGTGTTTATGCAGTTCACAATACAGCGCATCGAGGATGAAATCAGATACCCTAATATGATTTGTATCCAAAACTTAAAAAATAAAGAATTTTATAGTAAAGTCAGGAACCTGGACTGCCTCAATATGTTCACATGTGTTTTAATTAAACATTCGAGTTTTCTCACGTCATTTTCCAACGACCACATTTTCTGCCCAAAATGTAAAAAATTGAGACCTCGATTTGGGAAATTGAATATATGTTTAAGGAATACATGGAAAAATGGGCATAATTGAGTCGCTGTTAAAACATTGATGTTATTTTAAGCAACTCTAAATGAATATTTATTGTTTCAAAACAAAAAACACCAAAAAGGAGTTTTATATTTGTTGGAGAATTACAGTTACAATAGTAATTGCTCTCTTATGGAAAAAACTTTTAAATTAATCATTTTTTGAATTTTCTTTACGCAGGTAGAAATAAGTACCGGAAATATTAGTTATTATAATATTTTCCTGAATATCCTTCACAAAAGCTGTTTGAGAAAACTACAATTTTTGCTCATGAACTTCAAGTTTAACTGTTCTAACATTTAAGTAATTTTTTTTTTGTTAGCTAATGATTATCATATAATCTTATGTGAAATAATTTTAAAAAACCTTGATTTCGTTGTTTTTTTTTCACTTAATTATTTTTTTCAGTTGCAGTTTGTTTACAAAATATTTCGTTTTAAACATACCGCATATTAATTGGTTGCGCAGCATTCAAACAGTGCGACTTTTAAATGCTGCCAGCATTTTAGGTCAGAACGAAATTTATTTAGCATAATTTGATGTAGGTAAAATATGTACCGTTTTCCTTCCTGGCCCTCAATCCTGGCTTACGTACCGTTTGCGTCGGGTCACCATAATTCGACTACCACCATTTTTGCTTGACGTTGTCCTAGG
Source organism: Philornis downsi (assembly GCA_019455685.1). Classification (NCBI taxonomy): domain Eukaryota; kingdom Metazoa; phylum Arthropoda; class Insecta; order Diptera; family Muscidae; genus Philornis; species Philornis downsi. The sequence goes on along the minus strand of JAHXMU010000599.1, from coordinate 1,620,880 downwards.
TGATCTACTTTTCATCACCAGACACCATCCGCTTTAGAAATGTTTCGATTTTTGTTGCGATTCGGCAGCGATTCGCAGATGCAAATTTGGTCCATGAAATTTTTTGCTTCAATTCCTGTGGCATTCAAAAGGATTTTTAGGAAATGTATAGCTGCTGGGCAATCAAAACAGTGCTTACATGCCGTTTCGGAACGGAATCAATAAAACCTAAACTGCGCATGATTAGCTGTTATAGTAGCAGGACCATAAATATCATTCACATTTTAACCGCCTGATTTGTGTTTTAGTTTTTATCGAAGAAAAAGCGAAATCTTATCTTTCTGACGCCATCCAGCGTAACTCGACCGCACTTAGGCAAGACGGGATACAGATCACCAAAGCCGTCTGTTGGAAAAATAATGGACTACTTTTTACAGTAGTTTATAGATTCGAAGCATTAGTAGTTATTTTAAAAGAAAACAAATACAGAAATTTCAATCGGGTGAGTATACTTACGCATACCTTTGTCCATTGACATATTACCTTGGTGCAAAATTATGGAGTAGAAGAGTTTGGTAAATCAGTAGGTCCTTGTCAGATAACTGGTAAGCATGGTTATTGTGGACTTTTTAAAGGGCTAACCAATGACGAATACATTATTGTAATAGGATCAGAATCTGTCAAACACGTGGTGCCGTATTTTGGACACTCGCTGTACGGCTCTGAATATGCCTAAAGTGCTGAGTCTCCGAACGTAAGCTACCAAGCAAGAAATGTCATCTAAATCGGTTAAACCGTTAAGGAATTGCATAATATTTTCCCGTTTTTCAAGCTAAGGATACGTTTCACAACTGCCTAGAAGACTCGGGCGTCTCTTCTTGCCGCAATATTGAAATCATGGTGAGAATATTTGTTGCCAGAATAAGTATGGGAGATATCCTCAGTTTGAAAAGCAAATGTGTAATAGCGGCTTCGGTTTCGTTTAACATGCTAATAATTGAAATCAAATTCTAATAGAAAGTTATGAAAAAAAAACAACCATGCTACTTAATGACCAAAATTCGAGGAATTAATCTGATCAAATGGCAATGAATTTGATGCATGATTATGAAGTAATGAATGTGCTGCCATCTCCGTTGCTAACGTAGACTCGGATCATTAACCTATTGCGGCATTAATCAGAGCAAAAAATGTAAGTGGCCAAATACAACGAAATCAAGAGGCCGGAATAACCTCAGCCTATTTCAACAAATTACTTCAAATACCACGGCACGAACACCTATGTCCTTTCGATTCTAACACGCAATGGCAATTGAAAACATCGCACTGCATCTGAAAAAAGAATGTTGCAGTTAATTGTTGAGCGTGCTATAGAAGGATGCTTTAAGAATGTCTCCCAAAAGTAACAGGATTTGTCCCAGTTCCATTCTCTTTTTAAATACTCGTATATCAATATTCAGCAGATATTGTTTTCATTCTACGAACAAATTTTAGAAAAATACCGAAAATTGAATTTTTTTAGAAAGGGGTAAAATGCCTTCTATGGGTAAAATTTTTGTTATAAAATTCGTCCCATTTATATTGAATCGGCAACTGTATGGCCATACATGTTACATTTAGGACGGTAACACAAAAAGTATATAAGTTGAGAAGATCCCTATGTATCAATTAAAATCATGCAACACTTTTAACAAATAAACAGTAAAATTGTAAAAAAAATTCTTAAAAATGTCACTTTACCTTTCTTGGTGTGAGAAAAATTTTCCAGCTTGTCCGATTTTCCCTAATAATGAACTTCTCAACTTGCCCAAGGCTGTGGGATATCTTCTTGCAAAATTTAAGCTGCATAACACAAATAATTTCTCTCCTGTTGTGATTTCAACAGACATGTGGACGAACTCGCTTATATCGATACCGGATATCAGATACTGATCCAGTGGTGGAAATAAATGGCATATTCTAAATAAGATCTCTTGTAGAACGGCTATCTGTGACAATTGCAGTAAAAAAAGTCGCGGCCTACGACCTACAGAGTGTACGGAAGAAAATATTCAGCAAGAAGTAAAAGCAAATTTATTGTGAGACGTTGTTTACCTAAGTTTGAATTGTTGTCACTAAAGTTTACCTCATTATTTTCTTTGTCATCTACACAAATATGTTGAAGAGTTCACATAGTATGGTTTACCAAGACAAAGGCCCTATTTTAGTGTAAAATTTCTCAGTAGAATCTTCACGTCTAACATCGGAAAGCATTACTGAAAAGTCTAATAATAAATTCGCAATGGACAAGTTTCAGTTTTTGGCACTGCTACCTTCGGTACTAATGCTTCTTTAAATGTGTTTAAGAGCTTATGCCTGTGCTTAACTCCACCAATTTCAAACAGCTACATCGGCAGGTTAAGTGGAATGAAGCTTTGGATGTCTATAATTCTGTATGTGTGGTTAAGTAGTTTTATTTTTGCTTATTCTAGTGCTTACTTTAGCTGTAACCGGATGGTGATCCGGGTCTGTATTAACACCTTGCATCACACGTATATTCGGCACATCATTACTGTAGAAAGCACCACATTACGTTATTTGCTACGTTCTTTTCATAGGGAAAACAATTTTACGAGACATTATGATGTTCTCTAAGGAAGTCGAACTTTTTCGAAGAAAACATCTGTGTGCTTTGGAATTTCAACTTTAACGAGTTTGTAAATGTATTTAATTTGGCCACAAATAAAAGTGGCCTAATCGCCTAATTACCACATAAAAGATTTCTAAACAAAAGGAGTTTCGTAAGAATGTTTTCGAAATGAATAACGAGTTTTATTATAAAAAAATACACAACCTTTGGTTAAACTCTTATTTGTAATATTTCTTGCATAAATCTGAAATTATTTTTCAATTTCCAAAGTCATATTTTTATGGATGAATGACATGTAATATTCGAATTGAATTGGAGGTATGTACGGCAATAGTGCGAATATATCTTAAAATATTTCATATGCTGTAGGTGTTACGCTTTTGTATAAGATCAATAAGGGTATACGTATTTTGCAAACGTTGTGGCCTTCCTTTTTCTTGTAAGGCAGGTTTTATAAAATATTGTATACATGTATTTTTTAAGAAACGCGTCCATTGTGTATTTAGCCAAGAGACAATCTGACATTTGATGTTTTTCTTTCTTCAAATTTCAGATTTCTTTGTCCTCTTTCTCACTTTCTCCACTTTTTCCCGAATATGTGCTACTTACTTCATTTTAAAATTAGATTAAAATGCATTCCGTTGAACATGACCTACATAAGTCTACTTTAATTGCACATATTTCATTTTTGCAAAACTGCTTTTGTACAATTAAAGATCGTAACATAGTAATACGAAATATGTGAGTAACTCGATTTTTTGATTTTGGACTTGGACCACTATCATAATTATTGGGAACCGGGAATAATAATAACCTGTAACCAATCTATGAGATAATCCAGTAGCTATTGGTCCCAATGAGCCGTCATCAGACCACTTTATATGTTCCACGTGTATGGTGTGCTATGTAGTCGCTCATAACCAAACATTACACAGACGTTTTTTTGGAGAATTTGAGAAACCTCAACAATAACGATTCAATTGATTGTGTGCAATTGAAACAACATCACTAAACGAAAAATTAATTAAAATCAAATTGTCTATATTGATGTCGCCATAGTTGCTGCAACTACAAATGTTTCGGTATCAGTGTTAAGGAATAGTTTACCTCTGTTTAAATCTGTGTTATCCTGGTATTATCAAACGTTATAGTGCTCTTTCATTCTTTCAAGATAAATGCTCGATTAATGTATTAAAACAATATCTTTGACTATTCCCTGCTCAGAGATGGCTTAAAGATGAGATAAATATGAATAAATTTGCAATGAATTTGTATTTTCTATTTCCAATATGATAGCAATTTTCAAGTGATTATTCGCATATTTTGAATGTATTTATATGTATACACAAGTTTGCCCAAATACCTACTTACATGTATGCAGACTAAAATAGACATCCTCATCCACTATACGCCTCAAGTAGAAAATAATTCCAAGCGCTTCGGTCTTCTGCATTTCTTCTCTAATTCGTTACACCAAGTTTCGGCAGTATTCCAAAAGTCTGGTCCTTCCAACGGAATTTTGATCACTCTTTTACCTCGCCCATCAAGTTTGTAGTCGAAGACTTTTCATGCTGGAGCATTGGGGTCCATTCGCATAACATGACCCAGTCAACGCAAGCGCTGCATACTTATGCACCTGACCACGTCGTCGTAGGTATACGAGTATATCCCATACAGCTGATTATCAATGCATATTTTTTCTGGAGTATTTTCCTCCATTTCCTCCATTTCCATCATTCGGAAAAAATGGTGATAATTCAGATTTACTCACAATCATCTCCAACAGTATATCGAAGATGTCCCACGATACGCTGTTATCCTATCTAAATTCTCGTCATCATGCGGGAATTCCAAACTTGGACATGATTTCATACAGCTTTCGCCATATAGGGCTGTCGAATACTGATTTTGTTGTGTCTTCCCCAGAATTTGCCGTAGTGTGAATAACTGGGCAGTTGTTGATTTACCAGATCTAAAGCCACACAGACAAGGCTCAAGGGTTTAGGGAAGCTAAAAAAAGCTGTAGTCTTTCACCTATCACACTCGGTAGGATCTTATAAGCAATGGATAAAATACTGACACCGCGATTGTTTTTACACACACTTGGGTCACCTTTTTCGAACGCAATACATAGCACACTCAAATTTCAGTCATCGGTCATGTACTCTTCAACCTAAACCGTATTTAGAAGTCAGTAGTTGGGGTGATTTATTCACCCGAGTTACCACCCGTTGTCTCCTTATTTCCGATTTTTTGGTAGAAATTTCAGGCTTTTCCTCTATCACTGTATCTTTTTATATCCTCAACCTGTGGAGAGTCTGTGTGCCTCTCTACTGTTCTTCTTATAGTGTTCTCTAACAATATGCGATATAATTGGCTACAGTGTTGTCCTGTATGCAGAATCCTTCTAACATCGGTTTTTCATACTCAGGTACGGTTTATGATACAGTTAACATATAACACACAGTATGCTGGCACCGTGCGTCAGGAACATTAGGATCAGGGGCGCTTAGTTGGAGTAATTGGAGTGGAGAGTGTAGTGGATAAGGCTGTGGCTATCTCGGAGGTATACAAGATAGCGACGTCTAGCTTTCTTTGTGCCTTGTTGCGTTTTTCGTTCTGCTTAATCTCGTGCGTTACAACTAGGTGGTGATCCGAGTCAATATTAATATCACAGATTTACAAATTGTCTTATCGATATTTTCTGGTTCCACTTGCTGCCATATTACGTTCCGTAGCGAACGAAGCCAGCCTGAATCCGTTTTTGGCTGTTGAACCTTTCCCACATTTGCATCAAAGTCTTCCACAACAATTTTGATGTCAACATATTCTTCTTCAATGCCTTCGAAGAATATTTCTTTGATCTCCCCGTCCTTGCCTTCCATTGGAGGTCGTGGAGTGGCTACACGGTCACTTATGGCCTAAACCGCGAGACAAGATACATAAGTCTCTTTCCCACAACAAATCCATATCCGAATTCATAACCTCGTGGCATCATTTTTACGCCCATCGTATCTAATGGATGACGATGACGCCAGCTTTATATTTTTCAAGGTCATCCGAAAATCGGATAAAGGCACATTCTCTGCCAAGGGTACCGTCATTCCACGTGCATATCATCAAAGAATGGTCCTTATAACGTTTGCGATGGTAGTCAACGTTTGGGGTAAGGTCCGTTTAATTATTATTTTCCTTTACTTTATAAGTTGATTTAATATGAGCGGCATATTAGGCAACTGCATCCGATGCTAAGGTTGGTGCTGCTAATGACCAGCAGGCTGGTGTACGTTGAGTTTCTGTAACAGAAGCTATTATATAAAAGCATCGGTGTTAGCATGCCGCTTAAGTTTCTCAACTAGTCGCTCTCTCACTTTAGCTTCCATTAGACGGATGTGTTATGGCATTACCAGGGAACAACGGCCAAACGCCGGAAGTTGTAAGCTGCTTGGGAAATTCTGCAGAAGGTTCTGGTTACTTCCAAGTGAAAAACAGTCAAGGAACCCAAATTAGAAATTTTCCCATTCGCATGTCCAAATACTAGTATCTTTAAGAAATGAAATGGAATTAGCAAAACTCAATCTCTTTTGGCACGTCATGGCTCTGCTAGAACAAATATTATCATTATTCGTGGATCAAAATTTTATTCATGTGGCTGCCTCATTCATCTGGTTTCACAACTGATGTGAAGGTTTTACATGAGTCTTACTGAAAAGCTTTACCCATGGTGTGCCACCACACAGGTGCCGTTTCTACATGCTTTTTCTTGGTTATGTGTTCTTTCTTTCTTCAGGTGACGGCCGGCACCCCTTTGGTGTACTCACACTAATCCCGGAGGATTAGTTAGACTACCAGAGATTGGAAGTAGGTCCCTTGGAAAAACTTCCTCAGGTCCCACCCCCGCACTCAGGCAAAGTACCTTTGTAGTCACTTGGTATGAAGTGAACTACCTCCCGGGTAGGAGTTGAGGTATCTAGGAGAACCTCGGATAGATATGAACAGTGTTTTCCAAGCTGATGCCTTCCTTCACCAACGCTTGAGCAACGCAACAGCACTGAAAACACTTGTTCGGGCAACCACAGCCAGCACGATGCTCCCACTAGGGGTCCTACACCTACACCATTGACCAGGAAGGAACAATGTTCCTTGGGCCCCTGGTCACTCGTGCTACCAGAAGAGAAGAACCCTCTGGTCTGGGTTTCGCAGACAAACTACTCCAGTTTTGCTTTATCATACCTCGCATGGAACTGGTAATCCATAATAATACGGCATAGATTTTCAATGTCCGAGGAGAGAATATCAACACAGTAAAAAGCAAGTATACCATGCTCCTATCATAGTTCATTAACCAGATCTCTCTGGTCATACAACTATATTTACGGAAAAGATAAATCTTCTGATACCTCCCGACGGCTTCTCTATGTCGCACCCGTTGCCAGAATGTGTCTAGTTTAACTATAAATCTCCCCTTTACTTGGTTTTCGAAAAACGAGGTCCAAGATCAGTTTAAAACATATTATAGGTGAATCCCAAGACATAATCCACCTTTTCCTAGGGCGCCTGGCACAAGGCCACACTACTTTGTTTTTCTTCGCAAGCATCATACCCTTTGCCTGCTTAATTACAGGATCAGGTAGAGAGGCCTGCGTTCTAGGGGTAAGCGGTACAAAGCATCCTAGGAAACACCCGCCTACCCACCATCTGGTTTCACAGAAGAGAATCTTCCATCTGCCGAATTCTTCAAGTCATTGATAACAAGCTATTTCTCCTTGTGTATAGCTAACCCCTATAAAAAGCCAACAAAGATCTCGGAATTGATCTCGGATTATGTTTAGTATGAAAAATGAGCATATTTGAAGGGAACTGGAATGGGAAATATAAAAACTGAAAAAGGGAAGTTTAGCTAATAACAACATCAGTTCTGTGGACTTTATAATGTTTAATAACTTTATATATATTTACTCTGTTATATGTTACTATTATATAATACTGTTATATACTACTTACTGCCAAAAAAATATATATAGTGTATCGAATACATAATATAGAATAAAAAGGATTAAAGAAAAGAGTAATTAAAAAAAAAAAAGAATCGTCTTAGGTCTTTACCAGAGCAAGATATTGCTGACAACTTGATAAAGAATTTCAATGTCGAAGATTGCCAATTTTGACCACTCACTGCGCGACTTCCACTAAAAGTAAATAGCTCAGACGCAGAATTTAAACTTGCCAATACTTCTACTATGAATAGGATTAGCCGTTCAAAAGGTCCAGATTTATATTCATGTTTTGTATATTAAGCTAGTCAACATAATATATAATTCAAAAAGATACCCGCATCTTTAGTATTTTTTTTTAATTATGGTAGTCCTTTACCTTCTTCCCATGTCTGCCAATTATTGAAATATATCGGCGGCTTTGCCCATTTTTCTTGAAAATTCGTCTTTTTAGCATTTTCAATAGCCATGCTCAAAATTAGGTTGATTCATTTCGTTATCTATCAACTTCCATCTTATATTGTAACTTATAAGGCTTATGGTCTGTTGTTCCGTGAACGATACAGCAGCTCAGCGTGAGGTAGGTTGATGTGTCAAAGACAACGTAATTTGTAGACTTTCGAAAAATCGTATTTTGGGATACTTTTTAATAATCGATTAGGGCGATGCAATAAAAAGAAAGTGATTTGGGATTGGTATTTGCCATAACTTCTAGAGGTTATGAAAACGATCCCACAATTCTCAAAGAAAAACAAGGAAATCCCTCCAACTCTAACGAAAATCTTGCATTTTAGAAGCGGTAAAACCATGGTCGGTCAGCACGTTTGTATGAGGGTATATCAGAACGTAGTGTTCCATGGTCATTTTTCAGCACGGACCGAATTAAACAATTAATTAAGTAATAATTAATTGAATTTAGATTTCACGAGAAACCAACTTTAGATGAGCAATTTGTATCGAGTCATATCAAACAATGGAACAAAATGATTTGTTTTCGATGGAACTCATATGATAACTTCGAAGAAGTATCATATCTAATCCATTCCATGATTCATCACAGGATTTAAAGTTGATGTGTTAATTATTAACGTGTGTAATTACATAATAGTTGAAATTATTGGCAATTGGGAGAGTATAACTGAGCTATAGGCCCTGATATGAAAAAGTTCACCTTAGATTGGACTTTTGAGGATCAATAGGTTCTCTGCCACTTTCATTTGTAGAATTAAGTCTGCTAAATATCTGATGCGTGCAAAATTATGCTGTATTTAGTAAAATTATTTAATTTGTATGGCAGTCAACAGACAGATAATAA
>JAHXMU010000599.1:1579561-1611953 GCA_019455685.1 Philornis downsi | reverse complement strand
AAATTAAGTTTCATAAAGACAATGCTTCAATTCACACATCCACTATTGCGATGGCCAGAATTAGTGAATTAAAGTTTAAACTGGTTAATCACGCACTTTATTCGCAAGATTTAACTCCCTCGGACTATTTTCTATTTCCGACCTTGAAAAAAATGGCTCGGTGGTAAAAGACTTGCCAACAATGTAGAGGTGGAGGCCGCGGTTGATGGCTATTTTAAGGAGTTAGACAGTTCTTACTATAAACAAAATATAGAAGCTATTGAATGTCGCTGGGAAAAGTGTATCGAGTTGAAAGAAGATTATGTTGAAAAAAAAAGAAATTATTTCGCAACCGCCTTTACACCGTTTTACATATTGCCCTCAGAGAAGTATCGGAAAATAATTTCAAAATTTACCAATCAATTGTAGGATTACTATTATTTGAAGTGTCAAAAAGTTCATGGAACCATACGAAAATGTTAAATGTGTCACTACGTTCATGGATATTAGGACACTGTTTGTACATTACAACGTCAATGATGTGCCACCGCAGATGAACACTGATATAACGGTGGCATGTCACAACATCCATGGACATTAAGCATTCCAAAAAACGCCATGTCGTCCAAGGACATTGCGACACTTTCAAAAATTTCTCCATAATACATTAGTAAGTGATATATACAAGTTTTATATATCACTGCCAATTGCAACAATTTCATTAACGACACATTATTGTAACTTCACTAAAAGATTCTAAATTTTACTGCGAAATAAAAAAGTGTATTTGCGAATATACTATAATTAATCCTTAACTTGGTAAAGAATTACCTTAAGAAGCCGATGTAGTTAAGAAGAAACTAAAGAAGTCAATAAAATTGTATTTAAAGCGATTTTTGTTATAGCTTTGTGGCCTTCTCAAATCGAGGTACAGTTAGGAACATATATGAGTATAGCAACATCGGTTACAACAACGAATCGAATACATCAGTGAAATTCCAAGACAACACTTATAATAAACAACCAAAATGACAACACTTACGAGTATAACTAAATCTTATATAAAGGAATATCTGGTAATGTAATGCGTATTTACTTGGGTCATTATAGTTGCCAAAATACGACAAGCAAATATCTATAAATGTCAACAGATAGTTACAGCATCAGCACATACACTGCCGCTCACTTGCCGCTCACCCCCTAATTAACATTTAACAATAGTGACTACTATTTAAAATACGAGTACACTTTACATAACGATTCAATTTTTACTTATTAGTTTCTCATACTTCCACACATCACTGACAAAAAAGTTCATGCCTTGGAAGTGTCCTGTTATTTTAATTCTCTGTTTTCTTTTAAATGAGTGAAAAATGTGTTCTTCTGTTTTGGTCCATTTGAATAGCACCCCTCACGTGGTAACCGGTTTAAGTGTGAAAATCTTTTGCGGATCATCATAAATCAGATCCGGTTACAGTAATTGTGTATAATTAAATACAAAACAATCGGTTCTAAGTGAAATGGGCCGAGCTAAGTCCTTGAGTGTCGAGGAAAGATCTAAAATTAAAACCTACAAGGAGTGTGGACTTTCTTTTTCTTTCTATTCATCAAATAGCCAGAAAAACTAATAGAAGTCGCAAAGTTACATATATCGACATATTTACGTGACACCGAAGGCTATGGAAATAATATGAAAGGCCGAACAGAAAGCGCTATTACAGCCGCTAACAAGAGGATTATTCTGAGATTTGCCTCAAATTCAAAATACTCTGCTGCCAAAATCAAGGAAAAAGCTGGTGAAAGTGCAGGTGTATTAAAGGTAACCAGAGTTATTTTCAAAGTATCACACTTGCAACGTTTGAGACTTAAAAAGCAACCACCTCTAGGCAATCTCCGTAAGGAACGTCGCCTTAATTTTTGTGGCACGACTATGACGTGGAGTAGAGAATGGAATAGAATTATATTTTCCGACGAAAAAACAAAAAATTAATTTAGAGGGTCCTGATGGATATAATTATCGATAACAATCGATTACACAGCCGGTAAGGCTGTGGCACAATAGAGCCCCAGTTTCTTTCTGGAAAAATGAATGCGACTTCATACAAAGCCGTGCTGAAAAAAAAGCTTTTCCTGAAGTTAAAAATGTTTTCGGAGACTTGGAATGGAAATTCCGGCATGACAATGCGCCAATCCACACAGCAAGAGTCGTCAAATCATGAATTGAAAGCCAAAATATTGAGGTTATGGGCCTGTTCATAACCGCCTTACTCTCCAGACTTAAACGTTTTTGAAAACGTCTGGGGATGGCTAGTACGCAATGTGTACGAATCAGGCAAGCTATATTCAAGCAAAAGTGAACTCATTAATGGAATTAAACTGGCCTGGTCGTGTATTTCGCTGAACCTAATCAAAAAACTGTAAGATTCTTTACCGAACAGAAAATATGAATGTATTCTCAACCAGGGCGGAAGCGCCCACTAATAAATGTCACTTAAAATTCTTATTTTGAAATTAGATGTAAGCAAACAATAATACCTTTAATTTACAATTAATGTTTTCGTGTATAATCTAATTTTTGTAAGGGGGGCTATTCAAATGAACCAAAAACTGAAATTGAATTTCTGGCTCTTTTTTTGTGTTTAATGTTTTCGTACTTAATTTATTAAAATGAAAGAAAATTTATGTTACAGGATTATGGCAAATACGTGAAATATGATTTATAAAAGCACAAACAGTTTTTTATAATTATTATTTTGGGAAAAAATCGATCTAATTCTAAGTATTTAAAGGGGGTGCTATCCAAGTGGGTGTCACTGTATGTAGCGGAGGTTAAAGATACGGATTCTTATTCTACACAAATCAAAGGCTCATAGTCAAACTTGCTAGAACGAACGAAAATTTGAATAGAGGACTATTCTTTGTCATCCTTAAGAATTGCCAGAAGTGAAGTTAAATCCGATAAAACAGAATTTATGTGTTCGTCCATCTCTGAAAACTATGGAGCCTTTACGATATTATAAAATTTGCATTTCAAGGAATGGGTTTCCAAATAGTCTATCTTTTTAAGACAGCCATTCGTTGTTGGGCATTGTACTAAATTTCACAATTTTACCAACAATCATTTATATAATTTAATTTACTTCGAGAATAGTTAATTATTCGATTCTCAACAATATAAGTAGTTTTTCATAGCTTATTTTCGTTTCTGGATGGAAACGAAATTAATTTTCTTTTAATTTTGTTCGCTGACTGAAATTAATATTAAATAAATATTTCTGAAATTTAAATGTATGCATCAAAAGCAAAGGAAGAAATTGATTTAAATATCAAGGGACAGCTTGGACAGTTGTACGCGAGTTCGCATGTAATTGAGCTTTGATATTATCTCAATAACTTTGAACATTTATTTTGGAGTCAAGTTTTACATTTTCTAATACTCATTTGATACAGTAATATGTGAAAAATACCTGATAAAATGGCGATTTTTCAAACAAATAAAAATATATATATGTGAATATTATAAGCATATTCTAGCATTATTCAATTAAAAATACGCTTAACAGCTGGTTCTATTCTATTAGAAGACAATTTTATCTGTAAAGTTTCTTCAAACAATAATTGACACATTGTAACAAAATCGTAGCACACCTTTAATAATCGTATACCAAACAAATTAAAACGGGCATTGTGTAAACATTGTGTGAAACTATGTACGTCTTACGGCACTACAATAGTCATTATATCCACAAAATATTTCCCAAACACGTACACTTTCTGTAAAATGTTTCCTGCTCTTTACCGCATGAATAACTGCAGTTACCAGTTTTGACCTACCACAAGAAATAGAAGCCCTTTTAAAGCACATTTTTTCTACTCTCCCTCAATGTCCTGGTAATTATGTTGGGCGAAATTAGATTCTGCTTGTCAAGCTGATAATGTATAGCTTATGGGTGGGTGGTAAACTCTTAATGGTCCTTTCCACGTTTCTTCTTTGCAAACGCAGACATATTCCTTTTTTCTGGACCTTTCTCACAGTTTATATAATCAAACACAGTAAAAGTTTCAAATTTCATTAACATTTTAATGACCAAAGTGGAGTACAAGATTATGTTTGCGGTTGCTTCAGTTTGTAACAACAATTCCAAGGATTTTTTCACGGTCAAGGTCACACTGTAGCGATAAAAATTACATGGAGAGCAAAATTATAAAATGAGGTCAGGACAAAAAAGTATCAAAGACAAAATACATAAGTGGGGCAAACACCAGCAACAGTTGAATCTACTAAAATCGTTAAGGACATTGTTTTTCTAATTGCTTGTTCCGTAATAATGTTTCGAAATTTACTGTACGGATATCCAAAATTGAGGAAAATTAAGTTGAATTAATCGTGGCCTTCCGTGTGTCTGTTGAAAGCATATATTATGTATAGAAGCATGTCGTCTTTGACACGTTCACTGATATCACCATGAGTAGTAGATAACAGTGTGAAAAATTTGCCCACACAAAGGAGTGAGTACATCTCTGAAAAAACTAATCTTTTTCGGCATGTTCCTAACCTTTTTACTATTTACGAGTATTCGTTAATTAAATGCGCTTTATGATGACAATTGATAATTCTCAGTTCACATGGATTTTATTGATATTATTGTATTTGTGGAAAATACAAAATAAACATGTGTCATTTTTAGCTCAAAAGTGAACTAAGTTAAAATATTATTCATCAGAATAAGCCATGCCCACTTTTCTGCTGATGAACCTGTACAACGTCCATGCCGCTGAACTCCAATCTTTGGAAAATTTTGCATGGCCTATCGAAAGTCAGTTTGGAACTGGGGGGAAATGCATAGAGCAGGGATCGCATCCTTACTTTGGGTATCTGGGCGGTGCGCGGGTTAGCAACAGTTACCTTCATTATCTCACGCTTTCAAAAATTGAAAATTTATGTGGTAAACGTGTTAAAAAACACGTATTTGTATTTCCTTCAAACATTTAAACCTGGTAGCATAAACTACATAATAATCAAGTTCCTGTTTGTTCCAATCTGTTTCAATACACATTTGGCCGTTGAGGGTAATAACTACGAGTATCTGTAAAAGTTGAATAAACAAGCCGATCTTAACTTGTGATAGTCAACAAGACAAATGGGAAAAATATTGTATTGCAGTTTGCGTTCATAAAATAGTAAACTATTGTATTGTAGCTTGTGTTTACAAAATAGTAAATTAAACTGTAATCGCAACTGTTATCTCATCAAAGACGCCAAGTCATTATCGAAACTCTTAGGTCAGTTTTATTTGTGATTTTTCTCTCCACACACTTAAATATGAACGAAATTTCTATAATTATAATTTACAAATTTAAAAATGGCCCACTAGAGTCAAAAAAATTAATCCATACCGTCAAATTACTGATTGTCAAGTTTGAAGTGTGTCCCGATATAAAAGAAAGTTTGAAACACAGCTAAGTCCTTCAATTTTTGTCACAGTTTCATTGCATGACCCTATCTGAAGAGAAATGTTGCTCCTCATTTAACAATATAATATTAATTTCGACTTAATAGAATCCTGCGAAAAAGTTATTTGATAACTTCCACGGGGAAGTTTTCAGGTTCGCAGCGCTACTTCGATACCAGAAAAAATGTGCTGATATATATTTTTTTTTTTAACAATTCATAACAAATTTGTTGGTAGTGTATAACTAATTCGGTAATAGCTTTTATTCTACATGTATTCATACATAAACTGTCCAATGCCTGTAGAAGATACAACTTAAAAGTCCTGACCGATACACCCTTGATTTCGACTTAGAGCAATGCCGTCTGTGGCCGAATGAAGTAAACGTACTCTTTGCTCCAATGGATGAAGGTTAATGAAATTACTAATGCTACTGCTATCCAGAGCTAACTAAGTTAATGAGCCGGATTTGAACTCTGTTATATTTTCCCTCCTTGCGCAAGCATTAATGACCACTGATTTACATTCTTGCTAGAAATATGATTAACCAAAATACAGTAGTAAAGAGTGCAACGACAATGATGAAATGTGGCTGATTCCAGGTGAAACTTCAATTTATGTCAACAGTCATCGTTGATCATTGCTGCTCCAGAAAACTCTATATATGCTGAGGCTTATCAAAGTTCTCTCAAATCCCAGTATCTTATAGTAACGCTAACGGATTTGCAAAGAGAAATATTATCAACAGACGTGGGTGCATAACTTATAACAAGGATTTCAATTTAGTAATAAATATCAAAAAAGATATTTATCGAAGAAGGGCTTAAAACCGAGAAAATAGTAAAATAAAACAAAATAAAATAAATCTCTTGGTAATGTAAGGTAATGGAAAAATGATAAAATGGAATTTTCACAAAATTGTTCATAATGTTATACGTATGAAATCCACATGATAAACCTATAACCTTTATGTGAAGCGTGTTCGTGTTCCTAGAAGAGATTGTTTCTTCATTTGGTATTGATTAATTGTAATAAAAAAGAAATTTGAAGTCAAAATACAACTACTGATCCAAATGTTAAATATAATTTAAAAATATAATTCTTGAATTTTGTGAAATGTGGAAATTTCTAAACTGGGCTCTTTGATTATTATTATCTTGAGGGTAACCAGAACAATTTGCAGCCCAGTCAAGGCCAGGCAGCTCACGACTTCCGACCTTCGGGCATCAGACATCCTGATGGTAACTAAAGTGAGAAGGCGACTAGTTGAGAAACCCAAATAACATGCTAACACCGATGCGATTTAAGTCAGTATATAACATCTGTTTCTGAAACTAAACTCATACCAGCCTAACGGTCGTTGGCAGTACCACGCTAGGATCTTAGACAAAATTAGAAAAAAAAGCAAAAAAAAAAGTAAAGCGGAATATAGTGAAAAGAACCATGATATGGATATGTTCGCACTCTTTGCAGAGAAGGTGCCTCTATACGATTGGCAGATGTCTTTGATAAATAAATATAAAGCTGATATTACCACCATCTGGGAAGTGCGATAGATAGGACAAGGATGCACTCAGTAAAAAAACTGTGGCATTTACTACAGCTATCACCCAGAAAGGCAGAAATTCAGATGTGGATTTGTTGTAAGAAAGAGACTTAGCCACCTTGTCAACCATTTTAGCCTCTGAAGTATAGCCTACTATCATCAAGGCGAAATAGTTTTTATTACGCCGAATTGAGAGCGTGCCCCGACGGGAAAAAAGACGTGGAAGTCAAAGATACATACCCTGTAGTGGGAGATTTTAACTCCTAAATAGAAAGGGAAGATTATCTTAGTCCAACAGTCGCAAAATCTAGTCAACACAGCAACACCTCCGAAAACGGATTCAGACTGCGGAACCAGATTGATCATGTGGCAATTGATTGACGGCATGTTTCTAATGTCATGGACGTGCGTGTGATCCGTGATGCTAATATTGACTCGGATCACTACCTAGTTGTAGTTAAGGTATGAAGGTGATTAAGCAGAGCGAAGAACGTGCGTAGCCAAGTGCAAAGAAAGCTAGACCTCGCAACGCTGTGTACCCCAGAGATAGCCACAGCATACTCCACCACACTCAATCGATTACTGCAACTAAACGCCCTTGATCCTGATGTTCCTGACGCATAGTGGCAGCATACTGCTGCAAACAAGGTCACATCGTGTCTGAGGAAAAGATGCTACATACAGGACAACACTGCAACCAGTTATAACGCGTGTCGTTAGGGAATACTATAACGATAACAGTAGAGAGGCACACAGACTTTTTAGACGGAAGAAGCGGTTGCGGAAAGAGCGGAGGGTGAGGATATAGAAAGATACAGGGATCGGAAGTAAGGAGACGACAACGGAAATCTAGTCGCAGAAACGCAGAGTGTGCTGAAATTATGGAAAGAGTATTTTCATAAGCTTCTAGTTCCGGGTGGCAGCTCGGGTTATAAAGCTACCTCCGATAAGACGAAAACTGTATGAGGCCTTGTCCGAATTCGGAACTTTCTCAAAGCTTATAAGTCTTTGTAGAGTGATGCTGACTGACACAAACTCTTCAGTAAAGATGAGCAGAAACCTTAGTGATACTTTTTACACTAAACGATTGCTTACACAGGGCGACAGATTACAGTGCGACCTTTTCAGTTTACTGTTGAAGATAGTTATGAGGGAAGGTGCAGTTAACACGCTTGGTACCACCTTTAACAAAAGGCATGTGTTACTCGCGTAGGCAGACGCACATGTTACTACAGCTTTCTCATGTGTTGAGAAGGAGTCAGCAAAAATTGGTGTGGCGGTAAATGAAATTCAACTGACTGACGATAGTTTTACCTCTCTTGTTGTGTGGCGCAGATTCCACATGACAGAAGCGGTTATGCAAATATATCGACCCATCATCGTTAACGGAGAGTATCAGCGTTGCATGAATAATGAGCTGTATGAACTACCTATATATACCTACATCGACGTGGTCAAGCCCGTCAATATATAGCAATTGCGTTGGTTGAGTCATGTTCTGTAGATGGAGCCAAATGTTCCAAAGATTTCCACAACGACCACAGAAGAGAACAACCAAACCTCAGTTAGAAGGACAACAAGGCTTATGAAGTACAATTGAAACTTAGTGTGACTGATTGGAGAAGAAGCGCAGAAGACCGAAGCGGTTGGCATTATTTGCTACGTCCGCCGTATAATATACAAGCTTATTTATTCTAGTCGCTACCCAAGAAGAAGATTTATTAGTTTGTGTCTTCATTAATACATATTATTCTAAAAAAAAGAATAAATTTTTATAAATTATTCTTGTAACATGGGAATTCATGTCAAAAATTCATGTCCATTTTAGGAAAATTAAAAGGTGAGAATATATAATTCACTATTGTTGTTCTCAGGGTATTTATCAGTATTTACTTGTTTTGATACGTATACCAATAATGTTAATTTCCAAAGATAATTTAAAGCTGAAGCATTTTTACAAAATTAATTATCAACGGTTGTACTTTTCTACCGCACTTTGGACTACATTAACATTCACTTAGTTCATCAATCAATTTTTCATATTAAATACTGACCTGTAGCCGATTGTGACAAGATGATAATTACACACTTCTGTCACTCATGTGATTGTGTGTTCTGACCCAGAACACCGTTTAAGATTTGGACAAAAATAAATATAAGTAATGATCCCGATAAACGTAATTTGCTACGTAGTTTTGGTAGGCCATATTCAATGAAAAATAAAATGTAGAACCACTCAGACCAAGCTTTCCAGTGCTTCGTGTACAAATAGAATAATGCACTGCGAGATTTAATCACACTGTAACACCCTTTTAAAAGTCCTGATGCTAACCTGAATTTGAAATTTCTACAAAAATGAGATTTTGGATGGAATCTGCCCACGCCGTCTTGTGTCTCCCACGCAAGCTTTTATTGGCTCTGAATTATACTCTCCTTTTTTTATGTTATCTGATTTACACCAAACTTTATATCACTAGATGCCTTTATTATCTACTCTTAAGCATGGAATTTTACGTAATTAGATTATACTTTCATGTACCTCTCAAAATTTGTTCACATTATAACATCTTACTAGATGATCTGATTTTGGTTGACGCAACTGAATACATTAAAAAAAATACTAAAAATCAATGGTCCTCTTATTGGACGATTTTAGCAAGTTAAAATTTCGCTTCTTTTGTATTGGGTGAAATCAGAACCATCTTTATGACGCCATAATTATTTGCCACGTCCCTTCTGGCACCGTTAGATGAAGATATATTTAAATCAGTTCAGTTAATTGATTGAAATCTACTTACTAGCTAAATTTTCTGTGTAGTGTCATAGAATGCAGAAATTTTTGTCCTATTGTCTGCCTATTACACATCCAATTGATCTTGAAATTTCGGTATTATATATTTTTAACTTTTAAATAAGTATTGCAACCGAATATTACTCTGTTGTATTGACTATACGAAACGGACTTTAACGGAATTTTAATTACTTTTCCGTTTCTACCCCATTGAACTCATTTACTGCATTTTACCTAATTTCCCATTTAAATCGAATCTCCTTGTATGTCTCTCGACTTGTTCTTTATATTCTTTAATTCTCCCATTAAATGTTCTTTAAACTTGTCCGTACCAAATGGTGATTTGTAGGCTATTCATCAGGCCAGTCCACGTTCGACCCGATGAGTTGAAATTTTGTCGGTGGTTTTTACACATTAGCATGAACCTTAAGCGGTTTTACTCACCGTTAAATGTTGAAATTTTTAAAAACTTTTGCACTGTCAAGCACAGCAAATAAAACTTCAAATAAGAAATGTGAATTTTTCCTGATACATATTTCATCAAACCCTATATATGACCCGAGTATGAATTATTTAAAATTATTTTCAGATGCGGAATCTTTTAAAATGCTAACCTAACCTAATTCAAAACCCGATTTTACCTCAAAAGAACCAAGATGTTGTGTGAAGTTGATTTGTTTGTTATTTTTTTACTGCATGTATCGAATTTTCACTCATTTTTGCTCAATAGGAAAGACCCAAGTACAAGAAGTTTAAGCAAAACCCAATTATTTAATTATATTTATGTGGCAATCAGGTTTTAGTAATACTTTTAAGGTACTAGAGGCAGCTTTCTCAAATCCTTTTTTATTAATTTTTCTTTGTTTAATACAAAATTCGATTACAGTTTGTATGGAGGCATTGAAATATTATTTTTTTACGCAATAATTTCAATGTTTCAAGTTTCCGTTTGAATAATTTACACTTTTCTACTTCGTAAAAGTTTCTACAAGCTATTTTACAGCAAAATAAAAATGGTGTTGAACTATCTCCTACCGTAACGGTTCGAAAACTGTTGTTCTAAATCTGGGATTCTTTAATTAACCCTCAGAAACATTTTCTCAACACCACAAGATTTTTTCGTAGTCACATCGTTTTCCTTTAAGTTAAATGCTACGAGTACTGTAGTAATTTTCAGTAGAATTATTATAGGCAATCTTTATATTGAAAAGAAAATCTGACAAATTTATGAAATAAGGCAGAAAGAAAGCTAAACCTAGCAAGAAAACTCTAATTTGGCACTACTGGTCGACGCAAGTGCAATTTTAGTCGTTAAACCTTTCAGTTGAATTGAGACTGGCTGGAACCAGCAAGTAACATCACCATGCTAACATGGTCCCATATTGTTATAATAAAGTGCATTGAAAGATTGACGAAAGCTATCATTGAAGTGTAGGACCGAAGTGTCAAATCAAGTGATCCTTTCTGAACGGATCATAATTATCGGTTGTCTACATGGGATAGGTAGGTAAAACGATAATGTACAAAGGAAAAACAAAATAAATACTAGGGAAAGCTCTTCGAGTGTTTTTAGTAGCCCAGTTTCGCAGAATAATTGTATTTTATGCCCCGTCTAAATTCATATTTGCCCAAAATTTTGGAAAGACTTGATTGAATGGCCACTCTGTTAATTACTTATCACGCTCTCACACCGTAGAATTTTGTACAAATATGTCCAAATGTTCTGTTCGTAATAAATGGCATTACACCTTGTTTCGTTCCGATTTTATTAATTCTTCAGATTCAGATCTAATATAGATCATGCACAAATTTACTTCCGAATTTACTGTCTTCAATCATTACATCAAACCAAAATTAAGTTTTTCCAGCTTGGAATACTGATAAGCCCGCCGCAAGCCAATAGCTATTCCATGCTACATGTTGCCAAATTTCGGTTGCAGCAATTGAATGCTGTAAGAGTGTTATTACTGCAATTAAAATTGATATTATTTCGAATTTTATACGAATTTTGCTACTGCAACGGAATAATATTTAATCACATTGTAATAACCAAATTGAATATAATAATTTATACTTTCTGTTTTTGCATTGATTTTTATTTGACATCTACAAATTTGAAACGAATTATACGAATCGTATTCAATTGTATCGAATCGTGCGTTTTGATAAACGATAAAGAATTTAATATAATATAAACATTTTTACAATTAGTTTGTGGATAATAAATACGTTCTCCATAGTCCACTACAGCCAACAATCAGTATATCAGTATTCAGGAACCGTAACAGATATGAACAGTGTTGCCAAGCATCTTCCCCGCTAAATCTAGCGTTTTTTCAACTTATTTAGTTGGCAATAATTTTCATAAATTTTTTTTGCTTTCTTCGCTAAGTATGTCATTGAAACTTATTTCAGCATAAGGAACGTTTAAAATAATTCTATTAAAAATTATTACAGTAGCATTCAACTTATAGGAAAACAATGTGGCTACGAAAAGATCTTGCGCTGAAAAATTGACTCTGCAGATGTAAGTTTTCGAGCCGTGGTGCGCGGCGGTAGGTAAACACCGTTCTTGTTTTGCTGTAGAATAGCTTCGAGAAATTCTTACGATGTACAAAAGTATAAGTTATTCAAATGGAAATTTGAAAGATTGAAATCTTTATGCAGTAATATTAATATTTCAATACATCCATACAAACTATAATCGAATATTATTATAAAACAACGAAATCTTCTGTACTTGCGTCAAAGCGAATGAAAATTCGAAGCATCCAGTAACAAAATCACCACATTTGTAGGAAAATCAATCAAAATTTTGGCCTTTTTGATCAATATTTTGAATTCGGTTTAGGTTAGCATTTCAATAGATTCCGTCTTTGGAAACAATTTTAATCCATATATAATAGAATCATGTTGATTAAATATATTTTTCAAGAAAGAACACAAATGTCTTATTTGAAGTTTTTTATTTGCTGTGCGGATCTTTTCACTGCTTGAAACATTTTTCGACAAAAATTTATTAGGTGCGCAACTAAATTCTCTTCTTTTTATAATATTGTAACTAAATTATGAAAACATGTTTACGATTCATTGGAAGTATTGCTCATCGCTAGCTACTACTTTTTCCCATCTTTCTGGCTAATCTCGAATTCCGTCATGGTAAAACAGTTCATCTTTTGAGTCTATGCACGAATCTAGGCACTTATTGTGGGTGTCTCTCGCCAGAGCTCGCCTGAATCGCATTAATTAAAGTCAATACCGGTCCAATACCCCAGTGATGGTTGCGCTTGGTTTCAACAGCTCTTAATAAATGACACCGACCTGATCCCACCAGATACAGACCATAACTTTCGCAGAGTGAATATTCGGCCGAGTGGACAACGTAGAAGCATGACCGGGCAGTTGTTCACAGGCGAAAAAACGACACTCAACGTCCCTTGGCTTGAACTTCTTGCTTTTGAATTATTATTAACGCATGCAATCGCTTGGAAATGGCTTGGCGGGTAACTCCTAATACTGAAGCAAGCTCTATCTACGTTTAACACGGATCCCCATCAAGCAATGCCGTCAATTCAGTGTCTCCGAACGTTTTTCGACGAAACCAATCTCGACATTTGTTTCTCCGTAAATGTTTTGAAGCTCTCGATGAGCTTCAGCCGCCGTTTTCTTCGACTGAAAGAAGGAAATCAATACTGCCCGCATATGACGATTGTTTGGCACAAAATCATACATATTCACAGAACCAAAAGAATATGACGTCAAAAGAAAATCACTATTGTATGGAGGCGACATGATTACCACATGCCTATGCTTGGCTCATGACGTTTAGATTATGGCAGAATCAACTAGCACTTACAGCTGGCGCCATCTATTGGCATAAAACAGGAATTTAGTTGCGCACCTAATAACATTTTCTTTATTCCCGTGGGTAAAACCATTATAAGCATATATCATTATACCTATAATATATGTAAGACTGTATGTTATATTAATGTGTAATATATATTATATACTCGTACTCGTATGTGCATAATGTGAAAAAATAGCAAAAATATTTCAATTTATAGGGTGAAACGTCAAACTTGTTGAATATAACTTACAAATCACCATTCACTATAGATTTTTGTAATAACTTAGAGTAGTCCGGTTCGGTTAAGAATATTTAAGTCAATGGCGCACTTTTCTTGTAATTTAATACTGCTGCTTGTTCTGATGAATAGACAATATCCAATATAAGTACACATTTTGTTATTTGAAACGAATCAGAACTTGATTCTCGTCATTTTTGTAAATTAAAAAAAAAAACGATCTCAGAACTATTGAGAGATTGTTCGAATCTATAAGAAGATTAACTGAAGCAAATAACCTGTTAATTGAAGATTGGGCTTTTGAAAAAGGGTCTTTTAATACAAAAACTATTTTATCTTTTTGGATACACTAGTAGTAAATAATAACGTTTAATGTTCTATTGTAGAGCAACTGTATTTAATGTAAAATAAAAACAATAATAACTGAATGAAGAAGATTAGACCTCTTTGTAATTCTTATGAAGCCTTCAATCGAATTGAATTTTAAATATGTATCACGCAAAATCTTTTAGTATGAAGATCTCATCTGCTAGATTTCAACTTATACCTCAGTTCAGATAAAGTTAACTCTCTTTTAGATTTTTTAAAATAATTTTTGATTTTAATTTTTAACAAGTCAAAAATAGAAATTATGATGGATTTTAAAAGTCACGACCGATTTTTGTTTAAGAAATCTGAAAAAAATCAAGATTGATACTAATTTTTAAAAATCAAAAATAAAAATCAGAAGTCATGATTGATTTTAAAAATTATTTTATTGATTGATTTTTTAAACGAAAATTGGTCATGATTTTTAAAATCAATCATTATTTCTATTTTTGATTTGTTAAAAATAAAGATCACCGAATCATTTTTATTTTCTCAATCAGAAAATGTAAATAAAAATTGTTCAAATGCTCAAAAAATGGATAACTTAATTGATTTATAGTCTTCAGTATGTTTATAATTTCATGTGTTTATATTTGATACGAAAAAATTCAACACCCCGAAAGAAGCAGCTACCAAGTAACTTTTGGCCAACTATGTTTAATAGCTTTTTTAGTCAATTAAGCGATGTCAGCCTGGCTGTCTAGATGGCTGGGAGATACGATAACTGCTGTAAATGTTTGGGAAGTTTCTCAAAACTTTCAATATTTCGTCGAACCCTATCAGGGTATTGTAAATATGCTTTGCCCACCCTCCTACCACATAAATTACCTAACTTAACCCATATAATCTTAAATTCATATCGTTTGTTCAATTTTGCATTTAGTATTGGTTCATACTGCATTTAGTATGTAGCGTTAATTCAGAGAATTTGTCGATGGGAATCTGACGATTTACTATGCACTATCTGTTCCGGTTTTTCGACATCACAGTTTTTTCTTGGAGGTACTTTTTAATAGATGAAGTTTTGAATTATCCTTCTGTGAAACATTTTCAAATATTTCATATATATGTATGACAATTCCACCTCAGTAATTTTGTAATTAAAATAACTAATTTTCACAAGCACATGGCGTGTGACAAATTCAACTCAATTTAGTACAATTGCTTGAAAGACACGCTAAGAATATATTGGCTAAATCGGTTACTTGTATGGGAGATAATAGAAAAGATGTGATTACATGGTTGATTTTTCTCAAGTTGTACCAAAAATTACTAATCATTGCAATGGGCAAAAAGTACTGCATCCTACTAATTTGCGTATAGAATGCAGTAGTAAAATATATGAACATAAGTATACGAGTATATGGGTTAAGTCGGTCGTTCGTATGGAGGGTATCGCGGGGAATACCTTTGGACAATTTCATCATTCTAAATCCGCTGGTGGACACATTTTTGGCATTTCGAGTGGAGAGGCTTGCGATGTAAGGTGATACCTTCGAAATGTTCCAAGTTCACATGGTGATGCTACACGGTGCTGCCAGATAAGTCTTACACTTGAATTGGGACCCAATGGTAGCATCTTTTTGTCCATCTCAACTACATTATTGTTCGAACCAAATTTTTGCAATTCATATTCACCATCATCAATCAGAAAACTTTTAATTCACAATATTAAATATCAGTTTAATATTTCAATTGTAAATATTTCATACATTTAAACAATCTATTGATATCCAAAATGCAGCATTTGAATACTCATAATACCCTCTGCCGAGGGTAACAATCTTGTCGCGATGCAAGGACTTAGTATCACCTTTCTATTATGGTCGATTGGATGAGGCGAATGGAGCCCCCAGGCATGCTGAATTTATTCTCAATGCCGAGTCCCTCCGGTGTCTCGTCGAATCCAAATGCCTACTATCTTATGGATTCAGCTATATCCTACTGAAGGTCTACAATAGTGACAAGAGATGCCAACCGACAGATACTGCTTCGAATAAAACTGATGCGATCTCCTGATTTTAAGTTAATCTTAAGTACAGGGGAAGTTGTACACAAATCCTGTTTACTTGTGGGGAGTAATCTTAATATTTCCTTCTTCCTTCTTTAAGTAGCGAAGATATGACCGCGGCTAGCCTGAAACAGGATGATTCCCAAATTTGGCTGACTTCGACGTACATGGCAAATGGCACGGGGATCCCTCCAGATGCTCTGAAGACGCGGAAGCTGCCAAATGCGGTGGAAAAACCTGAAAGTGACTGACCTAACAATTTGTAACAGGGGAGATGAACCCACATTCATCACCAGAAATAGACAAGAGGTGCTTGATATTACTCTTGTTTCTAACGAATTACCTGATAGGATTGGAGAATGGAATGCTTTGAATAATCATAAATTTTCAGATCACCGTTAAATAAGCTTCTATCTGAGCTTCACATTCCACTCAATGTGAGGAAAGCAGACATGGACAAGTATAGGGAGGCATTTAACAGGAACTTTTCAAGGATGCCTGGCATTAATGCCCAAAACATTGAGAGCATCGAGCGGTTTGTGGGACAGCTCACAAGGGCTCTGAATGACTTGCTACAGGCCTCGTGCCCCAAGGGCAAGGCCAGGGTGGTCGTTGGAACTTGTAGATATCAAGAAATGCCGTAGAAAGTTTTTCAACTAGGCTAAGTCCACAAGAGCTTTACAGGACTGGGACAAATACAAAGTGAAACTGAAAGGAATATAAAGGTGCACTGAGGAAGGTTAAGAAGAAGTCCTGGAGTGAATTCTGCAACAAAGTTGAGGACACAACCGGGGCCCCAAGGCTAAGGAAAATGCTGACCTTCAAGTCGTGCATGGTGGGTTATCTCAGAAACCGCAGGGTGATTGGACAACATCCAGTGAGGTATCACTGGAGTTACTCCTGGATATTCATTTTCCTGGTAATTCCCGAAACGGAATTGTCGCGGACAACCCTGCGTCAAATCAACCGTCGGCTGTTTCCAGGGAAATTGTAACCAAACACAAAATAGAGTGGGCCATTAAAAGCTTCAAACCTTTGAAGTCACCCGGGCCGGACAAGATTTCGTCGGATGAACTACAAGCGATGACTGATACGCTGATTCCATGGCTTGAAGAGCTCTATATCGGTTGTATCGATCTAACATATATCGCTGCTATGTGGAGGGAAACCAAAGTGGTCTCTATTCCCAAAGCCGGGAAAACCTCCCATACGGGATCAGCCTAGACCTATCAGCCTATCATCGTTTCTTCTCAAAACACTGGAGAGACTTATTGATAGCTACCTTGGGAAGAACATAGACCGGAAGCCGCTGTCGGATGGACAGATTTATCGAAGGTTCACTCCCCGTCAAGGAGTATAATTTGGTAGCCTTTCTAGATATAGAAGGGGCGTTTAATAACGTTTCTCCCGATGTGGTAGTCGCAGTACCATCAAACCTGGGCTAGTCTGTCTATTCAGACCTAACCTAACCTAACCTAATGTACATGTTAAAATGTAAACAATGAAGCCATCTCATTGCAAACGAACTTGAATAAATATACATATACATAATTTAACTACCGGCCGACCACCCACACAGACGGAAATCGCTCAATCGTCTTAAAAATTTCTGAAAGACATTTGGCAAAAAGATGCTTGGTACTTAAACGTTCCCTCTTGGTTGGGTGTTACATTTTTGGCTATATTAAGCGATATATGATTTCATTCCGATGAAGGTGTCAAAAGTGGTCTAAGAGTATGATGGCTTGTATGTAGATCATTAATTACCATTAATGCCACGTTTTCGAACAAATTTGTCGCTCACATTGACAACTCTTGCCGACAGTGTTAGTACAATCCTGAACACAGCATTAATGTCTACGACACTCTCCAGTACCTCAGCCATGCGTTCGATAAACGGGAAAGACAGTTGTTGGGAGATAAAATTCCAACTACTCGAGTATACTGCAAGTATAGGTACTCACAGATTACACGAAAGCAGCTGAAGATAATATCTGAACATTCGCAGCCAATTCATCCCAGTAGTAAGTACAATCTATAACAATAATGGGAAATGAAGATGGAAGATGGAGATTTAGAGAAAGTGCAACGATTTAACCGTCATGAAATATACATTTCAAAGGACGATCATGGAATTTACAAGTTTTTTTGCGGCATTCAATATTAGTTTGAATATTTAAAGAAGAATAAGGTAGAATATTTCTTTTATACTCCAAAAATTAACATTTCGTTCAAAGTGATTTTATCGGATTTAGTTAAAATAGATGCAAACTTATCAAATGTTGAAACCTATCAAAAGTTTGAAACTCCAAAATATAAAAATTTGAATAATTTGCTATAGCTGTGCGATAACTACAAAACTATATACTACACCTGCATTATATATTGATGATGATACAGTGGAAATTACGTGTCCAAATACTTACTTACTTATACTTATGTTTAAACCAGCGATTCTCAAGCATACCTCAAAATCCCATCAATGCACATATCAACTGTCTGAAACTTAAGAATTTTGGTATTGGGATTATCTTTAAATTATTATGTAAATTTTAATTATTATTGGAATTATTATTTAAAAATTTGGCAACTGGTCTATCTGAATTCGTCAACATTTATTCTACATGAAATGAGTTGTAAAAATTTGAAACATTTTTCGAAACATTTTTCGTTGCCAAAACTTTGTCATTTCAATTATGAAATCTCTAGTTTGTTTCATATTGCCAATCTTTTGTATCCTATTGCAATCCTTATTTGAAGGTAACATTTTCTCTGAGTTTTACAATTTTTTTTGGATTTTAAAAATATTCCTTAAAAAAAATTTAAGTAAATACAAACATGCGTCTGGTAAACTGAATTAGGGAACGAAAATGGACGGCATCGTCACGCAATTTTTGGTACTTTCTATTAAAACTGCTCAAGCATAATTCGATTTTTTAGGCTACAGCAACTGTTACTCTTGTTATATTTTTAAGTTTAAAGTTCTTAGTAAGCCTGGAATGCATCGATAACATTTCTTAAATTAGCACATATATTTCATATCTTTCACTTAATTGCACAAAACTCAGTATAGCTTAGCATGCATCGGGAGTCAGTAAACTTAGTTCTGAGTGCGAAAACAAGAAAAATCGTCAGTTGTAAAATCGTCAAAATACCGTTGGTAGCAATGCTCACACGCTCTTCGTTGTGATTTTTCTTGTGAAAGTGCAGATATGATAGTGGAGGTCTAAGAAATGTATTTAATGTGTGGGAGATCCATGCTTTACAAACAATTTTTTTTATTTCTCCGACGACTTTTCCGATTTTTAACTATAAAAAAAATCAAATTGAGGCCTGAATTAGTCTCAGAGACATGTTTGATGATAAAAATGTCAAAAGCCTAAACTGCAAGTTTGTAATCAATTTATAATCATTTCAATAACATTGCATTAAGTTTTCCAGGAATGCGAGTATATCACGTTTTTATAAAAGGCCTGAAATATTTCCGACTCAAAAAATGCTTCAAAGGCGAACACGGCTTCCTCTAAAGATTTGATATTTTTCAGAAAAAATCCATTTTAAGGTCAAATATTTACAAATACACTACTTGTTTCACAATAATGAAAATGCGTATTTGCAACTGCATACATTTCCAGATTTTAGAGGCAGATATGCTTATCGACATTTATAAAAAATGTAGACTTTTCTTACATTGATTATGATTAGGTCACTCTGCAACAAAAATAATAGCAAATATTGTATTGTTTTTTCTTTTTTTAATATTTTATTTGTATTCAAATAGAACAATTTAGTTCATTTTGGGGTTTTTCAGTTCTTTTCCCAGGGCTTTTGAATACGTTAGCTTTGTATTTATTTTGTGTGCGGAACTTCTTTTCTGCGATGTCTAACAGTTCCACCATTAAGCTAGATAAGCCTGAATTTATGCAAATTTCTCTGCATTTCCTACGCATGTTACGTAACTCAACCTCTCTGTCGCCAATGGTTTTGGAAAAAGGCTTGATTATTTTTTGTTATTGGTGTGTCTAAATAAATGACGGGACGGAATCAGCAGTGATCATTGAAGTAAATCTTCATCCTGGAACACATTCTCGTTTTAAATTGGTGGATGCTTTAAATATCTCACTTTTTGCTTCCTGAGGTTATTTGGTTAATCCTCTTAGTGAAACATATGCGTCTATACAGGGTTGCCCATATTCGACGGACCCATGTTTTTAAAAAAAAAATCAAAGAAAACAATAAAAATTTGGCGGTTGGCAATCTTATTCATTTAATTTGTTCCAAGTAGATTTGTTTACATCAATTTTTGAATATGATATCTCTCAAATGGCCGCCTCTGGCGTTGATGGCGTATTGTGCCCTTTTTGCAGCATTTTCCATCGTTTTCGCCAACATTTCGGCCGGAATAGCGGCTATTTCTTCACGAATGTTGTCCTTGAGCTCTTCTACGGTCCTTGGCTTGTTAACGTAAACCTTTGACTTCAAATGTCCCCACAAGAAGAAGTAAGCGGGCGTCAAATCGGGCGAACGCGGTGGCCAGTCCAAATCACCACTTTTCGACATCAAACGGCCCGGAAACAAATTCTTCAGAAAATCGATTGTTATGCGACTTGTGTGCGGTGGAGCGCCGTCTTGTTGAAACCAGAACTGCCTCATACGCTTTCGACGAATAATTGGCATCACAAAATTGGTCATCATGTCGCGATAACGCTCCTGGTTGATGGTAACAGCATGGCCATTTTCGTTTTGGAAGAAAAACGGCCCAATGACCGTTTTCGCACTAACGCCGCACCAAACTGTGACTTTTTCGTCATGAAGAGGCAATTCTTGAATCTCCTGAGGATTTTCAGTGGCGTAAATACGGCAATTTTGCTTATTTACGGTCCCATTCAATGTGAAATGGGCTTCATCGGACATGATAATTTTGTTCCAAAATTGCTCGTCATCATCGGCCATTTCGATGACTCGTTGGGCCCAATCCAATCGACGAGGCTTGTCCGCAGGCAACAATCTTTGCGTCAATTGAATTTTGTACGAGAACAAATGCAAATCAACGCGAATAATCCGTTGTAAAGTGGACCGAGCCATGCCCAACTGCTGAGAACGGCGTTTTTGGGATGTTCTTGGGGACCTCTCAACACTGGCTCGTACGGCAGCGATATTCTCGGCCGATCGCCTTGGTCGACTTTTATTTGGCCTCTTCGGATTAGAAAGAGCCTCACCAGTCGAAAATTTTTCGTATAAACGCTTAATGGTGTTCTTAGAAGGCGCACTTCTCACATTTTTTAATATTTTAAAAGCACGTTGAGTTTTCACAATTGACTTCTTCTGTTGAATGTAAATTTCAACTACTTCAGAGCGCTCGCGTGGCGTGTATTGTTCCATGGTAAAAATCTGACGCTTCAAACGCGGTATGTCATTAAGCGATCTGACATCTCTGTCAAAAGTTATGGCGTTGCCAGATGGGTCCGTCGAATATGGGCAACCCTGTAGAATCTCCTACGTGACAATGAACCTTATATTCTGTTGGTGTCAAATATTTCCAGGAAAGTAACTCTAGTTAGTGTATCTCTTACTGTAGCTGCCAAGTGGTTTGTCATTTATGTGTCTTTTTCGTTCATTAAATATATCTTGTATCGGCAAGTTTCACAGATTTTTCTTTTTTTTTTGTGATACTTTTCTTCAACACAGCGAACGTACAGCAGGTTCGCTATGTGCGCTATGCGTTGGTGTTATCCTTAAAGGCACAAACGATTTCATGAAGGCGCTTCTAAATTATATTTATAAAATCCTGGATATTAAATTTCTTTATTTTACCTCAAGAAATCCCTGATATAATTTTGCCGACGGAATTAATTTGAGTGCTGCTGTGTTTCCAATTCCAGAATCAATAGAGCTTAGTAAGATACTTTGTATTTTTCCCTGTATTGCGTCATAAAATGGCAAAATGTAGTATACTTCTCCAAGTAAAACCTAAACATTTATTTCTTTCATAGTAATTTCGAGTGAATCCTAATCTCAGTGTTAGGGCCATCGTTTCATCTGACGTAGATTTTGGTGTAAGAAATCTGTCAGGTTTTTGGTGTTGCGACACTTTCAATTATACTCAATGGCGTATAATTGGATATCGTACCTGATACCTGAGAGATCATCCAGGTACCTGAGAGATCATCCAAGTTACCGCAGGTTTGGAGGCTATACAAATTGTTGAATTCAACCAGCAAGTGGAGCATTGGCATATATTTAGCCTTAAATTAAATTCCACCTAACAGAGATTTTGTAAAAATGTGTTAGCAGCTATACCATTTTGGAGAGCACAACATATTGCAATCTTCCATACCAAAGAAAAAAAATGCAATTTTGGCAATACGAGGTGTGTTCAAACAAAATTTTTCTCAAAAAATATTTATTTATTGGTCAATTTCTATTTTATCTCCTTCAAAGTAGTCCCCTCAGATAAATAATACACTTGTGGCAGCGTTTTTTTTTTTTCAATCCTCGAAGCAGTTCTGACATGCACTTTTTGGTATGTTCTTGAGCTCTCTTAGCGATTCGGTTTTTATCTCCTCAATCGTCGCGAAACGTCGTCCTTTCATGGGTCTCTTTAATCTTGGGAACAGGAAAAAGCCGCAGGGGGCCATATCTGGTGAATATGGTGGCTGAGGCATGATAACGGTGTTGTTTTTGGCCAAAAAATTTCTCACAAACAAGGATGAGTGAGCAGGTGCATTATCATGATGTAAAAGCCATTAATGCTTTTCTCGCAGACGGCACATAACTTCAAGGTAATATTCCTTATTTACCGTACGACCTTGTGGGAAGAAGCCCTGATGCACTACGCAATTGTAATCGAAGAAAACAGTGAGCAATACCTTGACATTTGATCGAACGTGGCGTGCTTTTTTAGTCTTGGCTCTCCTGGACTCTTCCATTGGGACGATTGAGCTTTGGTTTCGATATCATAACCATATACACATGATTCGTCACCAGTTATAATCCTTTTAAGCAAATCTGGATCATCGTTGACGTCATTTAACTATTCCTGAGCGATGCTCATCCGACGTTGTTTTTAGTCAAAATTTAGCAACTTTGGAACGAACTCCGCTGCCACACACTTTATGCCCAAAATTTTCGAAAAGATTGCATGGCATGAGCCAACCGATATACCGACACCCTCAGCAATTTCTCTGATTGTGATTCGACAGAACAATTTTCTGCACTTTCTCAACATTTTCATCGGT
This sequence comes from Philornis downsi, assembly GCA_019455685.1. NCBI lineage: Eukaryota > Metazoa > Arthropoda > Insecta > Diptera > Muscidae > Philornis > Philornis downsi. Next base: position 1,588,478 of record JAHXMU010000599.1, on the reverse strand, counting down.
TGTTGATGTGCTGGTGCGTCCAGAGCGAGCGTCTTCTCGGCCTTCTGTGAAAAGCTTGTACCAATTATAAATATTTTTTTGACTCAGAGCACTCTCACCGTATGCCACTGTCAATATTTCAAGTGTTTTTGAGCACTTAATTCCATTTTTTACACAAAATTTCATGCAATTTCTTTGATCCATTTATTTCGATAGCAGAAAATCTCCGAACACGAAAAACACTTGTCTCACTTATGCCTCTCACAAACAAACTAAACATGTTGTATGGATAAAACCGTCAACATATCTTCGAGACGAGTGTACCAACATAAAAAAAATAATAATCGAAATTTGAAAATTCACCTTATTTTTTGAACACACCTCGTATATTCGATGTACGCCATAATGTAATATAAGATAATAGTATTGAGTGTGTCCTGGAATTCTTCATACGCTGCACGAATGCGGCCTGATGGTTTTTTGTCTAATCATTGTGGATTGATTGCTCTTGGCGAAGACCAATCTTTTAGGTATTGACCGGGAAAATCCATTAGGTTTAAGTTTTCTTCTAAAAACAAAAACGTTGCGTTCCACGGGTTCTATGGAATCGTGACGAGTTTTGTTGAAATGTCCAATGGTTTCTGCGGAAATGTTCACGTGCACAAGGTAACAAATCATCGTTTAACATGTTTTCAATGTAGATTTCTTTATTTACCATTAGACACTGTTCAATGAAAACGAGTGTTGGGCGCCCTGTGGCAGTTAATGTGGCTAAACCGTCGCAGGCGGTTACTTTTGCATAGCAGTCTACGAGCAGATATACTGAAATTGTCCGTCAATTGAACTGCGTTTTCTCTAGGATTTCGTTGAATTCTGGCATGTAATGGTCCGATAGACAAACATTTTGTTTTCACTTTAATGTCGTAGCTCATTAACAACAACTGGTTGCGATTTTCTAGACAAATACAAAGCAATAACATTTCAATAATTGAATTTCATTTCGATAATTTTTTTAACTGCGGCGTAAAATGATATGCCCTTGTAGGTTTTTAAACAACATAACAGACTTGACAACACTTCGGGCGCCTACCGCTGTTTAGATAATTTACATTTCTTTATAGATAGGAAAGATTGGTATCATTTCAGCCAAAATTTCATAACAATTTCTCTTTTATTTTTACATCTGATTTTAAATAACTGCCTTTTTTTTTCTGTGTCTTATTAGTATAGTAATTTCTAAAAATAGCAAAGAAGAAAATGCTAATTAGTAAGACATGACTGTCGGAAATATGCAAGTGGCTGCTTTGTCCCGTCGACCCAAAAATCTTTTTGGCTAATTTTTAACATTTTTATTACTTCTGCCAAGCGAACACAGGACACGTGAATCGCAGGGTAGCGATTGAATCTTATAGAAATAACTAATGTGTTCGAACATGTATTGGAACTAACAAATTCTCAGATACAAAAAAAATTAATGGAAGAGAATGCTATAATGCAGTATACTTTTTTATTTTAAAGTACGACACAAATAATTTAAATTTTCCAATACATTTTTCCGCCACTTCCGTATCTAGTTTGCACTGAATACTTTGTTGTCAATGTTTAATCCAGATTTTCATTTTGACAGTAAACAAATAATCTAAACGAAGTCAATTGCAGACTTTTTCAAATCTTTTATTTAACTTTATTTGATTATTTTTCTACCCCAAATCATCTGCCATGTGAATAACGGGGACGGTGAAGGAGGCTGTGCAACCACCCGTCTGAAGCCAGAGAACTTTTTCGAATATTTTACTTTATTTTCTCTATCCTGTTGAGTTGCCTTCGACAAGGACTTGTGCAAATATGGTTGAATGAATAACTAAATGAATGAATGGGATGTATGGAAAAAGTCTAAGTTTTCGTTCAAAAAAGACGGTGAAGTACATACTAAATCCCGGCCGTATGCAGATGATCAAATACATATTTACGGATTCGATTTATGTACATGCATATTGTCATTGTACTCGTATACATTCATGATTTTATTTGTGTGTACGAGTAGAGATGAGTATACCTATACATATGTACATAAGTATTTGCGTTGATTTGTACGATAAATATGCAACAGTATGGAGCAGACAATAATTCCCTTACAGTTCTACATATTTTGTTCATTTTTTATTTGTACTTCAATCTTGGGCTACGTTTGGGTGACAGCCATCTATGGATGGCTCCGACATGAAACCTAAAGTGGGCTTGCTTATGGAATGATGACAATTCAAAATATTAATGTTCAGTTTACTAATTCCAGTATTGATGTGTAGAAATATTAAATATAAGAATTTAGATTAATTACTTATCGAAAACCTAAACGTCATTTAAAAACCAAAGTCCGTCTGAATAAGCGTATCACCCACATACGAGTTTCTTGAGTATTTTGTGTGAAAGAAAAATTTCAAGCTTTCTGGATAAAATTCAGAAAAAATTAATGTAGTAGAAACTATAACTCGCATCGTAGAAGACATGTTTCGAACCCTGTGATTAACCATTATCAGTTTGGTTCGTGTCGGGATAGTTCTCTTTCTTTGAAAGAATTAGCATATTCCAAATTAGTATCTAAAAATCTTCAGTAATGGTTAGAATCCACTGATGTAGTCCCATTTTTCTTGATAATATAAATTAATGTAAGCATAGAACGATATCTCCGCCACTATTTTAAAATTTGACAATTTGGCAACCGCTGACATTTTCTGTGTTCGGGAAAATAAGCGGTAACTATGAGTTTAAAGTAATAAATGTTTTTTTGAGCAACTTGTTTAAACTGAGATATTTGATATCATTTTTCTCCGGAGATATTTTATAACTTAAGCCTTTGATTACGCTGTGCAACAAATTTTGGATTATAGATTTCATCCCAAAAAATTGCAACGGAAATGAAAGTAGACTTTCAGTAGACTAAAACTATACTAAAACTTCCAAAGAGCTTTAAAACGTTAGACCGTATCGTTTTGTCTTTAGAATTTAAATTATGCTATAGTTTATTTTCCGACCTCTTCTGCATATAACCCAACAAGATGAATCGATGCGTAAAAAATATTTGGAATGAAATATTAAAATTAAATTAATTTATTAATTTTTGTAGCCACCATTGTAGGAAGGAGTATGCATTCTACCTATAGCAACGAGAAGTACTCTTCCGAGAACCAATGCTGTGTACCTTTTTGACCTATGTAAAATATCTATGTCGGTTTAAATTCATTCGCTCGAACATCTGCAGCACGATAAAGGTCAAATTGGTTGACCGGACAAAACTAACTAAGGGCTAAGGCGATATATTATGTGTAAGAAAGAGATGGCTTTCCTACTCTCTATTAATGGTGTTTTTTATATATCACTTTGTTTATTATCATTATCTTATTTTATTTAATTTTTTAGTTAATTGCGACATATGGTGGCATTTGATTGACACGGGAAAGAGCTGTACTAACTTATACGCTTTCTTAAAGAACCGCCCTCATTACGGTTACTAATTATTGGAAATAAAAATTTCGACTGGGAAAACAGTCAAATTTTATACATTATAAAGAGAAGAGAAGTTTATGAGGTCTTCACTTAATGACGTGCCGGTCGGTCACAAGTGCCACAAGTGGGAAAAATTGGGCCTATAACGAAAGAACTTGATTATGCAAAGAGCAAATTTACATAGTTCAAAGTAACATGGAAAGTTAATACTAATTTAAATATATTTGCAGAGAACCGCCTCAATCGTAAACGTGGTTATTGGAAAATTCTTTAAAATTCGATTTTTCACTGGAAGGATGAAATCAGACAATGCAATGCATAATGTATTAGAGTAGGCACGCCCACGTACTGACGGTGCAGTCGGAATAAACTCGACAAAAGAGTAGTTCCATCCAAGAAAATAAATCAACTTTTTCCAAATTCAACTATCAAGAATTTGTGATGTCCATAATACTTCGAATTTTGTGATATTGTATATGGTGAGACCGTATCCAGTGTGCAAAGAACAGACGGTATATGGCTCATCCGGAAACAAGAATTTGCATTGCTGGGAACGTTCTACTAAGGCTATTTGGTTGCACTTCCAACTTCAGGTCGCTTGGCTGATAGAATTGGTGTAAAATTATCCTTCATACACTTCATAACTACAAAGCCATAGTTTCATCATAGAAACACTGTTTACCCAAAGGAACTACACGGGAGCTGTTTTTATACGAATAATTTAAGACTTGATAAAGGGCTATTGAAATCTGATTTTGTGTAGCTCTTTTGCACATGAGCTCATTCTACCGAACGCGTTGTCTCTCCTTCCAATCTTCTCATTGCGAAAATTTGCCAATTGCAACTAAAGGACGTTGGTGGTCTATTTACTATGTGTATGGATATCACCACAGATCTGGATTTCTCAAATGCTTACCGGCCCAGCCCATTGTTTGTGGACCAACATTTATCATTCTAATTTCAGCTATTGTCAACAGTTTAGCCACTATAAGGATTTTAGTTGAGATATCAAGCACAGCGATTCATGGCACAAAAGATGAGTGGAACGGCGTCTGGTACGTCAAAGTGGCTTCATACATTCTGGATTCTGCATAGTGTGATAGTGTGTTTTGTAATTCAAAACTGCCACAATGAGGTAAACTGAGGAAGGACGAGGTTGAAAGCATCGAAAGTACGCCAACGAAACTAGCGTAAATTTTCTTTTAATATTTTACGTAAATAACGTTATTTGTATACGTACAACTTTTTTGTTGGTTTTTTTATTGTAGATTTGATACCACTCCGACTGTGACAAATTAGCTATTTCAGAAGAAAACAATGCATTGTTATCAATTGAAGTCAACATCAATATATGTGCTTGGTCTGGCCTGCTTTGTCCGAAAATTCAAGTTTGATTTATTTATTTGCTTATTTATTTCTTCAGTCTACATCGTATAGACTAATATACCGAACATTTTTTACAAATCGAGTGTATATTTAGTTCAAAACAATTCATTATTCGCATAAATTGTTCAATGAAAATGTTCATAAAACAAACGTTGTGAGCACAAATCACAGTAGGAGAATGCAAATTCATCAAATCGGATAATTCGGGGCAATTCATTCCCATATTTAAAACATTGAATGTGAAAGAGATTGAAAAATAGGATCTGCTATCATTCAATGATTGTAGGCCAAGGAGTTTCTGTTTACTTTCATAGGTAAGTATTTCCGTAGCCCAGTTTATGTGTTTAAAAGCAAATTCGCAGAATAACATTTGAATTCTTTCAGTTCTAATTGAGTGAATTACATAAAAGGGATTCCAAATCAAAGAACGATATTCTAAATTGCAGTAAAGTCTTTAAAATTTTTAGTATTTCTTTTAATAAACCCCAGCATATCATATGCCTTAAATATATGATTAATAAATTCTAATTTTGAGTCAAATATGATGCTTAAATATTTAACCTCAGCAACTCTATTGAGAACCTCGCTCAAAATAGAGTAATTGCAAAGAAGGGTTCGGAAACCCCAGAAGTGATTGTGGAAAAGTCATTGCATCCAGAAAAGTGATTGAAAATGAAAAATGAAAATGACGCTGGGGGAGCCTCAAAAGGCTGCTGGCACTGCTGCCACCACTACAGAGCCGGTCATTTAAATGACATTGTAATTTACTTTTGAAACCGAAAAATGGATAACTCTATACAACAGCTTTTTTGTACATTTAGTATAAGTTTGTTACAATTAGGTCATTCTTTTAAAACGGTTAAGTCCCTCTGCATGCAACTTATCAGCAAAAAGAAGTGGTTTGCAGAATTTTAAGCAATCAGGTACGTCGTTAAATAAAATTGAGAATAAAAAGGGCCTAAATGATTTCCTTGATGAATACCAGAAAATGCATTAATTGAGAATGTAGAATACCCATTTTAACAAAAATGCCCCTATTAATTAAACAACTTTTGGAAAATTTTAATAACTTACTATTGATACCGAATCAAAAATTTTAACAAAATCTGAATATATAATACATCCACCTGTAGTTTATTTTTTATAAAGGTTATGGTTTTTATTCGATAACACTGCTAGATTCGTACAAGTTGACCTACTAGGAAAAAAGCCCAGGTTGGAAAGAAGAGACTACACGACTACACGACCAAAAAGTTCCCTTTTTAGTATTTTATTAAAATGGTTTAGCCGGGGCAAATTGTTTTGTAATGATGATAAAAAACGATTAAAATATATATAGGTAGAATGTTGGGATTTAATAAAGCAACTTATTCAAACCTGTTGAAGTATTTTATTCGGTAAAATGGAAAGAAGCTCTATTGCATAGAAAGTAACTCCATTAATCGTATTAGTTCATTTTGACCACCTATTTATTAAAAAAAGACGTAGAATGAAATGTAAACGACCAATTGATATGATGAGATTTCATCCATGCTATAAAAATTATCTTTTTTGGTACGTTATTCAGGAGATATTGTATAGGGTGGCGCATAAATAACACTAAGATTTGATCAGTGAATACATTTTTTGTTTGTCTTTTTTTCGTCTCTTTACAGAATTAACTAAGTAATACTTGGGAAATTTTATTTTATTTTTTTTATGGCTCAGCACAGAAAAAAGAACCAAAATTGTTCAATTTTACCTTAAACGTTAGCATTCGATTATTCAGATCAAATTGAAATTTCTTTCATGTTGGAAATGCTCCTAGCGCTCCAACAATTTACCGATTGGTTCAGCGTTTTGGGCAACAGCGGGCTGTCTGTGATCTTCCGCGTGCTGAAAGACCTCTTGCAGTTCGAAATGAAGTGACGATTGCTCGAGTGCAATCAAGTATTGAGGAAAACCCCGAAACTTCCATCAGTTAGAAATATCTAGGCGTTTTTTGCAAAGCATTTTACACTCACGAGTTAAAACGAAATGATGCACAAGAACGCATTCAATATAGTCGCCGTTAACGTTACTTATGCGCTAGCCTTTATAAGAATTTGAGTATTCGCTTAGTTTACTAAATAATAATTATGCTCATATTGGCTAAATTCTTGGTCACAATTAGCTTCATTAGAATTTATTTTGCCACAGGCAAATAAAGTAGCCAGGTAGCCAAGTAGCCACTATCGTAGGCTTTCTATGACTGTGGTTACCAACTGTCTATTGTACTTTTTTGTTTCATGTTTCGTGATTAAACATACCTCTGGGTAGCAAAACCACCGCCCTTATTGCCTGAGCACAGTTCAAGCTAAAATAACTAACTGTCTTTCTAGGGGTATGATACAAATTGAGCTATTACACGGTTTCGGTTTTCCAAAAATTAATTTTTTTAATACTCAATTTCGAAAAGGAGTCCACGTGTATTTAGCAAAATGTGAAGGAAGAAAATAATTCAAAGGAAAAACTTTTTGTGAAAAGAAAAAATTCAAACATTTGCCTAATGAGGAGCAGTTAGAAAAATCATTTCACTAACACACGAGGGCGGTCCTCAAACTAACCGACTGATAGTGCCAGCAGTTCAAAAAAATTTTTTTGGTGGAAAGTGGCAACCTTATAAAACATATGTTTTAAGTTTCAAGGCTCCACGTTGTTTATTATTTTTATTTGAGCCATCAAAAGTAAACGATCTCAGTGAATTTGTAAACATGGAAAAAATTGGTCACCGTTATGTAATTCAATATTTCCGTTTGAAAGGTCTCAGTCCAGTGAATATTAAAGCCCATCTAGATTCTATCCTAGGGAAGTCCGCTGCCTCGTTCACGACTGTAAAACACTGGGTATTTTACGGCCGTAAGATTTGCCAAGACGAACACCGTAGCGGTCGACCAATTAAGGTGTCTACGCCAAAGACGGTTAAGAAAATCCAAAAACTGGTATTGAACGATCGCCGGCTGAAGCTGCGTCAGCTAGCTGAAATGATAGGCATTTCAAAAAGTAAGAAAGCTGTGCGCAAGGTGGGTGCCGCGCTTGCTTTTAACAGAGCAAAACACCGTCGTGAAGATGTTTCAGTAGAATATTTGGCAATGTTTCACCGCAATAAAGCCGAATTTTTGCGTCGATTTGTGACCATGACATGGATCCACCACTTCACAATTGAGATAAAGGAGCAGTCAAAACAGTGGACTACAAAGAGAGAATCGTGTCCAAAGAAGGCGAGGACAGTTTCATCTACAAGCAATGTCAGGGCGGCTGCTTTTCGGATGTGCATGGGATTATTTTTATTGATTATCTTCACAGAGGATAAACGATCAACCGCAAATGTCGTATTAATTTTTTCATTTCAGTGATGAAATTACGGAAGAAAGTCCGCATTTTGCGAAAAAGAAAGTGCTGTTTCATCAAGATAATGGTCCAGTTCACACATCCACTATTGCGATGGCCAAAATTAATGAATTAAAGTTCAGATTGCTTCATCGCGTACGATACCTTATTCGCCAGAGTTAGTTTCTTGGACTATTTTCTATTTCCGAAATTGAAAAAATAGATCGATGGCAAAAGATTTCCCCACAATGTAGAGGTAGAGACCGCAGTTGGTGGTTATTTTAATGAGTTTGACAGTTCTTACTATAAACAGGGTATATAAGCTATTGAATATTGCTGGAAAATGCGTAACGAGCTAGAAAGGGATTATGTGGAAAAAGAAAGAAAATTTGTCCCAACTTTTTAGTGTCTTCTTTGTTAGATCGGCTAGTTTTGGAACCGCCATCGTAAATCCTTCCTCTTAAAGAACAGTTCAATTACATAAACTTATTTGATGGAAAGTGTAACTACCTTTAACAACAACTCGGTTAAAGAAAATGGAAACCTTTTTCTTAGAAATATCAGCCTTTGCGCAAACAATTGTCGTAAAATAATAATCCTGCTAATTAGACTTTTGCAATATCAAATATAATAAACTTTAAGAAAAATTCCCTTAATTTAACTTCAAATTTACAAAAGATTGCATTGAAGGAACTTTGTT
>JAHXMU010000599.1:1532772-1574561 GCA_019455685.1 Philornis downsi | reverse complement strand
TAGTAACCTCCAAATAAATCAGGATTCAGAGTTTGAAGTCAATACAAAATTGTTGGCAGCGGTAGCTGGACTGTTTGATTGGTATTAGCGGCGGCGGCAGCAAGTCGTGACTATCGGCGGGTGCTTAAACACCATTTCATAACATTTTTATTAGAAAAAATACATACACATTCTAATTTATAAATAGAACGCATTTAAAGCGGATTGTGTATTATTGAATAACATTTGTCAAACAATTTTTAAATTTTCGCATTAAACATTTGTTAATTTTTATGAAGGAAGACATCATTAGAAAAATAGTTTTAACTTAAAATTTTCAATCAATTTTATTTTAATAATTAAAAACTTTTTTAACAAATTTGCCATTTGTATGGAAAGTGGTGGAAGATGTACATTTTGCCATACATTCTAAAACAGAATGTAGGTTAGCTATGAGGGAATATCGGTGATTTTGTGTGTCAGGTTCCAGAAAGGTGGGCCGATATAGCTCATTTACGACACCCGGATACGATTTGGCATAATGTAAGTTTATGACAAGTTTTAAGAAGTTCCATATAGATTTACTGCAATTATCGCGTCCACCAACCAATCAGACAGGCGGATATCGTTCAATTGACTTAAATAGTCATGAAACGCATTTGGTTTTTACTTTTTCAGGTATTCCTGTTGGGCACAAAATATGAAAGCTGATTTACGATTGATAAGTTAATCGAGAAAATGATTTTTTAAATTATTAACGAAATGTTATATTTGCGAATATTTCTGTCTAGGATTTAGAGATATGACAGCAGATTCATACGGACATTCCTAAAAGTATATCAGATGGGTCCGAGTAAACAGCCATACAATTACTCGCAGCACGAAAAAAGATTACAAATAGGGATCTCCGGAGTTATTAATCCAAATGGCATAAGATATGTGGGGGATTTGTAGAGGAGAGAAGAGTCGCTTTCACAAATAATATTACACCACTGCCACAAGTAACTTCGTTCAGTTCTCAGTCACACTTCTATAGCAAACACTTCTTTCAAAAAATGCGAAATTTATCCAAAATGTTGTCGGTATGTTTACTTTAGACATTTGGTTTACGGTCATCACTAAATATAAAAAAATAAGGTGAATTTTCAAATTCTCGAAATGTACGGGCTACGTACTTTCGACTTTCGATTATTATTTTTTTTTATGTTGATACACTCGTCTCGAAGATATGTTGATGGTTTTATCCATCTAGCATGTTTAGATTGTTTGTGAGAAGCATAAATAAGACAAGTGTTTTGCATGTTTAGCGATTCAGTTTTTATCTCCTCAATCGTCCGCCGGCCTTTCATGGGTCTCCTCAATCTTGGGAACAGGAAAAAGTCGCAGAGGGCCAAATCTGGTGAATACGGTAGCTGAGGCATGATAACGGTGTTGTTTTTGGCCAAATAATCTCCCACAAGCAAAGATGAGTAAGCAGGTGCATTATCATAATGCAAAAGCTATGAGTTTTTCCCACAATTCCGGGCGTTTTTTTCGTATTGCTTCACGCAACCGGTGCATAACTTCAAGGTAATACTACTTATTTACCGTGCGGCCCAATAATAAGAATTCCTTATGCACAACGCCATGATAATCGAAGAAAACAGTGAGCAAAGCCTTGATATTTGATCGAACTTGGCGTGCTTTTTTGATTTTGGCTCTTCTGGACTGTTTCGTTGGGACGGTTGGGCTTGGGTTTTGATATTATAACCATATATCCATGATTCGTCGCCAGTTATGACCAGTTTAAGCCAATCTGGATCATCGTTGACGTTATTCAACAATTCCTGAGCAATGCACATGCGACGTTATGTTTAGTCAAAACTCAGCAATTTTGGACGAACTTCGCTGCCACACACTTCATGCACCAAAATTCCAAAAAGATTGACATGAGCCAACCGATATTCTGACATATTCAGCGACTTCTCTAATTGTGATTCGGCGATTCTCCATAACAATTTTCTTCACTTTCTCAACATTTTCATCGGTTGTTGATGTGCTGGGGCGTCCATTTTTTACACTAAATTTGATGCAACTTCTTTGATCCATTTTTTTCGATAGCAGAAAATCGCCAAGCACGCAAAACACTTGTCTTATTTATGCCTCTCACAAACAAACTAAACATGCTGTATAGATAAAACCGTCAACATATCTTCGAGATGAGTGTACCAACATAAAAAAAAAATATTAATCAAAAGTTGAATGTATGTAGCTTGCGTAATTTGAAAATTCGACTAATTTTGGAAACACACCTCGTATTATTGTCTTGTCTTGAAATAGCAAAAATGATAAAATTTTATAACTGCAACTCAACTTTGACCCGCAATGTTTCCGAAATACTTCAATAGATATAATAAGTCCGTGTTAGTACCAAGTCCAACTAGAGCAGAAATTTCAGTCAAATGACCTGCAAAAGTGTGAGTGGTCCCAGAGTGATAAAATGGAATATTCTTGTTTAAAACGATATCTGAATAGAAGCAAACTATTAATTGCTAAAGTAATTCGCTTAGAAATTCTATAGGAACCACTGGTTACTATTAAATCGACAGATTTGTGATTGAGATGTCATAAAAATATCTAATTAGTGCTAAACTTTACTAAATTTTGAGCAATTGAATGCAAGATTCTAATCTAGAAATATACGATTTACCGGAATTATCAAACAGGACGTGGTCTGGGAGGTACCAGAAGAGATGTGACAGTGCAATCAGTTTCCATTCTCAAATACCAAGGGCTTACTGTATACCTAATTTGCCTGAATTTAGTGCAATTAGACGAACGATATGAACATAAGAATATATGGATTAAATCTAAGGTGACAGATGGGGCGTGGTCGGTCGGTTGATTTTTAAAATTTTTGCCAGGCATTATAAAATAATAATATTATTATTACACAAAGAACCGATGGATGTCGTGTATACCAGTCAAACAGACGGATAGCCTTGTATTTTGTATCATATATTAAATCTGAATATAAAAATATTAAAGACTAAGTTTAGTAAGTATTCGCATTTAGCCGCTTTATTTCTCATTTCATTTCCAATTTGTGCAGGCTGCACAAATGCTTCCGAAAGTCAATAGCTGAGAGACGCACTTTCAGATATTTAACAACTGTGTAAGCGAAAAATAAAAAGGTGCATACTCCTTTTATCACTCTTTATCTTTAGCTGACTAACTTTATAGTAGAAAATATGAATTTTAGAAATGGTGTGACATTTTTTACAGTCAGTATTTTTCGTTTACATTAAGTTAAGTAAGGCATACAAAATACATCCAGTGTAATATCTGTAGCAGTGGATTTTCAGGCGCAGTAGACCTCTTAGGAAAAAGAAATAATTGTTTTCCTACTAAACTAATTGTTTTCCTACTAATTTATTCCAAACCTCGCGGAATTATATATTTATAATAACAATACAGTCAGATGGACCGACTTTTAAACATCTTCATCCTTCGTGCTTCAGCAAAATGTAACCGTATTTGTCATAATTTGTAAATACAAGCAAAGAACAAGGATATTTAATATTTGAGTTTCGCAAGTTTTCGAAACCTTCAAGGTGGCAATCGCGGTATCAATAGCGTGTCTGTTCATTTACTCTCTGTGCTAAACTAGACTTCCCGTATCAGTATTTGCCAATATCTGAAGACATGGGGCTAACTGTCCTGCTCTGCAAATAGTAGTAAAGCATATAAAATATCATAATTTGTAGGAGAACATTGAATCTTCGTCTCATACAGACCTTTTAACAAAATTATTAATTTTTTGTTTAGTTAGAACATTTTTAAAACATTGCTCCATCGGGGAATTGAACCACGCACATCCACCGGACTGATTTCGTAATAACTTTATTATTACTTTTCATCGTTGTTGCTTAGTTCTGTCGGCCGAAACGGGTGGTTGTCCTTAAAGATCAATAAACTGGTTATAATACTAAAACACTACGATTGGGCAAATTTTAGAATAACCTGTACGTAAATCTTATTAAATCTGGAGTACAGGGAAGATTTAGTGAATTCTGACGGACGTTTTAAAATTTGTAATAAATTATCGTTTTTTTTTTTGTATCTCATTATCCTTCTGTTGGGGTATGGTTCGGAAGCTATGTGATTAAATTATTTATTTATTATATGATTATTTATTTATTTTTGTGGGTAATTTATGTGGGAGATCCTGAAAGCGTATGTCAAACTACAGGAAGTAGTCAGGCTCTAAAATTGCAGATCTGTATTGGAGTGAAGGAAAAATAGTTGGAGAATGTTCATGGATTTTACAATCTACAGATTGATATCAGTGTGCAGACTGATAATTTTGGGTGAAAAGCAATTCGTTGAGAATGCAAGGAGTGTACACAGAAATAGTTGGGTCTACTATGTATGATTTAGAAATTCAAGTTTAGACGTAAACTTAATCTATTACGAAAGTAGATGAATTTACTTAAGTCGCCAAAGATTTTTTAATTTTTTTAGCAAACTAATTCACAGCAATTGGGTATTTTGAAATTATGCAAAATATCATCAAAAATATTCACACATTTAGAACAATAGTTTGCAGAGATCGTTGAATAGTTTGTTCGCAAAGTCGGTATAAATACTGATGTAATCGGTCCGGAAAAGTTTTACAGACTAGTTAAGCCTTCCCTCATTTGAATGATATCTCTTTGCAATTGCAGGACAAATCATATAAAAATTAATCTTCTTTTATGAATCCCAGCTATTGTAGTATGCGATGTGCAATTTATAATATAAAAACAACATTCCTCCGTAGTTTTCCTGGTCCGTAATTTTCCCTATTGAAAAATAAGTGGGGTTAGTTAGAATGTCCAAATGCGCTATTAAACCCTAAAACGTACATAACCAGCTACTTTATGGCTCAGGTTTCCTTTACCTTCACGTGCATTTTAAGTGTCGCCAAAATGATTTTTTTTAGTTTTGCAGATCTTACAATAACCACTTGTTACAGGCATTGACTTTGTAAATAAGATAGCATTTTTATACCTTTGACTGAAGGAATTAAGGTAAGAAGGAAGCGTTGAAGGCACTTATCTTTTGATCAACTATGCTTTGCGGCATTCTAAATCGATTGAGCGATATCCGTTTATCTGGCTGGCTAGCTAGCAACTGACTGATAGACACGACAATTATTTTAAATCTTTATTCTTAAAACGTGGTGCAGCTTAATTATTGCCAGAAAGCAGCCGGGGATTGTAGAAGGGGAAATTCGTCTCTACTTTCTGGCACAAATTAACGGTTTTTTTCTATGTAACTGCTAATTCATAGACTATATCGTCCCGAATTGTTGTCCATTGATTTGATCAATAACTCTTAGTAAAATCTGAAAAAATCGATCAGTCAGCCATGCCTCATCCGGTGTGTCCCATACAAATGACCGATTTAACCCATATATTCTTAGGTTCACATCCTTTATAATGTTGCACTAAATTTAGACAAATTTGTCAAAGTGTGGACTCTGGTACCCTCCATATAAATTGAACGATTTTCTAAAATTCAATCATTCCCCTGTAATTTCTAATTAGTATCCATACAAACTGATTTATCGAAATATTATTTCCGCTGTATTCTCTAATTTGTAGCCAGAAGTTAATCAAATTTATTCCTTTTTTAGTTATATTGCGTTATAATGCTGTCTAAATGTTAAAAAAATAGATCGAACAACCACTCCCTCTTTGGCACCTCCCTTTTTGCAACACATAGTAGCTTAGGGCACAACACATAATTACCTCTTTGGGTTCAACACATACAAATTGGCCAAATTAACAAAAATCAGTGGTCTCTCCAAGCATCCCAGTCGAATACTTCAGAAAGTTACAATTTTGCTTCTTTTACTGCGCCTTAATTCAGAGTATTTTTTATAATAGCAGAGGAATTTACGATGCCCCTCCTGGCATCACTCGCACTTTTGCAACACTGTTCGGATGGAATTTTCTTTATGAAAGACGTTTATTATTTAAACCTCTCCTTTGCTGAAAATATTTTTAATAAGTTATTTCTAATAACAATGAATTTTAATCAAGTTTTTACTTAGTTATGATACACACAATGCATAATAGACGCATACGTTGAAGCAGTGACATAGAATGACAATATCAAAAAATATAATTTCCTTATCCCAAACTTTTTGAATTTAATTGTCCCTTTCATTCCAGTTGACTAGTGTGATGGAACAGAAAAAATTAGATGCCAATAAATTATGCAGCGAAATTTTTCGATTTAGCTAAAAATCGGAAACAGCCAAAGGATCAGCATATGGCGGAAGTCCGATTGTGACACATAATAATTATACTCAACCTTATTTGCGAGGGTTTAATAAAAAAAAGCAAATTTGGTAAATAGGAACCAAATCATCTCCTTGAGGGGGAAACTTTCAGATGTTTAAACCGTGTATTTGCACTCGTCTATATATAATACTAAATATTTGTATTGAGAGATCGATAAATAAATCTAAACCATGATTTGAATTATTTCCTTACGGCATTACTAGCAACAATAGTCAAAAAAAGAAACCATTGCTTAAAGATGGCGCAGTAAATTTTCTACACTCGACTTTGACTATTGATTTGCAATGAAAATAATTCGAACCAAATGAAATAAATCAGCAAACAAACAAAATGGATTCGTTCGCTGTACTGCCGACTACGACGAAAAAAATAACTGAAACCGTTTAGAGAAAAAGAATTGCTGACTGCGAAAACCGACCCAAATGTATTGATAGTCGCTGCGGTAGCTAATGCGTTAGTCGCTTGCCTTTGCCTTTGCTGCTTCGGAGAAAGGGGGTCAAATAACTTCACATAAATGTAATTAATTGCAATTAAAATGTTTATATTGATAACAGTCAGCGAGGGTCAATATAAGTTTTTGAACAAAAATTTTGAAAAATATTAACATATCGATATTTCAGGGACGGATGGATGGGCCAATGACAAAAATTATTTAAGTAAACAAACCACTGAAACGAACGATTCCGAAACTCGGAAAGGAAGAATAAATTATGGTGAAAAATCGCTAAAATAATAATGTGGTTATATCTTCGAAACGAAATTGTGCTTGCTAGAGAGAGAAAAATTTTAAAAAATAAAAAAAAATAATAATAAAAAAAAAAAAAACACAAATCCGTCATTTACTCTGGAACGGTGCGCTTAATCGTCACATAACTTAATTATACAATATAAGCTTAATCTTTCCACAATATAAGTTTAAAATCTGTGAAATATGAAGTCGCCAAAATATAAATCTTATCATAACTTAGAAACAGGGCGTACAGGAGTTAAAATAATTACAAATATAACATGAAATACGCTCAAAAACATTGCTATAATATTGAGAACTATATAGTCTAATGGTAAAGAGAAATTTAATTTCATACGTTTCTAAATGATTTCGATAAACTGAAGCCCGATTGCAAGTTATACACGTATTTGTATTTCAGCGCCTTTATTATTTTATTGTATTTGCAGAAAGGTGGGCATAATTGGATAAAACACACCTCCCAAAGCCCAAAAGTAAATATTAAGGTTGGCTGTTACATTTCCTATTTATAGACGTATTCGTGGTCTAACGATTTTTTAACACGACAAGTTATAGGCAGATTTATATTTTAGTAATTTTTTTATTTCAAGATTATCTGAATATTCGTCGTCCCCATTGTTGAGAAATTTTATAACATTTCACCAATGTTCGCTCTTTCAGCTTTTTGTACCCGCTCCGAACCCGGCACAGAAAATATTATCCCCGTTTGATCTCGCTGGTGGCATTCCCTATTTCTCGGCCCATATGGGTTGCGTCTATCTGATCTGTGCCAACAAGTAGCCTTTCTGTGGCCACGCTTCCCGCAGTTGAAGCAGCAAGCCATTCTGACAATTACAATTCCGATTGGGCTCGTGGCCATATGTTTGACACTCCATGCACCTCTTTTATGTCCTGATTTGTGGCAGAATGAGCATGGTGGACTTTCATTCTGTCCATTTTTATACACCCGCAACTGTTCTGTCAGATAATTTTCCTTCTCCACCCTTTTGAGTATTTCTCTTGAAGCCTAATATTTTCAGCTGGTGGCTCATCGCCTGAGCAGCTAAGACTCCATCCATTAGGTCATCTAATTTCGTGGTAGTGCTAGCCAGCATTCGACATCTAAAACTTATTGTAAATTCCAAAAGAAAGATTCAATAAAGAAAATTAATGAGAAAAAGTATCGGGTCACGCAAACCAGACGTGAATGAAGTTTTCAGCTTCCTTTCCACTTCCAATAGCATGATCAACTGACCTTCCCTTGTATGTTTCAGATAAGGTTGTCCAGGCCGTGCTTGACTGAGCCTGGCAAACTCATTAAAATACTGGCGTGCCTCATAAATGCCTCCCTCCGATCAAAGACAAATCGAAAGTGCGGTGTCTAATTAGTTCACACATGACCCCATATAAACTCTGCTTAAGAATTTCTCAATTCCGAATTTTTCTTTGCCGTCTGTCAACGCCTGTCTACGAACTTATACAACCCTATCTGCAGGATTGGGGACTGTCGCTCCCAAATATGAGAACCAAAGAGTGGACAGTGTCCACAAATTCCAACGAAGTCATTGCTAACCTCCCTAAATTCTCAAAATCTGATCTCTCTATAAAAACCTAGAGCGATTGTTGATCCAAAGACTGACTTCCGATTATTAGTTCGAAGAATGGCGCTCCCGCTAAATACCATTATTAGTTCGAAGACCAGCTCGCCCTGTAAATACGATTATTGATTCGAAGACCTGTTACGCCAATTATGTTATGACAATTATTTACATTGTGACTACAGTAGGCTCCCGTGTAGTGTTTCCTAAACGGCACTTATGGGGTTTGGGATACCTGAAAATAATGAATTAAAAATTAGAGTCACAATTCCACATCAATGAGCATAAGAACAAGTGGAACAACAACCAGCTCGTGCTGCCTTATTTTGGATCTTCGAATGGTGTCGCCCATGTTTACTGTTAACTTCAAAAAATACATACAATTTTAAATCACAACACCATCGGCAGAGATACCTTTTATTCACACTCCCTAGAAACTTGAAAAATTTCATAATTTTGTATGGAATTTATGGATATTCCTTTAAATGCTTATATGTTTTGAGAAATACTGAGGTTGATAAATAATTCATAATTAATTTCAACTTAAAGACAAAAACACGCCCGAAATGTTGACTACAATAATACTCAAACAAAAATGTTATTTAGAAGAATTATTTAGAATTGTTTAGATTATTTAGATTTTTCCCGACATGACTACAGCCGTCGCCTTCGAGTTATGAAGTCGCTATAGGCGGCTAGCAATGGAGGCTAAATATTTTCTGTGTTTGCTGTTTCATTTCAGTTATTCAATCAATTTCGTAGTCTTAGCTAAGAGGTATTTCAAGAACGGAAATCACTTAGCAAGTTTAAACCTTGATCTCAACTCCATATAAACTTTTTTAATAAATTATTCAATTTTTGGCAAATTAGAAAATTTAAAAAACTTCCGCTCGAGTCGGAAATCGAACATTTACCTGAACCGAACACGACTTCTAATCAGTTAGCTTACTGTTTATGCCCAGAACCCACGTTGAAAATTCTAAGATATAAATCCTAACTTTATCATCTCCACTGCAATTGAGACTTTTACATGTAAAGTTCTCCATTGTAATGAGCTATTAGAGAATTTATTTGATTTCTTCAAGTCAGTTCTGATACTCCCCCATATCCTGTATCCCCATAATCCTGTATTTGATTCAAGGTATAATCCCTAATAAACTTTGGAAACGAAAGCTAATCCTCGCTATTCTTTTATACTTTTATAAATCTCTTGAGGTAAATATATGTCAGAAGTGAACCCGTTCCTGCCGAACCAGACATACTTATCTTTTTGGTCCTATCGATCCGAATGACATATATTTCTCTTGAGAGCCCATACTGCTGAAGTTTCCTGAAGTTTCACATAACCCCCTGGCTCTACTTGGAGATACTCTTCAAAATCAACCCCCTTATGCCGCCCTGAAACATACAAAAAGCAAGTAATATTGTCTGCTGAAAAAGGTACGCCTTTTCATATATAAAAAGTGATGAAATCCTATTGTGTGTAATTACATACCCCATAAAAACGGCATTATAATATATATAATATATAAAAGTCCAGTAAATTATTGTAACAAGATAATGCTATTTTAACATCAACTGTTACAACATTCTGTTCGCTATAAACATTGCTGTTAATCAGTGCTAAAATTGCATATCTGTCAAACATCATCGACAGCTCCAACGCTCCAAGTGCTTACTACTGTTAAACAAATTTGCGTTAACACAATGTATGATACATCGAACCTCTGTTAACTACAGTTCTTACAGTCTCGGAGACTCACTCTACGTGTACGTGTTAATACTCAGATCGATTTTGTGATTAATGTTATATGTTAATTGAGTGATAGAAATTTTTCTCCGCTAATCTCCTCAAGTGTAACATATCACAGCGGAATATACATATGTTTCTGGTAACTGACATAAGTTAACTAGTGTAACAATACACAAAGCAATTATTTGTGATTACATTGAGTGATTACGAATTCTCTCTTCATTCGACTGATCTCATATTGATCGTCTTTCTCTTGATACGTACTTATTGAGTGAGTATCACTAATTACCTCAAGAAGGAATCTCTTAAATTGAAAACAAAACAAAACTTGAAACAAATGAGACCTGTTAAAATAGTGTGTGTGTGTGTGTGAAATAATGTATCACAATTCATGCTCTTGCTCTAATAACTTCACATGTTAAGAAAGTAAACTCACTCATATTACAAAACCTCTTCACATACTTGTATCACTTACATACATTACAGAAAGTCGTAACATGCTAACAGCATGAAAAGTAAAATTATCTTAACAGAATACATTATCATTAGTATCTCAATTTACCCTGTAGCCAGTGTTCATCAGAATATAGATACATTTTTCCCATTTACCACATTACATGAATTCAGTTGAATTCTTTCTTTCTTGTGATTTAAAAAAAAATTATCAGAAGAATTGGATTAGCTCCTCAATTCTATAATAGTTGTATTATCTTTCCTCAGCCTCCTTTTGTCTCCTATACAAAATTATTTGGCAATTTATTGCACACTTTCAGTATTTGACTAAATAAAGTTTACACGATTAGCATTCTAGTCAATTTTAGCTACCTTTCTAGTTACACATTCGTTTGTGGTTAATACGAATTTTGAACAAATTTTCCGAATTTTATAAAATTTTTTGCCCAAAATGACTACTTTGTCTGCAAAAATGTCGAGTCTTCAGACATTTATTCAGGTCTCAGATAGCGTAACTCAATTTAATCAATATTTCTCCGCTATACCGGAAATAGAACACTCTGTTTATACGCTTAAAATTCAGAAGGATGAAATTATATACCACTTTAACTCCCTTCGTTCGGCATATGACCGCGTACTTGCGGAAAACGAACCAGAAGAGGAGGAAGTAGATCTCGAAATTGTTCGGAAAAAGTTTTATGCTGCTTACGATGCCTACTTAAAGTGCCTATCTAAGGCAAATGAGTTGGTAGACAAGCTTAGTTCTAGGACAGAAGACACATCTAAGTACAAATGCAAAGATTCAGATTCTTTCCCAACAGCACGATTCCATACTGTAGAGTCGGTTGCTGATATTAGAGCTTCAGTAGTTACAACTGCCACCAAAGCGATTACAACGAAACATAATCATAGCAATGTTGGAAAACTGAACGCTTACCAAACTCAAAGCGTCAATGCGACAAAGCAATGCGTTCTTTGCGATGGTTATTATCCACTACGTTTGTGTTCCGTTTTCTTAAAAATATCTGTTGAAGATAGATACGCAATCGTCAAAGAACAGAAACGATGCATAAATTGTTTGACAACTTCACACGAACTTAAAAAATGTCAAAATGAGTACGTTTGCCCAATTTGTCGCTTGAAGCACCATTTTCTGCTGCATCGATCAAACATTTCGGCGTCTACGACACAATGTATTGGAGATTCTTTCCCAGACTTCAACCCCTTTTTCATGACTTCAACGAGCCATACTCGTCAAACTCATTCCACACACATACAGTCCACGCCATATCAAAGGATTCTTCCTCGCGATAATCCCATTGATGATCCCCATTATTTTGAGTTGAACGCGGCCACATTCGGTATCAACTGTACCCCCTATCTGGCCACTAGAGTACTGCTAGGACTAGCTACGCAATGTGAGCCAGAAACCCCCGTTGTTTCTGATATTCTCAGAAATTTTATGTACGTCGACGACGTCTTATGGAGATCAAACGATCTTTCCGAAACCATAGCTGCTAAAAACCCCCTTGTAAAGGTTTTGTCTTCGACTGGATTCTGCCTAAGAAAATGGAAATCCAAGCATGAGTCTCTATTACAAGGTATCCCCCCAGAACAGTTACTTGACACAGAGTTCCTTAAACTATCTGATACAAGCAACACCCAAACGCTTGGTCTACGATGGAACTCTGGAAGTGACTATATCTATTTTACCCCCCGCAAGAACTTTGTTCGAAATGCTTTCTCTAAGCGCATGGTGCTACCTCAAATAGCAATGCTATTTGATCCCGCCGGTTGGCTTGCCCCCAAAATTATAGTTGCAAGAATCATTGTGCAACAAATCTGGAAAGACAAAACGGATTGGGATGAGACCCTCAAAGCTGAAACTCTTATACAATGCCAGAAGTTTCTCGACTATTACCCCGTCATCGAGAACATTAGAATACCCCGCTATGTCGAGTACAACTCCTCGTGCCGTATAGAGTTTCACGCTTTCTGCGATGCCTCTGAAAAGGCTTACGCAGCCCCACTATATGTTAGAGTGAGAACGACTAATGACCGTATTCGCTCACATTTGTTGACAGCCAAACCAAAGGTTGCCCCCGTCAAATTTTTGACATTGCCCCGAAAACAACTATGTGGCGCCGAACTAATGGCGCGCATGATCATCCACTTACGAGTTGATGCAAAACTTTCCGAGCATAACTTGTTCTTGTGGACGAATTCCACTATCGTACTCGCATGGCTACGAAAACCTCCATGCGTTTGGAGTACTTTTGTGGTCAATCAAAGAGCCTCAATTGTTGACAAGGTAGGCAACAATAATTGACGGCACGTCTCGTCGCGAGACAATCCTGCTGATCTGGTCTCTTGTGGTATCACAGCACAGGAACTCCTGGTTGCCGATCTGTGGTGGCACGGACCGCCCTGGCTAAATCTACCAAAATCCCACTGGCCAACATGTTTAAACACTAGGGAAGCCAGAGAAGAGCTGCGGCCCGTCAAGACTCACCTCAACAAACTATCAGAGGATATTTTGCCTCGGTTCTCCGATTTTTCTTACGCTCTACGTGATATTAGTTATTTATTTCACTTTTATCATCTAGTCCATCCGTTGCATAGAGAAACAGTGCGACATACCACTCATGAGTTACCCCTATCACAGCTAAAGTTCGTAAGAACTCGACTCACGAGGTTATGTCAACAAACGCACTTCCCAGAATATGCAAATCTTTTCCATGGACTGCAATTGCCTCGAGACAGCAATTTACTATCCCTTGGCCCTTTTGTAAATTCCGATGACCTTATGCGGTCGAATGGTCGACTTTCGCAGGCCTCTACACTTTCATATAATGAAAAGTGTCCTAAAATTCTACCCTATTCAGGACTACTAGGCCAATTGTTAAACTTGTTCTGCTCCCTAATCAAGAACTATCATCCCAATTTTCTATATTTACAGTACAAAATGTCCACTCCTCCAAGACGTATGAGGACAAACCGGAGAAACGACTACAAGGAATCTCCCCCAAAGCAACCACGAACATCATTAGCCATCGAACAGAAAAGCCACATGGACTGCAAACATTGCAAAAAAATCATCCAATACGAAAATGTTTCCGCTTCCGTCGCCTTTCAGCCAAAGAGCGAATGAATATATATGTAATATTGAAATATAAATATTGTATTATTGAATATGCCTAGCCGAACACCATACGCTCCTACATGGGTGCAAAAAACGACGTCGCTCAAAAAAGGCTCAACAACAACCTTCACCAAATCAGCGAAACAGTCCACCCATTAGCGTCCCGAGTGGCAATAATTCGTCTTCCCGAAATCCCACCATTATTATAAATTTTAATAATGGCACATAAAAAATCTGAAAAAATGAATGAAATGATATGAATTATGTATTTTTCGAGTAGTACATTTTATATAGATACCTGAATTGAAATTTTTTGTATAAATTATCTAATGAATTCCTATCCCAATTTGAATTACTTTTCACAATGTTAAATATAATCATGTTAAGCGAATTAAAAATTGATTTACCGAGATATAAAGAATTGCAATCTTGCAAGGGGGGCGGGATGTTTATGCCCAGAACCCACGTTCCAAATTCTAGGATATAAATCCTAACTTTATCATCTCCACTGCAATTGAGACTTTTACATGTAAAGTTCTCAATTGTAATGAGATTAAGTGCTTTAGAGTAAACTTTAAGTCGACTGAGCTATTAGAGAATTTATTTCATTTGTTCAAGTCGGTTCTGATACTCCCCCCATACGTGTAAGACGAGTTTGCCTGCACACATAAACCTGTATTTGATTCAAGGTATAATCCCTAATAAACTTTGGAAACGAAAGCTAATCCCCGCTATTCTTTTATACTTTTATAAATCTCTTGAGGTAAATATATGTCAGAAGTGAACCCGTTCCTGCCGAACCAGACAGCTTACTGTTCAGCGAACTTTCCACTTGCCACAGTAGAAGATGGTTTTTTCAAGTTCAAATAACCGGTCATTTGACATTTTCGAAAGGATTCTTTCCTTTTCTCTTGTGCTTTTTTCCTACATGAACTTTTACTGAGGATTTAAATGTGTATATGGATGGATACCATCACATTTAATACCATCTCAATGTTTTTATAGCGGTAGCTTTGATAATGATTGTTATTGACATTTACGGGAAAAAACTCTACAACCATTTTCAATTTGTGTAAGAAACAAAATGGCACATTAAGAACTACTTCATATTGTAACTGCCCAAAATTGTCGATACTGGCCTAAAAAGGGTACATAGTCCGAAAATATCCCAATGTTCAAACTTGGAACCAAAAAATTGAAAATCGCATTTTGGAAATCAGTTTTAGCGAAGGTAACATAATTTATGTACGAAAGTCATATGGCATGCAAAATTTATTTATTTATTTATTTATTATTATTTTTTTTTTTTTTTTTTTTTTTTTTTTTTGCTTAAAAAAGTTGCGGAAATATATATTCAGTGTATGTAACTATTTTTTGATTGATGTATAAACGGACACTGAAAATTTTGTTCTAAAAATCAATAAAACATGCAAAGATTGTTGAACTTGTTATAACCTTTGGTCTTGTCACTTCATCTTAATAATTTAATTGAATAATTTAAAATTGAAGTCAAATAGAGGTTTTTTGCATTAAAAAGTTGTCAACTCCTTCAACTTTATGGGTTTTTTGACCATCTTCCCGCGAAATGGCTCACTGTGGTATGAGTCAAACAACCAATGTAGCTCGAATTTAGTAACTTCACTAAAATTGTATGCTATTACACATTTTTGGAAAGCCATTTACTCAATGTGAAAGTCAGGTATTACCTTAGGATTTTTTTTTAATTAGCCCATAAGTTGAAAAAGGCGATTCCTAGCCCAGAGCATATTCACCCCGCGACGTTCAGTTATCTTGTCAGATTACCTATATTACCTATTTGCATCCAACATGTTGTAGGCACTGAACTTTGTGGAACGATTTTCAGAATGCAATTCTACCTGGAATAACATTCGATCGGTAATGGCCATTGAAGTTTACCCTCAATCTTTATTGATCAGCAAATGGTCTGTTAGAATGGCGGCAAATCCTCAAATTACACCCTTATCAACTCATCCACCTGTTTATTGCCTTAGAAATTCTAGTGGTCATATGAAAGTTTCTCTACTCTACCGTACCAGAATCGACAAAATGTATGTAAATTTTTAGGCCTGATTAATAACAAAAATTGGCATGCGGCTAGTCGTCTATGGTTCAACAGTTCTTTACTTGCACCTCTAATTGCCAGGATTTTCACACGGAAGACCCAGCAAACGCCAAGGAGTATAAATGAGTGCGTGTGAAAGTGTATGAATGAGAACATATGAAAGTGTAGCCGGCGTAGAGAGAATGCCAGCATAGTCCCTATGTTACATTTTGGATATAGATCTCAGTGCGCAAAGTAAGACTTGGACGATTTAGGTGCACGAAATACTATATTTCCATATCCGATTCTGATTTGCGATTTTGAATGCGAAAACGCCAAAATATTGTTGGAAATGTAAACAATGAGCCTTCGAAGATAAACAAAGTTTCATTTATTTAAACATTCAAACTTGTGAGTGACGAGAGTGAAATATTAGAATCATAACGATTGTTTGCAAAGACCTAATTGTTTTTCTACGCAGATGAATTGTAAATTGCAAAACTTAATCAAGTATTTTATTTCCAATATTTGTTATTTGTTTTTTTTTTTCTATTTTTTTATACTTTTAGTTTTAATATAAATTATTTGATCTTATTTGCAAAGCAGGTGTAACTTAAAAGAGCGGAAATATGTACTGAAATTTTATATTATTAACTTTTTTACAGAAATTGAAAGACTCGACCATTTGGTTATATCTATGCAAATATCAGCAGTGGATCTAGCGTACAGATTGAATGCGTTGGTTCTGAACAAGTATTTACATTATCTCAAGATTTTTCTCTAAAAAATTTTAGTCTCAAAACATTTTTAAGCACAACGATCTCACAGAAATTACTACACGGTTAGAAGGAACAAAATTCGCACTCGAGTTTGTTGAAGTATAATCGTATGTTAGGGTTACGTCAAAATACACATTTATTGTAGGCATCACGGTAATAAGTCTAAAGTCATACTTTTTGTTGTTCCTATTTTGTACTTGGCAAAAACTGTTTTGATGTAATATTTAATGGTTGCTTATTTTTGTATGTTGAATTCTCGTTCTATTTAACAATCATATTTTGTTGTTTTTTTACTCTCATATATATTTTCAGCCTGATTCCGTAAATTGAGTTATTCAATTTTATTGAGCAAGGATGAAGTGAACCCACGATGAAGAATTGTTGTTTATTCACCGTTTTGAACGTTTTATCGATGGTACAGTCTATTAGTAATACATCGACAAAGTTTACGACGGATATAACGAGCTTCGCTTATAACGAATTTAAATGCCTGGTAGAGTTCCTTATAACCATGTTTGACTGTAATTTAACCAATACCATAATTTGGTGTCAATAACGTAAGCATTTTAATTTTATCCACCTAAATTAAAATTTGACAGCATACAGTATCAAACCGGTTTGTCCTCTTTTATGTGAATTTAGCCATGTGGTCGAGGATATAGTCTTGATGGGTAGAATGTGCAAGTTAGTACTCATAGTACACTGTTTGTTGCAGATACAATCGATTCCAATGGCACAGAATGCATCATCAGTGTAATTTGATGGATCTGTTGTGATGCCAGTTAGTTTGTACAAAGTATTTTATGTCGAGATACTTTCCGTGTTAGGTGCCAGAGTGTAATGCTTGGATGTTTTGTTTCGTGCGTATTTTTTTATTCTTATGACTTTTCTTGTTTAAAGACTGAATGATTATTTATATTATATTTATATTATTATATTTATATTATGCCTTCTGCACTGATTTGTAAGGAGAGTGCTATAGGTCAGCAGTTTTATCCGTTGAAGAGAGATGTTGTTTAACTGTTTTGAGGTAGAAATATAGAAATGTGACAGCACCAAATCTAAGGTCGCTTTTGTCTACTGCACTAAGAGGTTCTTCGGATCCCTTCTTGGATTGAAGGTTGAAAATGGTTCACTGGTTGTTAGACGTTAAAAATACCAGTGATATAGATTGATGAAGACACAATGAATAGAATTGTAGCATACGCATTTCTAAATCGCGATGCAGAGCTAGCTATTCCGAACAGCTACAAGCATTTTTTCTGAAACCTGCATGGTCTTTCGGGAAAGCACAACACGATAATGAAACCAATTACTTAATCTGAAAGATAGGCTATAGGGTGTTTCCGAGACGCCTCTGATTCTGGAGGTGGGTTGATATAATGTCCTCAGCACAAAACTTGCCAATACAGAGATTTTTTTATTAACACCAAACCGGTACAAACATTTCAGTCAGGTGAATTGACTTTCATGTGTCTTCACCTAACTTCCTTTTGCGTTGTTGCAAAAGTATGTGGAATGACAGAACCGGCGCGGTAAATCTCAAGGTTGCTATCAACAAATACTCTGAGTTAAAGCGCAAAAAACAAGCAATATTATTGCTTATGAAGTTATAAACTCTTAAGATGACGATGATGTTTGAGAAAGCACAAAGAACACTGACGCAAACTATGCCAATGTAATCAATTTCACAATCTTTGAATACTAAATAATTACTAAAATCTTAAATCGAATTAAGAACCAAAATCACATTATATTCAAAGTTTTCTAAATGGATGGACTCAGAAATCTTTACAGTAACTATCACCAAACTTATAGTGGGACAGCCCAAAAAGGAATATGATGACTTGTGTTATAAATCGAAGAAAAGAGGATATCAAGCAATTTATGGATGAACTCAAATACCGAAGCTTTAGGCTCATTTACAAAAAATATTGCAAAAGGAGATGGAGTCAGTTGAGGTGAGAGAAATAGCTAGCTAGCATTCTTCCTGCTGCTTCACTCAAATGGCTGATTTTATGGAGAAAAATTGAACCAGTGCTAAGGAGCAATAAATATTTAGTCTTACGAAAGGAGTTAAACGACAATGTATGCAATTTCAGCTTCATATAATGCAGTACGAACCTGGAGCATTTATTTTAAACAAATGCAGTTATAAATTTTAAATTTCAAACAATTGAAAAAAGACTTGTGCATTGTAACATTTTTTGGGTTTAAATAGATTTTTTTGTTTAAAAATATCACATATTTTAAATAAGCTAGACCTTAATGTGTTCTAAATTTTGTTATCTTTCAGAATAGTACTTAGACATTATATATGTACATTGTCGAAAAACTGTATCGGCGAATGTCGAAAGAATGATGATACTTTTCCCTTAACTTTAGTTAACCACGCATGTAAGCGGATCAGAAGCGAGAATAACAATTTATCAAACTCGACGTATTGTATTTTTGGGCTCCACAGTGCGACTCTTAAGGCTTAATACTTTTTCCTTTTTTTTTTTGGTAGTCCGCCGCTGTGTTACCACAGAACACAACTCAGTACTAGTGGATAATGTGCTGTTGTCATCTGCAGAATACACATAACGCGTAGATAATGAATATTCACCGTGCGTAGGTAGTCACCTTTGTATATAATTACCCACGATATTCAGGACAGTTACCGTATTTCGTAAACGGGACAACACATACTGCCTAAAGATGTTAAAAATTCAACTTTTTAAAAAATCGCCAACAAATCTGAAAATACCTGTAATTCGGAAGTGGAGCGTCAAATCAAGATAATAACATTGCGATGACATTCATATATATATAATATAAAATATTTTTTACCAAATTGCTGGTCTTGAGATTACGAACTATACTGATATTTGCATTATAGCGATTTTTTTCCACTTCGTGCCCGTCTCTTTACGAATTTGTACATGGTTATTTAATCGTATTTCAATTTAGTGATTATTATTCTTATTCTTTATTCTTTTATACTTATTCTTAAGTTTTATTCTTTTTTTTATTTCCCATATCTCATTTTCCCAAATAATTTTTAAAAAGGAAAGCTGTCAATTTATAAAATGTTCATTGTCTGGATGCAACAACCATAAAAATGCATTAGTTAAATACGTCTTTCTAGAAATGCATGGCTTACTCAGGTTTGGAAATAACTGACCAAACCAAAAGTAAATACGTATATTTTTTTCCAATTAATCGTAAATCGAATAGATCGCAAAAGTTTCATTGGAATTTTACAGTGGCATCTCACATTTTTCCGTGAATTTTCAGGATAATAGTTAGTGATTGCATGTAAGAGCGCATATAATAAATATAAATATATGTAGGTAATTTTCATAGTATACTAACTAATCACATCATTTATAATACCTCGAAGGATCCATGTTTTCAACTTCCATATTTTTTTGAGTTTTTTGTTGTGGTTTATTTTTAAATTCAAAATTCTTCACGTTGGCTGTTTGGTATTTACCTATACATTCTATAGAATTGCTATAGAATAAAACATTGGAAATGTGTAAATATATTGCGCTTTATTCTTTTTTAATTTTTTAGATTATTTAGACTTTTACTGGCCCAAAACAAACAGGTTCTTTCTCGCAAAATTGGGGCATGCAGCTATTGTTTTGAAATAGTTCTGGAGCATACTGTTTCAGAATAAAGTTTTATATAATTACAAAATATAGAATATATAATATACAATTTTAAAATGTTTGCTTTGATTTTTCTGTAAATGCTTTCTTTTCACACACAATGGGAAATATGTGTAGAAATATATTTCGTACAACAAGTTCGGGAAGTCGTTTCCATGCATTGATTACATTAACGATCTGATAGAAAGGGGACTCATTACCACAGATTTTATTCTAGAAATAATGTTGCTAGAACCTATTCCAAAAATTTTAGCTGAGTATATATAATTCGTGAACTGTCGCAGCACTATCATCTTGCATTTTACTCGACGCTATCATTTCGATGCTGAGTCGGACTCAAAAACATGTGCGGTAAAACACAGACCGCAGCACTCCGCCAACGATGCGTAGTTGGTATTTTTCAGCCAGAGTTATTTATTTTGACAATAAAAAGATTATTATTATATTTCGTGGATGATCTAGTTTTTAAAAAGAAACTACGATATTTACATGCGTAAAATTCGTCCTT
Source organism: Philornis downsi (assembly GCA_019455685.1). Lineage (NCBI taxonomy): Eukaryota > Metazoa > Arthropoda > Insecta > Diptera > Muscidae > Philornis > Philornis downsi. The sequence goes on along the minus strand of JAHXMU010000599.1, from coordinate 1,553,569 downwards.
AATTTGCAAGTGAGTGAGCGTTTGTATTTTTGCTTTAGTTTCAAGAAATTAGCTTTAGCACACATCAGTGTTTTATCACTATCTTAAAATCAGAGCATTGTATATAAAAAATGCAGAGCAATACAAAAGTTGAATGTGCCATTTTAAACACTGTAAATTTAGAAGACCACACTGTTAAATATTTTCAATGTTAGGGGTGCAACTGTGCGTTTATATAGTGATAGTGCGTGGCCGGAATCTCTTTGCAGATACCACTAAAAACGCAGTTACCATCTATCGAAAATATGTTTGCTTATGGAGAGTTTCTTCCTTAATCAAATTAACATACGTACGTTATTGTATTTGTGTTTGTGACTGGAATGATGTGGAGATACTTTATAATTTTCCATAAAAATAAAATTACTCGTACGCTCCCAGCTCGCCAGCGGTTTTTACCTCAAAGCTAAAGAAACAACACGTGTCGAAAGAACAGAGAATAATTGTCCTCCCCTCTGAGCTAAACAAACCTGGACGACGAAAAAACGCCATTTACATTTCGAGTGAAAATACAAAGAAACGACTGGAAACGTTGCTTAAAAAACAGAGGGAAAGTCATTTGTGTGAATATGGTGAAGATGATGATGATATTTATTCAACAAAACGTTTTACAGTCAGAGGACAACAAGCAAACTTCCACGAGAAGCCATTGTCGGAATATGCTGTACCAAGCACTAAATCGATAAGAGCACATGTCCTCCTCGAGTGAGCGTACAAGATAGCGGTCAACAGAGTGAGGGTATGTGTGTGCACTCCGGAGACAATGTCAGCCAACCCAGACCAGCCCCCAAACCAGGTTCGTGTTAGAGGCATTTATACGCAGGACACAAAGTTGGTAGTCTGTAAGCACTGATAGAAATTATACACACAGCCACACCGCGTGTGAGTTCACGTAAAATGTATCTTAATCTGCTTGTACGGCAGGCACAATTACATTTGTGTGCGTACATTTTATATACGAGTATGTGTATACAGAATGTCCCATGGTGATGCTAAAGCAAGGTGAAGTTGCTCAGGATCTCGTGTAAAATTCTTTTTTGCAGGACGGTCATGTATACCTGGCTAAGGTTAAATTAAATCTAATGGATATTTACGAGTATCGAACTCTGCCTAGAGCCATTAGCTCAGGAGTGTGTGTGTTTGGCGCAAACTCTGTTAACCAAAGTGCGCATTTAGAAATTATACTTGCAAGGTTATGTGTGTGCTTGTATACGAGTATGTCATACCCCAGTGGCGGATATTGTGCCTTCAAAAGGCCTTCTACCAGGTGTGTTTATAAAATTCATGTCCATTCCAGAGGCCTCGTGTCTTCCTTTTCAAATCAGATCTCTACAAGAATGCCTTAAGAATGTCGCTGATATATAAAACTAAAAAAACATTTTTCATTTTCCTTTTTGGTATGACTGAAATTTAAATTCACGTTCTATAGGTTTGAAACTGCACATGTTAACCTCTTATATCCCGACATTATATCATAAAAACTTTTTAAAACACTCATATTTAGTAAAATAAGCTTTATAACATATGCTAAAGAGAATACGTGAGAATACTCGTACCTACACATGAACGAAAAAGGAGAGAAATGTCTTATGTATTCATATACTATTATGTTGCTGAACTTGAAGGCTTCTGCAGCAGGCTTCTATGCAAAAGGCCTTAACAATTCCGCAGCTGGGATTGCCTTTCTGTCTATCCTCGATTTTAAACAATTTCTCCGATACAACTTTCATTGGATTTGGTTTCATAAAAGTCCGAGGTCCTTGCCCCATGTATGTATTTAGTTGAGAAATAACTTATCGTTTATTTCACATTCTTTTAAATTTGCTTATGTAGGCAACAAGATTGCTAACTCAATAAAAGTGTGGAAGCTAACAGAAGTTTCCAATAAACAACTCTTGGAAAAATTGTTTGGGGGATAATGTAAATTAAATACGTCAGTTTTGAACTATTTCCATACAAAAAACAAGGATAACAAGAGTAACATTTTGTAAACAAACAGCGCGCAGATTACGTAATTGTATGCCTTAAATTAGTTTACTGGCAAGAACATGGTTTCAATAATATTGCTCAGAAGTTTCCTTGGCGACGTATAAATGTTCCCTTTAAAATTGATTTGTCTACGTTCGTCTGCGCCAAAATATCGTACCATCCAAAGTTTTGTGATAAGTAAAAATTCAACTTTATTATGAAAACATGTTTACAAATGATTCATCAAAAGTACTGCCCATCGCCACCAATACTTTTTCCCATATTTTTGGCAAAGCTCTAATTCCGTCACGGTAAAACTGTTCATCTTTCGAGGCTATCCACGTGTCCTCAGTGATGGTTTCGCTTGATTTCAATAGCTCGTAATAAACAACACCGACCTGGCCCCACCAAATACAGAGCATAACTTTCGTAGCGTGAATACTCGGCCGAGGCGACGACTTAGAAGAATGACCGGACTGTATCTATGACTTCCTTCTCTTTGAATTGCTGTAATGAATCCTTTTTGTTATCACCCGTAACAATACGATGAAGAAACCCCTTCCTTTTTTGCCGATGAAGCAGTTTTTCACAGTCGAAAACAGGACGCTCAACGTCCCTTGGTTTCAACTCATAAGAAATCCAAGTTCCCTGCTTTTGAATCATTCCCAACGTATGCAATTCTTTGAAAATGGCTTAGCTTGGCAAGATCTACCTGCGTTTGGCACGGATCCAAATCATGCAATGCTGTCAATTCAGTGTCTTCGAAGGTTTTTCGTCTTCCTTCACGCGAACGGTCGTCAACATCAAAATCACCATCTTTAAGGCGACGGAACCAATCTCGACACGTTGTTTCACTTAAAGTAGCATCTCTGTAAACGTTTTGAAGCTCTCGATGAGCTTCAGCTGCCGTTTTCTTCGATTGTAAGAAGAAAATCAATACTTCCCGCATTTGACGATTGTTTGGCACAAAATCATACATATTCACACAACCAAAGAAATATGGCGTCAAAAGGAAATCACTATTGTGTCGAGACGGTATGTTTACCATATGCCTAAACTTGGCATAAACTTTTAGGTTATGGCAGAATCGACTAGCAATTACAGCTGGCGCCATCTATTGGCAAACAGTTGCGCACCTAATAACAGCCTCGCAAGAGCTCCAAATACAACGATTTGGATGACATGGAACTGGTTTTTGCTCTTGAAAATGGTTGCCTTACTTAGTCTGTGAATAGAAAAATCTGCACGAAATAATGAAAAGAAATCGTGCAAAACTTTTTCATTTTCAGAATTTACACCTTTGAAGTGTAACCTGTATAGCGAATTAGAAATTGCAAACTCATTCATTCTAAGTATAAAACACATCACCGTTAAAACGAAAGTTTCAAAAACTAGCAGCCATATTAACAAGCTAATTATAAATAATTTCGACCATATTTAAATATTGTTCAATAAACTGTCGGGAAACGTAATTCACATTATAGCTAAACAAGTGAATAAGTATATAATTGTACTGCATTATAATCGGCCAGGAACGACTTGAATGAAGAAATTCCAAATAAAACGACTGTCTGTTTCCTAAAAATATCATACCAAAAATAACATCATTTCGACCTTTACCGATATCTGAAAGTTTCATAAATCAAAAAATATCGAAACTTATTTTAAACGTTACGGGTTACAGTAAGCCTGTCCAACATTACGGTAAGTTGAACACACTACGCATCCACATATCTCAAAAATACATCTTGAGGATAACGCCAGTTGTTATAAATAGCCTACAGTTCTATACTAAAAAAACAATCCTGTATTTTTTGTAATTAAATAAACTACTAAATAATTAGTTTCCATCCAAAAAATTGAAATGTAAAATAAATTACCAAATGATGTTGCCGGTTGTCCAGAAAACACATATGATTGCACTACAGCAAATAAATTAAGGAAATAATTTCTATGATTAAAATGCTAAATATTTGATTTACAGAATGGTTTGGAAATAGAAAAAAGGCATATTTAGATCAATCCTACGACTTCTACAATAAGTAAATCATATTTAAGTCCAAAAACAGATTAAATTGTTGTTAATTTGCTCAAAATTCTGAAATTATGATAAATCTGCCATAGAACTATGATTCTGTTGAGTTGGCGCTAATGTTTGTAACTCCCAGAAAATGTTCAAGATAGAATGGATCATATTCTTTGTTAAGGCCAACACTATTAAAAATGGACCATATCAGTACATGTTTTGATATGGCTTCCAGGATTCGTCATATTGCTTTTTTTTCGTCGGAATTCGATTATACTCATTGTATATGTATATATTTCATGTTAGAGAAAAAAGAAGTCCATTCAAAACGTGCCGTATCAACCCACGTTTTGATACGGCATCTATATCAAATCTATAGCAAAATCGTAGTGACCAGTCGTGGTGCGATTGTTAGTACACCCAACTATTGCTCGCAATATCCAAGAACGGCGGTCACATCGATGTGTCTGACGAACACTTCGAATTGACGAGTAATCGACAGTCTGGTAAATGCTTCTCAAACTATGACTTTCGAAATTGACGGTAAACTGTAGGTCCTTTTGAATTAGAATGCGTGTAAGCTCACTGAATGTGAGCTCTTTTCTATACCAAAATTGGTTTTACTATACCTATACAGTCTTCATTGGCATTTAATTATATATTTACAATATATGATTTAGTTGGATCATGGCAGCCGTACTCAAATCCTCGACTTTCTTAGAAACCCGGTTTCCGAGTTATTCCAAAAATTAACCTTTTCAAAATCCGATTTTTGGGTACTCGACCAATATAAAAAATAAACCAATACAAGTTTTTCCATAGTTTCTCTAAACACCGATATTATAGATTATATATGATTATATATAACTACGTAATTATAGTCAGAATTGCCCGAAATACACATCGTTTTGTATGATACCTCTCGCCGCCATTGACACAAAAACAGAACAATAGATTTTCGCAAGCATTTTGAGGTAAACTGCAAAATTATTCATCATTGGCAGAAATAGATGGCTGCCGATCAGCTGACTAGTCGTCCAGCCAATTAGATCTTTTAAGTCGATCATGAAATAAATACATTTGGTCAAAAGACACTTACTTGACACTTTACGCTTCCGTGTGGGAGTCACATTTTTGGCCATATCAAATGATATGCACATCCTTCGAGTGAAGGCATAAATATTTCAGAACATTTTACCAATATCGAAACATAGTTGTATATATTTATAGTTAAAATGTAGTTCGGAATAATTTGAATACGATGTGCTGTGTATAGATCTTCGACAATAGAGGTGAATGACTGCAAAATATTGAAAAAATGACAATGTATCACCCAATCCGATGTTAATTTTGGAAGACGAGTCTCATAATCAGATTAATATTTTAATATGTAGTGTGTTGTTAGAAGTGTTAGTTCATTAAATGCCGCTTAAAGAAAAACTGTTATTTCACGCATTATAATTTTCATATTCTTCAACACAATTCCATTTTTGAACTGTACCAATTAGCGAATGAATAATAATTTCTGAAATTCATTTATTCTTATGGCACAGTGAAGAGAAGCCAGAAACCAAACATTTTACTCAATTGTTCAAATATCGTGGCTCTAACTTACCAATACAATCAAATACGGTAATCGCTTGTCCTTACCATCGTGTTATATCCGATTGCAGATTACGTTGAAACATCTTATGGTGATGCCTTTTAGATTTTCATAATAGTAGCCATAATAGTAGTAGCAAACAGAAACCTTTGTTATTCGAATCCGGCGACAAGGTTTTTAAAAAAAGTAATTTTTTGAACAACTCGAAAGATTGCCTTCGGAAATAGTTCAAAATTTTAACACTATGAGTTTGAGAAGGTTTTCCTAGGCATGTTAATTACTCTAATAATCGCAGTGCCCATTACCGCATCTAGGTGACCGAGTCTCAAAGGAAGAAGGATGGATTTATCGGAGATAGAGCCAAGGTCATATGCCCGATAGTCGTTGTTAATATACAAAATATGAATAATAATACATATAATATATACATACATACATATAAGAAATTTCAATACAGAAATTTCAGTCAAGTGACCCCACTTAAATGTGCCCAGCGTCATTTTTCGATAGTGCCAAAATGTGCGGATAAGGGTAAACCGTTAGGTGCTTACCAACAAATGTTGTGATTTAACGCATAGTATGCGCTTTTTCCCTATTTGGCCAAACATTTGATATAATTGGCAAAAATTAAGGTTACAACAACTTATTAATTACTATTTGCCGGGGGAAAAATTAAATTTCGACAAATCGATAATTTAGTAGGAAGTAAACGAGTAAGCGTGCTAATCTAGTTCCTTTTCATTCTCACCTTATCGCACGCGCGATATAAATCGAATTTAGCTGAATTCAGCATAACCGATTGAAAGGTGTGAAGCTAAGAACATGTGGGTTAAATAGGTCACTTGTGTGGGAGGTATCCATGAGTTCTAAAACAAGATTACTGCAGTCTACGAAAGGGTGAACATTCGGTCATTTTTCACTTTCAGAAAATAGTCTATAAATCCTAAACGAGCGTCAAGTCTAATAGAATTCAGTGTAACTGAATGAGAGGTACGAACCTATTTATGGGTTAAATCAATCATTTGTATGGTAGGTACTAGAAGGAGGTTGGCTAATCAGTCGATTTCTTTTAAATTTGAATAAGCAATGGAGAAAAATGAATGTTGTAGTTTGCGGTTATGTTATAAATAGATCTTACGGCTATTTGTGAATCAAATTGAAATTATAAATAATTTTTTTAATGGCACGAAAATACAAAATATGGCCAACGCTCAGCATTCTAACAGAGTGTTCGCTTTCGCGAAGGGGTTTAACGAATGTAGGGATATCAGTCTTATTAGTTGATAATTGTAGAAAATTATGTTGCGAGTATAAGTTACATTTCTTCTCTTTGAAAATGGGGTGAAAATTCATCGATTGATCATTAGAGGCTACATCTAACTGCTGTAGATGCTCAACTAACACTCACAATTCTACTTTTGAAATTTATTTAACATAGCTTTTAAGTTACTGTATGTAACTGTATGAAATGCACAGGTTTTATGCTCTAGAACTGTTTCTAACCGCTGGTGGTATTCACCGCAAACTAAATGTTCAAACGGACATTTGAGGCTAATTCGTCCACTAACAGACTATTGCGTCAATGACATTTATAATGTTGACTATGCAGGGCTATATTTTAAATGTTTAACCTATAAAACTTGTTTACTTGGGACAGTATTACTGCAGATGTGGAAATAATATCCCCTGTGCAAGATCTTATTTTGATGGGCACAGCCAGAACTGACGATGATACTCCAGCATGCTCTTTAATAAAGACGAATGATATATTCCAGAAGAATGTATTATACTAAATCAAATCTCTTAGTAAAATAGCTAATTTCACAAAACATACTATATTTCTTAAAAATATCTTTCAATTGAATGAATTTTTTGCATATTATCTTTTTTGATCTTAATCTGGTACGACACATTTATTGTAGCAAAAAATACGTTAGTTTCCTTTTTATAATTCCGTTCTTTTCATAAAAAGGAAAAATAATGTATAAAAGGGTGTTGAACACTGGTTTATTAGAAACATTTTTGCACTAACTTTAGTTCTGGAAAAATCGCATCGGCTTAAGTCACTCAGCTGAAATTCATACCCGTATATTCATTTATGAATGTTCACTTCGTGATATTTGCTATGACAAACGCACCAGATAGAGATTAAATTCGTTTTTGAATTCAGGACCAAATACCAAATGGGCTTAAAGGTATGTGGCTAACAGTTTTTTACTTAAGATTAAAATTGAAAAACTAGCAAAAAGTGTAACTAAGGGCTAACATACTTTTGGCGTTGTCCCAGGGTATTTCGAGAATAACAAAACTTCCTGAAATATGCAGACTAATTAAGGTTGAATGAAAATTGTGAGATGAGGGAGTCATAAGTTTTATTCTTTTTCATTCTAACAACGCGCCCTATGTTAGAGATCAGGTAGTCATCAGATAATATAACGTAATACCTTATTAATTCGCAACATCTTCCACCTGCTTTTGTCAACGAAGTATGATCCCTTCACTTTTATTGCGCTCAGTTCGTTCATGCTGTATCCTACCCTTCTAGTAATTGCAGTATTCAAGTAATTTCTCTACAATACAATTTACATATTTAGACCCTATTTTGAAAGCAACTCGTGTAATATGAATCATTTGCTTATGGCATTAAGTTAACTTCAACAAGTGCCATGGGAAGCGCGTTGCCTACGAACCAAAAACGGCCTATAGTAATCATCGGTGCATAAGCGTCGTACTTAAAGATATTTGCTAAAACGCCTTCAGACAGTCAATGTTTTTAACTATCGAAAGTCACACAAAGCGCAGTGCAATGATGTGACGTTGTGCCAGGAGTGACGAGCTGTTGGCACATTGAGTTCCCCTTGTATTTCCCAACATTCTATGCACGTATAAATGTCATAAAAATAATAATGAAAATTAATTAATGACATCGTGTTATTATATCACAAGATACATTATTATGCAAAAGGTTATCGAATGTTTGCGTCGATTTATAAACATAAAGCTAAGGAGGCTGAAGGGTAGTTCAGTTTGGCGGTTCACTATGGATGCATCAAAATAAATTCTGGTAATAAATAAAAATGAACAAACATTTTATATTAACATTAAAACTAAAAGTTGTTACAAATAGGAGTTGTTACAACAGGAGTTGCTAGAAGTGATATACATATAACCTTTTGTATATTTTTACTGGACGAAACTTGTTAGTTAAGCAACTATCCCAAAAAATGTAATTAATGCAGAGTCCAATGGCAATGCCCGAACTTAAATTATAACACTTTGGACATAAGTATTAGGATGTTAATTAATTCATCTAAACTATAACCTGTGCATTTTAAAGGATCTAATTTAAATAATAGGACATCTGACAATGTGTGATTAACACTCAGATTAGATTATTGAAATCGACCCTATTTTGGTGATTTGGACTCTTAATTCGGACACAGATGTGAAATGAATCAAAAAATTCACACGAGCATTTACTTTGAAATATAAGCATTAATAAATACTAAACATATATTTTTATAATATTTATTTTAAGAGATAGATACAAAATTCGACAATTTTCCCACATGGGTTTAAAACTGTCAGATTTGTTTGCCGATATTGATTAAAATACATGATTTCAATTATGCCATGATCTCACTCTCATCGAATTTAACGAATAAAGTAAGAGCTTTATATCTTACTGCACGATCTTCCATGATAATTTTATGTCTTCTTGCGATGCATTTGATTTCTTATGTACTTATAATTGCAAGAAGATTTAGAAAAGCAATTCTTTAAGAACTTACTGTACCAAAATGTTAAATAGTTTTCAATATCTTCCAAACCATTTGAAGTATGTTGCTCAGTTAATCCCAAGAAAATTTATGTAAGTGGTTGCACAGAATATGACACCAGCGAAGTGACAACATTACCTAGAAATATTATCGTCTGTCTGTCCATGCACTCTTGACACATATTCAATACTTCACTCGGGTCGCGGATAAACCCTAAAGGAAATGACGGACACAGCTCAATGTTCAACCTATTCATGAACACTTTTTTAAGCTGCAGCTTCCAAAGGAATTTAACTAAATTTTGCGTATACGAGGTGTGTTAAAAAAAGGTGAATTGTCAACTTTCGCGGGCTACGTACATTCGATTTTTGATTATTATTTTTTTTTATGTTGGTACACTCGTCTCGAAGATATGTTGACGGTTTTATCCACATAGCATGTTTAGTTTGTTTGTGAGAATCATAAATAAGACAAGTGCTTTGCGTGTTCGGCGATTTTCTGGTATCGAAAAAAATGGATCGAAAAAGTTGCATCAAATTTTGTGTAAAAAATGGAATTAAGTGCTCAAAAACAATCGAAATATTTTCAGTGGCATACGGTGAGAGCACTCTGAGTCAAAAAAAATATTTACAAATGGTACAAGTTTTTTACAGAAGGTTGAGAAGATGTGAATGACGACGCTCGCTCTGGACGTCCCAGCACATCAATAACCGATGAAAATGTTGAGAAAGTAAAGAAAATTGTTATGGAGAATCCTCGAATCACGATTAGAGAAATTGCTGAGGATGTCGGCTTATCGGTTGGCACATGCCATGCAATCTTTTCGGAAATTTTGGGCATGAACCGTATGGCAGCAAAGTTCGTTTCAAACTTGCTGAATTTTGACCAAAAACAACGTCGCATGAGCATCGCTCAGTAATTGTTGAATGGCATCAACGATGATCCAGATTTGCTTAAAAGGGTCATAACTGGTGACGAATCATGGATATATGTTTACGACATCGAAATCAAAACCAAATTGTCCCAATGGAAGAGTTCAGGAGAGCCAAGAGCAAAAAAAGCACCCCAAGTTCGATCAAATATCAAGGTTTCTGTTTCTGTTTCCTTCGATTACCATGGCTTAGTGCATCAGGAGTTCTTACCACAAGGTCGTACGGTAAATGAGGAATATTACCTTGAAGTTATGCGCCGTTTGCGTGAAGCAATACGAAAAAAACGCTCGTAATTGTGGAAAGAAACTTCATGGCTTTTGCATCATGATAATGCTCATTCATCTATGCTTGTGAGAGATTATTTGCCCAAAAATAACACCACTATCATGCCTCAGCCACCGTATTCACCAGATTTTGTCCTCTGCGACTTTTTCCTGTTTCGAACCGAACCGAAACCGAATTGCTGAGAGAGCTCAAGGACATCCCAAAAAGTGCATATCAAAACTGCTTCGAGGATTGGAAAAAATGCTGGCACAAGTTATATATCTGATATTATATCTGAGGGAAATACAATAGAAATTGATGAATGAATAAATAATTTTTGGGAAAAATGAAAATTCACCTTTTTTTGAACGCACCTATGATGTATTTTATGGTTGAGTTTCATGCCAACACTTTTGAAAATGGACATTGCCGATCCATGTTCTCACATAGCGCCATTCAAACGGACAGCCCTTTTCTTGCAATAGTCAGAGATTTTATTGCAATTTGATTATACTTTTCAATTATGATTTCTTTAACCGAGGAAAACCTGTGTTCAAAGAACCACTTCATAGTTTGATGTGGTCACAGTTTTAATCAAAATTTGATTATGTTTTCCAATAGCATCACTACAACAATGCTATTTTGGCCCTTATTTTGTATTGCTGATTTATAAAATACTTTAATTATGTGTATTTAGTTAATACCGTTAATAACAGATTGACATGACGGTTTTAACCCTAAGATTGTTAAATTTCTCCAAATTGTGTAAGATTTTGTCCTCTAAGCCCAATTAAAACGTTCTTTTAATTTTTGCACAGTGGTTTTTTGTTTTGCTTTTAACTTAATTTTTATTTTAAAGAATGATATATCCGATGTAATAGAAAGATTTTTTTTTTTTTTTCATTCATTGTTTTTTTATTGGATCTTTCTTACGAAATTTACAATATGTATTCAAATCTTAAACCTATCTTAAACTAAAGTATCCTGCCATTGCCGGATCTTGTTTTTGGCGAGAAGTACTGTTTATCACCGGACCAAGTCTAGCGTGTCCTTTCTTTTTAGCCGTATATGACCGGGAAAATTTTGAAGGTTTTGAGCGAGTGGGTTTGAGTGGGAGGACAACTTCGATACATATGACCTGCTTAATTTTTTTATTTCCTCGGAAATATAAGGAATGTTTAAATCTTTGTGTATATTATCATTCCTAATATACCATGGGACACCACAAATTTGGCGTAGTATTCTTGACTGTCTTCTCTGTAACTTATTTATGTTAGAAGCCGATGCCGTTCCCCACAATTGGATGCCGTATGTCCATATTGGCTTCAATATGGTTTTGTAGATGGTGATTTTATTTTCCAAACTGAGAGTAGACTGGGAGCCAATAAGCCAGTGGAGTTGAGCCATTTTTAATTTCAATTGTATGGTTTTTGAGTCAATGTGATTTTTCCAGGTGAGACGTCGTTCTAGGTGAATACCCAAATATTTCACATGGTTATGAACGGGTATGGTACTACCGTGAATAGTGAGGGCTGGGCAATTGTTCTGCCTAAAAGAGAATGTAACCTGTATACTCTTAGTGGCATTTACTTTTATCTTCCACTTTTCGAGCCAATATTCTAATGTGTGTATATGAGACTGCAGTTGTCTAGAAGCCATTAATGGGCAAGTGCTAGTGCTCATAAATGCAGTGTCATCAGCGAAAGTTGAGGTTTGAATTAGGGAATGAAGAGGCATGTCAGAGGTGTAGATGGTATATAGTATAGGGCCTAGTATACTGCCCTGAGGAACTCCTGCTGAAACTTTTCTTTGAGTTGAAACAGAGTCTTTCGATTTTACTACAAAAGATCGATCCTTCAGATAACTCTCCAGGAGCTTATGGGTATTTGCCGGTAGAAAAGAGACTATTTTGTGAATAAGGCCTTCATGCCACACTTTATCAAAGGCTTGGGAGATGTCAATAAAGAGAGCTGAGCAATATTTCCGATCTTCGAATGTTTTTCTGATCTGGGTTACTAAACGGTGTACTTGTTCTGTCGTTCCATGACCCTTGCGAAACCCAAACTGGTGCGTGGATATTACATGGTTTGCTTCAATATAGGGGTACAACATTTGGAGAAAGATCTTTTCAAACAGTTTAGATAAAATGGAGAGTAAACTTATGGGTCGATAGGATGTAATTTGTGACAGTTCCTTTCCAGGTTTTGGGATCATTATTATTTCAGACAGCTTCCATGATCGAGGAAAGTATCCAATTCGAAGTATAGCATTAAATATAAATAAAACTAATTTGAGGATATTGTGGGGGAGTTCTGAGATCATATTCGCTGTTATTTTATCGTGTCCAGGAGATTTATTCATTTTCAACGAGAGAACATTTTTCTTTAAAAGAGATAGACTTATTTTCATTGGATTTGTGACCATTGGGCTAATGATCGTTGGATTCACGCGAGAGTTTGTATCGTTAGGAGTAAGTACTTCTTCCAGATGATCAGCAAATTCTTTCACTTTTTCATCACTACTCCTTGCCCATCCTCCGTCTTTCATCCGTATTGGAGACTCCTGCGTTATAGGACGCTGTAGTTGCCTTGTGGCCTTGTACAGGCTATAGTTAGTGTTTTGTGTGGCTCCTAGACGAGATAAGTAGCGGGCTTCGGAGATTTCTTTTTTTTCATTCAGAGTTGACCTCAGTTTTGACTTGCACTGGTCGAGACGAGCTTTGAGGTAGGGAGATCTGTGCTTTTGCCATCGTCTTCTCGCTTTCCTTTTCTCTTTGATTAGGGATTCAATATACTGACATTTGTATTATGGGTGACTTCAATAAGAATTTATTTGATATGAGACATTCTAGTCAGGTGAGGGAGGCGCTAAGATGAATATTTTTGTTCATCATAACATCATGCCAACACACTTTGATGTAGTTCATCAATCATCTTCGCTGATTGATTTTTTCTTAATGTCTCACCCTGCCAACGTGCAATTTTCGGATCAGTTTTATTGTCCTATTATTTCAAAGCACGCCTTTATTTTTGTTTCTTTAAATGTTAAAGTTCAACGTAAAGATAAAAATATTTTTGAGTTTTATGATTAAGTCCAGAAGTGCTGAGTAGCACTACTGCCTTATTTGATTTTTCAGATATGTATGCTACAAGTGATGTCGATTGTCAGTTAAATATACTTATGGCTGGTTTGTCCTTTGTCCATTCTGTTATACCACTTAAAAAGAAAAAGTTATATACGTCGCATGATAAATGGTACTCATCGCCACAAATTCTTTACCTCCGTTCAATACGTGATTTAGCTTTTTCTGAATATATTAATAATGCCAATGATGTTAATTGAAAAATTTATTGCAGGGCTAGAAATCGTTGCAAAAGTGTCAGTAAGTAGAAAACTGAGAATTGGAGCGCATGCTGCACTTTTCGAAAACACTGTTTCTGTTAAAATACTGTGGAATCGCATTAGTGAGAATGGCTTGATAGGTGATACTTGCAATCAAGGTAATTTTGACAATATTGACGTTGAGCAACTTAATACGCATTTTGTTGGCAACCAACTGAACGTAACTACGTATCCCATACCGCAATCGGTGAATGATGGATTCTCCTTTCAGTGTGTTACTTTCGATGAATTGTAGTCTGCGTATTCTTCTATTAAGTCTAATGCTCCTGGGGTAGATGGTCTGTCATTGAAATTTTTGAAAATAATTTTTCCACTAATTTCATGCCATATTTTGCACTTATTCAACACGATCATAATGACATCTTCTTTTCCAGTTCAGTGGAAGTTAACTAAGGTAATCCCAATTAAAAAGAAAAATGATTCCAGTGATTTCGAAAATTTGAGACCAATTTCATTAGTTCCCATATTGTCAAAAAATTTGGAGCACATACTAAAGTGTCAGTTATTGCGATTCATTGAAAGTGAGTCGTTGCTGAACGACTGTCAATGTGGATTTCGAAATTATAGTAATACCACTGGACTACTTATTGGCCTTACAGATACCAGAAGGAAAGAAGTATATGGTCAAAAAGTTTGTGTGTTATTATCCTCGGATTTAGAAAAGGAATTTCATCGTGTTGATTATGGTGTCTTTTTGGATAAGTTATAATTTCGACATTAATACCTGTCAATTGATTTCATCATACCTATATGGTAGGAGTCAATATGTTGTTGTCAATGATCCGTTGTCTTCTGTTTTACCTGTCCAAAGCGGTGTTCCTCAAGGCTCGGTACTTGGCCCAAAAGTTTTTATTTTGTACTTGAATGACCTGTTTAGTATCCTCGATGATACATGTATTCCCTATGCATTTGCAGATGATGTTCAATTGCTCTTTAAGGAAGAATATCAGTTTGATGATGTCTTGCAAAGTAATATTAATTATGCGTTAAATTTGATCTGCTCATGGATGACGGAAAATAAACTCTCAATTAACATTCCAAAAACAAAAGCTATGCTTTTTTCTAAACGTGATTTAAACCTGAATTTATCTTATCGTGGCACACGTATTGAAGTGGTCCACAGTGTACATTGTTTGGGAGTAGTTTTAGACAACAAACTAAGTTTTAACTATCATGTGGATGATGTAGTCCGACGTTTAAATTCACTGCGAAGTTGTTATAATACTGATTTAGTGTTGCCCAGATCGATTAAGGAAAAATGGGTTCCTGCTTATATCATGCCTAGTATTCTATATTGTTTAGAGTCATATAGTGGCAATAATAAACAAAATATAAGGAAAGTTCAGATGGCGTTTAATAGAGTTATGAGATATTTATATTCACTGGGGCGTCGTGTTCATATAACAACGTATGTTAAGCGTTTCTTTGGTTGTAGTTTTAAAAATTATATAGATTTTAGGTCTCAATTCCTCAATTTCTTTTTAATTCATTTAATTTTTCACATTCCACTCGTAATAAGCAGCTTCTTATTTCTAAAATAACCACACTCATGGGTCGTGCTTTTGTATTAAGAGTAGCTCGAATTTACAATTTACTACCAAGTCATTTAAAAAGTTTTAAATTATATCCTGATTCTTACAAAAGGCACATTCTACAACACTTTCAGACTTTACTGTAAAATTTTATTTTCAATTAAACTATGAGCAGCCTTTATTACATACCGATTATCTTATATTTCAAGATTATATTCCGACTAACTTCTATCTTTTGAATTAGTCTTTTTTCCATACTTTTTTTTTTAATGATCATAATGTCACATTATATTTTTATAAATTTTATATTTAATTTTTATTATGATGAATTGTTGCATATTGTAATTTACTTACAATTGGCTGGAAGGCTTTAAATTACAAGCCAGAAAGAAATAAATAAATATTATATGAAAAAGGTAGTTTTGAAAAATGTGTGATTTTTTCACATTTTAGAGTAAGTGAGATCTTCAAAGATATAGTTGTGTGTCTCTATTCGTCAAAGTTATCATGATATAAATCATCAAATTACTGCAAATTTAAAAATGCGGTCCATGAGCTACGATTAGGAGATTCCAAATAAGCTTTCAAAAAATCTGTACTGTTTATTTACCAATTAGGAATTTTTCAAACCGATCACAAATTTCCTTTTAGGAAGGATCAGCGTAGCTCGTCTTTCACATTTCACAGCGTTTTGAAAAATATGTAAAATACAACAGGGCATAGGTACTAACAAGTATCCGACTTCCAGCGTTTCAGCATTTCATTAGTTACCCATATGATATATATTTTGATTCAGCTTGGTTTTTTTTCAAATGGTTTGGGTTATGAATGGGTTTGCAGGCAGCAGAACTGGTTTGTTTAAAAACATATTTGGTTCTAAACCGGTTTGCAGCATAAATTTAGATACAGCCCCCACAGAAATAGATCGCTCAAATTTTGATTGTCGTTTCAAAGGACCATAGATTTATTGCAATTTAATCATATTTGGCATCTATATCTTTAAATATGCTTGAAGCCATTCACAAGACTGCTCTTATAAAACGAACTCCCCAGCATCAAATGAATGAAATGTGTAAGAGCTTTTTACTTTCAGTGCATTCAATTTGTAGGCTAACTCAACGGGATCCATAGTTTGAAGACGATTCCTAACATCACAATTTTAGAAGCGTTTACCAGACGTGCCGAGTACTCAATTAAATACTTGAATGCTCAGACACATCAAGGTGACCGAATAATGAGAAGAATGTTGAATTGAATACAAGAACATGCGAACGATAATCGTGTGTACTAACCATCGCCCCCCAGTCGGTCATCTTCCTATACTTCATTAAAACTTATCACAACTTGCATTGTATAGTATAATTCTATCGGCAAATCATACCGGAAACATGTCAAGGGATATGCCTTTGCACTGTAGCTTTCGAGAGAAGATGCCTCATGGCATCTGATGTTGCCGTATGCACATGAAGCTCCGAAGATTCGTTTTTTGGGGCCATTGTTAACCATCTAACCAACACGTGGTGCAGTTGCACATACGAACAACTCTAATAATTCTATTTCGGATTCAATGGTGTTTGATATACTATAATTAATCTCTTCCGACTATAATACGACTATGCCCCTGTCAAACTTTGTACGTGACCAATTGTTTTATGTTGTAATGTTCTCCTTTGCCACAAAGTTGTAAAATAATGTTTTAGGTGCTTTCTACCTTGCATGAAATAGGCTATTCTACACTTTTTTGTGAATGTTTTCAATTGGGAATTTTGCACCCGCAGAGTTATCATTTTACTCTTTTTGCTTTTCCTTCTCGAACAAAAGGGTGAGATTTTTGTATGAATTCGTATCAGCTTGTTGTATTATGTCACATCAAAAATCACATAATTAGAATATTACAATATAATTAACATGGTGTATATAATGAGACATATGTATTTTTACCTAAGGCTAAAATAATTTTTTAATTCAAAAATTTAAGAAAAAAGCTTATTATGTTAATTTATCGTACAGATAGATGCGAATATAAGTTGATCCCTTGATAAATATTTTGCGCGTACATAATTCTTAAGAATTCGGCATACGAATGCTTGCTATTGGGTTTTCCATACTTGAATGAAACTCTATCCGTCTTCGTACCTTTTTTTGCAATTTAAACATACACTAAAACTTTCTTTGATTGCTTAATGTAAGAATAAGCAATGCATATAGCAATTGTATTATATTTGGGCATTAATATCCATACCACACTATGGTTCAGATTACATTGAGCCTTTTGTGAATAAGAATCAAATTCTGAGCCGGTTTAATGATGCCTGTGTGCCCAAACATTTTTGGAAGCAAAGCAGGTCACAATTTATATTTTGCAGATTTAAATAAGAAGTGACACGTATGGACGAAGGCCAAACCTGTCAATGTTTTGTGAATGGACGTATTGACAAATTGCTGCGAATTTACCAAAATATCCATATTTTTGTTCATGTATTACCTCATACTGTTTGGCAAAATTAGAACAAAGGTCGGCCATTTGAGTGCCTCTCATATAGATGACCGACTTAACTCATAAATTCTCAAGTTCATATATTTTATTCAAATGTACTAGATTTGACAAGTACTAAGTTTGATAGTTTGGTGGTTTGGTTATTTTGATAAAATTTGGAAAACAACTGCCAACTCCATTCAATATGAACCATACTTGTCTACATTTTCTCATAGGTCCAATAGAAGATTGCGAACCAATCTTGGTTTACCACTTCCAAAGCCACAATTGACATTGATACTTGCTTATGTTTTATATATATTATTTGGTTGATTCATGAAGATATCTTTCCAAAAACAAGCCACGATTCGATATAGCTTCAGAAAAAAATGGCACACTCGCATTACAAAAAAGACGTACAACAAGTTGTTGTGTTGTTCAGTAACCGCAATGAGAATCAACATATTGTCTTGGATTCTTTAAAAGTGAACTCCACCGAAAATTTACAATATCAGGGGAAGCTACGCTGTTAGTGTCGCACGTGCCATTGGTGCTATAGATCCGACAGCCGAACCCTTCACATTCGCGCGTTTATAAAGTAAATTATCTATAGTTTTCGCTATAGTTGCTACAGTGCTATAGCTAATAATAGAATCTAAATATAACCCAGTTGATCTGATTGCGTAATTGCCAATAAATAAATAAAAGAATACTGATAATATGAGGTATTCGGCATTTTTCTCATGATTTAAATATGGTTTCCAAAACTGCATGTTGTTTTGCTTGCAAATCTAGCAATACTTTTTTGCCGCTTCTATAAAAATTCAATCCGGTTTAACACGCCTTCCTACTACCTTGAAATCAATCTATTAAGTGCGCTACTAAGATCCCGCTGTTTGCCAATAGATGGCGCCAGCTGTAAATGCTAGTCGATTCTACCATAACCTAAACGTCATAAGCCAAGCTTAGGCATATGGTGAACGTACCGCCTCGACACAATAGTGATTTTTTAGAAGTCATATTCTTTTGGTTGTGTGAATATGTATGATTTTGTATCGTCCAATTAATCGTCATATGCGGGAAGTATTAATTTTCTACTTTCAATCGAAGAAAACGACGGATGAGGCTCATCGAGAGCTTCAAAACGTTTACGAAGATGCTGCTTTAAGCGAAACAACGTGTCGAGATTGGTTCTGCCACTTTAAAAACAGTGATTTTGATGTTGACGATCGTTCGCGTGAAGGAAGACGAGAAACCTTCGAAGACACTAAATTGACGGGATTGCCTGATGAGGATCTGTGTCAAAAGCAGGTAGAGCTTGCTTCAGTGTTAGGAGCTACCCACCAAGTCATGTCCAAGCGATTGCATGGGTTGGGAATGATTCAAAAGCAAGGAACTTGGGTTCCTTATGAGTTGAATTCAAGGGACGTTATGCGTCGTTTTTTCACCTGTGAAAAACTGCTTCAGAGACAAAAAAGGGAACGTTTTCTTCTTCGTATTATAACGGGTGATGAAAAGTAGCTTCATCGCAGCAATCCAAAGAAATGAAAGTCATGGAGGCTGCCTGGTCATGCTTATACGTCATCTCCTCAGCCGAATATTCACGCTGCGATGGTTATGCTCTGTGTTTGGTGGGACCAGGTAGGTGATATTTACTACGAGCTGTTGAAATCAAGCGAAACCATCACTGAGAATCGGTATTGACCTCAATTAATGCGATTAAGCCGAGCTCTGCGCGAGGAATGCTCACAATACGAGGACAGGCACGAAAAAGTGATTCTTCAGCATGACAAAACTCGACCTCACGTGGCAAAGACCGTTAAAAACTACCCGAAAACGCTGAAATAGGAAGTCTTACCCCATCCACCATATTCTCCAGACATTGCGCTGTCCGATTACCACTTGTTCGGTTTGGTTGACCAGCAGTTCCACCCGGAATAGCTAGAATGTAAAAAAAATCCATCAACCTAATTCAATCAATGTTGCCAAATAAATTTACATATATATTTTTTTGCTATGTGGCCAAGTTTTGCAGGATGAACGGTTGTACATATTCTACATTTACAACTGAAATTAAGTAGATTCGTTAAAGTGAATTAAGTAAATTTCATAAAAATTGACCAACTTAGTCAGATGATTGATTTAACAGGCTGGTCAACTTGAAGGGCTGGGCCAGCTTCCATCCATACGTCAAGCGAACATTTTACTTTTGTTTGCTTTTCTCCATATGGGAAAAGAATTTATGATTATATGACAATGTTATATAACTTCCCTTCCACTTCAAAACTAACTTATCAATTTACGTTACCATGATTTAGAAAATTCTATTGCACTGTCTTTTATTTTTGGATGAAATGTCGATGCTGTTTGTTAAAGGGTCCGTCATTCGTGCTAGTAACTATTATAGTGGTTCAAGTGCCATTTAATACGTTTGAAAATATTTAAAGATTTGCGTTTTAATGAATTTAATTTCCACTAAAAAAAACATTATTCAGGAAAATTTGCTGTCTGCGATTGTGTAACTTGTTTGGAAATTTAATTTTTAAGATACCAATTCACACAGACCACTTTAATTCTGCAGAATAATGAAAGATCATAACATACCAATATGAAATATGCACCTAATTAAATTTTTATAATTTTGGACATGGACCATTATCATAATTACGGACATATATGATGTACAGGAAAGTTTTCGAAACTTTGCGTATGAGTTTAAAATAAAAGAAGAAGAAGAAGAAAAGAAAAGAAAAGAAAAGAAAAGAAAAGAAAAGAAAAG
>JAHXMU010000599.1:1517711-1532672 GCA_019455685.1 Philornis downsi | reverse complement strand
GAAAAGAAAAGAAAAGAAAAGAAAAGAAAAGAAAAGAAAAGAAAAGAAAAGAAAAGAAAAGAAAAGAAAAGAAAAGAAAAGAAAAGAAAAGAAAAGAAAAGAAAAGAAAAGAAAAGAAAAGAAAAGAAAAGAAAAGAAAAGAAAAGAAAAGAAAAGAACAAGAAAAAGAATAAGAAAAAGAAAAAGAGAGTGACAGCATCGAATCTTTTAGTATTTTTCGCAATTACTCTCTAATCACAATGATTCATTCCCGTGTCAATCGACCACAGCAGCACATTGATTTAAACAATACATAAATTGTGGACGCCTTATGTTAGTTAGGTCTGTGTAGAGGTGGATATGATTTTGAGTGCGAAGTTGTTTTGTACAGCGCCAAGTTATTTTATCCTACACTTTGACAGATGAAGCAAAAAGGCTCTCTTCTTATATATGTATAACATAACATGTGTAAAGAAGGATGTTTTAAAGGCCGTCCCAACAAGAACGCAAGATTTAAATTTGGCGCCATTCGAAGCGTCATTGTTTGACATTTGAACAATTGTTATTGTTTGCTAGTAGAAGGCACGAGGTTAGTAAAATGGAGCAGCTGTACGTGATGATGTCACTCAAACTCCATCCACCTCAATTCGACACGGAGTTCAGCAAATTGGTGTCTCCAAATCCACTATCCAGCGAATTTTGACGAAAGATTTGCATCTTCATGCATACAAAGTTCAATTGACTCAGGAACTGAAGCCAGCTGACAATGGACAGCGAAGGGAGTTCGTTAATTGGGTTTTGGGAGAGACAACATGAAAATGCTGATTTTGCCGATAAAATCATCTTCAGTGACGAGGCCCATTTCCATTTTGATGGCTTCGTCAATAGGCAGAATTGCCGCATTTGGGTGAGGAAAATGCTCGAGTGATTCACGAGAAGCAAATGCATCCTCAACGTGTCACTGTGTGGTGTGGATTGTGGGTTGGAGGAATCAATGGTGTTCGGTATCGTGAAATGATAACCAGTTTTTTCGTGCCTAGAATTGAAGAAAGGAATGTGAAGGGCATGTGGTTTCAACAAGATGGCGCCACATGTCATACAGCCAGAGAAACAATTCAATTGCTGCATCAGTCATTTTCCTGTCGTGGTATTTCGCGTTTTTCAGGCCATAACTGGCCGCTTAGATCGTGCGATTTAACACCATTAGACTTTTTTCTTTGGAATTTTTTGAAGTTGATGGTTTACGCGAATATGCCGACGACGACTCAAGTCTTAAAAGAGGAAATTGGACGCTGCATCAATGAAATACCGCAGCATTTATGCAAAACGGTCATTGAAAATTTCATTAAAAGAAAAGCAAAGCCGCGGCGCCCATCTGCTCGATGTGTTGTTCCATACATAACCTCATTCTGTCCACTTTACGATATAATAAAGTTTCACGATTTTTTTTAATATCTGTGTTTTATTTAAAATTAAAATCTTGCGTTCTTGTTGGGACATCCCTTATATGGAAAAAAGAATACCCTGTACATTCCTATGAATACTTTACATTATATTAACTTATATTAACTTATCTCGTTTTCCCACCGAAATATTGAAATATTTCAATATACATCCCCATAACTAAGGCAGTTCAAATGAAAATATCACCGAACAACTCATTTTGTCTAATGTTCCTGAAACCGACAGACCAAAGCCATTTCAAGATCTTAGTACAAATGTTACAGTTTAATAACGTCTTGGGAAAATTCTACTGGATTTGTCGATTGCTCGACTATTCGAAGTTCTCATCAGGACAGCGAAGGGATAATATTCCCTATATGGTATTGCACGCAGTCGTTTTCACTCATAAAAAACATTTCCTTCCAAACATCATAATATTCGGCATAATTATTATTACTACATTTCTCAAAAATTACCCATCTTCTAAATTTATAGGATGCAAATTAAATTTTTAAAATATATTGAATATAATAGTTTATCGACCCATGTTTTCCTGGTTAATGTGATGGGTCAAATTATTTTAAATTGTGAGAAGTTGTATATCTATCTACATATTAGATGTCAATATCTCAATTTTTTTTACTTGGGACTGTTGTATTGAAAATTCATGTGGCAAATGTTGTGCCATGCCAATAATTTGATGACAAAAAAAAAAAAAAAAACGGTTGACTACTTCTCATTGAAAGCAAAATATTTCTTTACTTCAAAAGTTTATTTTTCCCAAAGTATACCTATTGTTAGTACTTCGGAGCAGTTATATTTAGATACTTCTGCTGGAAAAGTGGGATCTGCACATGTTGCTACCTTGTCGCTAATGAAAATGTTCTGCCTTTTCTCTTCTGTATTTTAATATTTATTTCGATTTCTGGCATCTGAATAAAAACTATACTTAATTTTGTACTAAATTTTGTTTATGTTTCGTACACCCAAAACGAACTACTACTAGTGCCTACTTGGAGGAAATAGTGCCCATTTGGAAGGAAGTACAGATGCCCCAGCTTCGGAGTTGGCTATAAAATAAAAATTGGCACATATATAAAAAATAGAAAAGGATACTGGCGGTGGTAAAAATCCGTATACGGAGAATCGTGTCATATACATATGTATATGAAAATAAATATATATGTAAGTACAGAGTGCAAGTCCACCCGAATCCTGGCTTTATTGTTTTAACTTTCCGCACTTTTCCTTGCAAATTGTTACATCGTCTGTGTATCTCTAATTGAGCTAATTTTTGGCGTTAGAATCTTTTAACATAAAATGTAAGAACAACAGAATTGGTCAAGCCAACTGCCATTTACCACCTTACAACTTAACAAACTGAAATTAGTAAACTTAAGAATGATATAACATGTCAGCTACCATTTTATGCGTAGTGGTTTGTGACATTATGCAGTTGGCCTTGGCTATTACAGAAAACAACTCAATATTTTATTTGTTGAACATTTTCCATCCGGTTTTCTACTCACGTATTTTCTAAAGTTGCCTATTTATCTCCGACATCCAAAATACGGCCTTTGCCTTATGTCGTAACACTTATTAAAGGGATGTGTTATTGCATGTTTACGTAATTATAGGCCTCCATATAATGCCCTCATAAAAAGCTAAGGTGGAATGTAAAGCATAAGTAATAAACATCTTGTAAACTTTAAGTTTAACATACGTGGAATATAATAAAATTATAAACATGTAATAACGGCTACATCGCGCTATGCTAATGTCATTAAAATTTAATAACATGTTATTAATGAAATTCGCTACAAAACCAAATGTTAAACACTGAGTGAACCAGGCTGTTTACTTCGAGTTTTAAATGTTTACCAAAGGTAAAACTTACTATTACTTAGGCTGTTCGTGGTCGGTATAAACAGAAATACAGCCAATGATAATTAAAATTATTAAAAACAAAAGAAAATTTAAAATATGAAAAACAGTAACAGTATTAATAGCTGCACAAGTTGCAATAACAAATGATAATACGATACTACAGATCTCTACACGCATTGAAGTATTGCCACTACGTTACTAATAAATTATAGAACATTAAATTAACAAAACAAACATAAATAAATGATCACTAGTTGCATTACCTTAGATTAGTTACTCTGATTAATAATAGTGCCAATTAAAACATTAATTACTACTTTCACAGCTTCCGCCTTGAAAGCAGGAACCGAAAACACAATTTTGCAACTGAAAACTTCAATTGAAAAAGCATTTCTCTGGTAACACTGTCTTTTTTAATTTTTATAGAATCACAATGAGGAATCTTTTTGTTATAATAATGAGTCCGTACAATAATTAATATATGAAACTTACGTTTACTAAAATGATTTTTGGCGACTCTGTTAGTGTATTCCTGCAAGCGTAGTACAAGGATCAATTATAAATCAAAGTCAAAAATGCAGCCTCCGTTACGTTAATTGGCTAAGGGCAAACTCCACTTGTGATGAGGATGCCGGTCAATGTAGCTATAACCGCTCTGAAAAGCCATAATTACTGCCGGAAGTTTGGGAGTATATGAGCATGTGCTCGTTCAAGCAAGAAGAACTTGAAACAGACCGCTTCAGCTTAGATTCATCGCTTCCACAGACCATAGTTTTAATGGAATCTGTTCATTGTGTACTGCACTTACACCTATTTGGCTCAAGTAGCCGAACTAAACCTGGTTTTATTGTTCTGACAACTCCAAAAGTGATGATCGATGGCTATGATGACATCGCAGAGGACTTATCTCACATGTCTCAGCCGAACTGAGCCTTATATGCCCACCCCCATGGCATGACATATCGAATTACCATATTTCCCTAATAGAAAACGTACTTTTTCGCATTTTTCAATAACCATATCCGCAATGTATGCGGTCCCTTACAAATGTATGTACGAGTATATCGAACATACATCGAATAACATTATATATTGCTGTTAATTAACGAATAAAAGAGTTGAATTTGGACGTCCGTAAATTTTTAGTGCGCGGCAGGATGTGTTCGTTAATAAAATTAATTTTAATGAACGCCAGATTTTTTTTTTTTTTTTAATTCTGTATTTATTACAATCTGTCCTTGGACATTCAGTAATATTTGCATTGACCTACATACTACTTATATACTAAAATTTTATTTTTATTCGGTAACACTTCCTTGAGTGTCCCTACTGCAATATTCGTCCTGAGTAGCCAGGTCCTGTGTGGTTCTCCTCCTTAGTCTGGTAAATAATGGTGTTTCGTTTATCAGATTGGACACCAGCTGATTCGGATGTTGTTGAATACGATTCATGTATCTAGCGGAGTATTTTTGGACTTCTTCCTTAATGAAGGGTGTTTTCAATTCTCTATGCAATTGTTTGTTTGAGAAGTATCTGGGTGCACCGGTAATGGTTCGCAGTACTTTGGATTGAAAGCGTTGCAATATTTCAAGGTTGGAGTTTGCTGCAGTCCCCCATAACTGGATTTCATATGTCCATATGGGTTTTAAGACACATTTATAGATTTCCAACTTGTTATCTAGGGATAATTTGGATTTGCCATTCAAAAGCCAATTTAAGGATCTTAGTTTGAGTCCCAGGGACAGTCTTTTTGTAAATATATGCTTTCTCCAAGTCAGTGTTCTGTCCAAATAAATGCCTAGATACTTTGCATCATTTGCTTGAGGTATTTCAACGTTATTAATAAACACGGCAGGGCAACATCCTCTCCGAAGTGTAAACGTTACCTGAACCGATTTCGTTTCATTTGCCTTTATTCTCCATTTCTGCAGCCATTTTGTTATGGTATCGAGATGTTTTTGCAATTTTCTAGATGCTTGATCCGGGTTGACGTCAGTGGCAAGAACAGCTGTATCGTCTGCAAATGTTCCGATAAGAGTCCCTTCTTCTGTGGGTAGATCCGAAGTGAAAATCAGATATAAGGTAGGACCAATAATGCTGCCCTGAGGTACTCCCGCATGCGATTTAAGCATGTCCGACATGTCTTCGCCGTGTTTAACAAAAAATGTTCGTTCAGATAAATAGGATTTCAGAAAAATGAAGAAATTCGTGGGTATCATTTTCTTCAATTTGAATAATAAACCCTCGTGCCATACCCTATCAAAGGTTTGTGAAATGTCCAGAAATGCCGCATTGCAATACTTTTTCGTGTCGAAAGATTTATTTATCAGTTCAACTAATCTATGAACCTGTTCAATCGTCCCATGTCCCTGTCTAAAACCAAATTGATGATCAGGTATTAGTTTTTCGGGTTTATTAGTTTATAGGGTTTATTCTTCGGAGAAATAAAATTTCGAGGACTTTTGATGGTATAGGTGGGAGGCTTATGGGCCTGTAAGAAGAGGTTTCTTCTTCTTTCCTGGTTTTCGTATCATTTTCACCTGAGATATTTTCCATTGTGGCGGAATGTACAACTTTAAAATGATTGCATTGTATATTCTTGTTAGAAACTGTAAGCCTTCCTGAGGCAATTCTTTTAAGACTTTAGCAGTGATCAAGTCGTGTCCCGGGGCTTTTCGGTCTTTTAAATCAGCAATTATATTTTTAACTTCGCAGGTGCTAATTTGTGTAATAGGCAAGTCCATCTGGTAATCTTCATTTAGAAAGTAGTTTAAAAAAGTGTCATTACCATGTTGTTCATTAGGTACGAACACTTTCTCCAGATGTTTTGCGAAAGTTTCAGCTTTCAGAATCACTTTTAGCCCATGTATTCTGTATGGTTCGAATAGGGGGATCGTGTTTTATGGACCTGTTCGTACGCTTTATTACTTTATATAGAGAGTAGTCGGTAGCTGCAGTTGCATCTAAATTTTCCAGATCTCTATCAGTTTTTCTACTATCCTCTACACGTAAGTTCTCTTTGAGTTCTTTTATTAACTTATTTAGAACCGCTTTATCGGGTGGATATCTAGTTCTCTGCCACTTTTTTCTTGCCTTTCTCTTTTCAGCCACTTTTTCTCTTATACTCAATGGAACTTTGTTCCGTTCGGGTATATTTTTTTCATTCAAAGGCATAGAATTCCAAGCTGCTTGTTGGATAATATTATTAAACTGCTCAACTCCATTTGTTATATCGTTATCTGAGTTTAAAGCAATGTGTATATTTACATTAGCTTTTACCATATATCGAAAGAGATTTCAGTCAGTTCGTTTATTATGGAGTACACAACTTCTTGATGCAGGAAATATTTTTCTGCCCAGAGTTACCTTTACTGGGGTGTGGTCAGACCACAAGTCATAAATGGATTCACATTGCACTGTCTCTTTCTTAATACCTCTTGTCACACAAAAATCTAGTAAATCGGGGATTTTGCTGCAGTCTGTTGGTCAATAAGTCGGTTGTGCACTTGATACCGTGTATAGGTTCATTGATTCAGCTGCATATTGAAGTTGACGACCTTTTGTTGTTGTTAGCCTAGAGCCCCAGAGGGTGTTTTTGGCATTGTAGTCGCCACCTGCGACAAAGGTATTAACAAGTGTTTTGAAGAACTCCTTGTACATTTTACAACTTATTTTGTGTTTGGGGGGACTATATATAGCGGAAATACTTATTGGGCCAGACCAATCTTCAACCACTATTGTTGTGGCTTGTATTTCTGCCCTTGTATATGGGTTTGACAAATGATGTTTTATGTTGTTTCTTATAAGTATTCCAGAGCCACCATGTGCTGTACCATCTGGATGTATTGTGTGATAGAATTTGTAGTTCGGTATAGAAAAATAATCCTTACTGGTAAAATGAGTTTCAGAGACAAGCAGAATGTCGATATTATGCATATCTACAAGTGTTTTGACTTCCAGGTTGTGTTTAGATAACCCGTTTGCATTCCACAAGACTATTATCAATCGATCGAATTTATGGCATTTTAGACATTAGAGTTACTAACATTGTGGCCATTGCAGTCATTTGCTGCATCATCTGCTTCATTACCGCCATCATTTCGCGGAATTCATCAGTGAGTGTAGTGATCAATATGCTCTCTGTTGGATTTGTATCAGGTTCTCTTATATTATGTCTTGAATTGTTTCCGTTTCTAGCGGTTTCTGCATATGTGAATCCATGGCGCCTTTCGGCGGCCTTGCCTTGTAGAGGTGCCGGGTAACTTGCACCTAAGGCGGGAAAGTGCCTAGCAAGGGGGTGCCAGGTTGCTTTTCAGCAATAAGAGGGGCTGACTCTACGGGACCTGACGAGAACGCCAGATATGCGCTAAATTATACTGAAGTTATAAATGAAATGTTATAAATGAATGAATATATAGTTGAATCAGGTAATTTTCATCCGAGATACTGAGGCGGGGTAATCCTGTTGATTTTTTTAACATTTTTTTCATGCAATGTGATGCAGTACAATTGACAAAAACACAGTGGTTGGCGCTCAACATTACACTGGTGCAGCAGCCAAACGGCTGCTGACTGCGCGCTCATTTTTTGACAAACCTCAGTATGTTATGTTTTTTACAAGCCTACAGAAGCGTATCATTTTATGCCGCAGTTAAAAAAAGTTATCGAAATATAGTTCAACCATAACAGCGTTATTGCTTTATATTTGGCTGGATAATCCAAGCTTCTTGTTAAAAGGCTATGATATTTATGAACAAAAAGTTTGCGCATCGGACTGTTACACTATTTATCCGTGCATCCATATATTTCATTTATTTGCACTTAATGTGGCATTACCACCGTAAAATATAAATTTTGTTCCTTTTATTTTGCCTAACATCTGAGAAATATTTGATAAAAATTGGATGATTGAGCATCTTTCTTCCTTCTCCCTTAACAATAACATCACTAGTAAATGAAACAGAAAAAATTTCATATTTAAAAATATTATGAAACTGATTTATGATTTTGTTTAAATTAAATATGTACATCTTCATCCTGTCCTCCAGACCTAATTTTAATAACAAATGTGTATAAAACTGAATACGGTACCGGATCTAAACAATATGGTCTTAATTCGATAAAAATTGGATGATTGAGCGTCTTTCTTCCTTCTACCCTTTTTGCACGATTTCACTGACATAAACTTCAAGACACAGTAAGTCTAACCTTGGATGAAAGCAAGTGTTAGCCTATTCGCATGAGGGTCTGATCAGAATGATTTTTAACCAATAAATAAATGGTACTCGCAGAATAATTCACAATAATATCACTAGTAAAAGAAAGAGAAAAAATTTCATATTTAAAAATATTATGAACCTGATTTATGATTTTGTTTTAATTAAATATCTTCTAAATCTTCCTAAATCTTTAAATCTAATCTAATTAATCCACCTATAAATCTTTAAATCTTCTTTCTGTCCTCCAGACCTAATTTTAATAATAAATGTGTACATATATAAAACTGCCTTATAGACAAATCTGTTACGTCTCTGAATACGTTACCGGATCTAAACAATATGGTCTTAATTTGCCCACAACCATCCGGGTTTTGGAACTTGACATACGTCGAGTTCAGATAAAGAATCAATGTCCAAGTTGAAGTGCATTTTTTGAATCAGTTACATCCTATCATCAATTTGTAGCTTCATTGACTTTACATTTCAAATAATTGAATTAGATTTGATCGAAAACCGGTACCTTGGAATTTCTAAGAAGTCCACTGAATCATATTTATATGTTACCGATGGAAAACGGAATTCAATCTTCTAAGATATTTAAACTTATTTATTAGAATGAGTTATATTTCTTATCATTATCGGCCGAATATATCTTAATGAAATTGCTAAAATATCATATTATTTTTATATCCTTCGCCTGAAAAATTCAAATTAGTTTTTGTGTCTGGAAAATGAGATACTCATTTCTTTTTCAAAATGTCGCATTCAAAAAGTGCAAAAATATGTCATTTTTTACTTTCTAATAAACCAATGGCTTAGAGTGTTGCCCTGAAAATCCACAAATTTTTTTTTTATGTTTTATGTAATACTAATTATAATATTTAATTTAGTGGTAGGAAGCATAAAGCTTCAGTATTGACGACTTGTCTTTTAAGGGTAATTAAATGCAAATCGGTAATTTTTTGACGGGTGAGATAAACATACCGACTTTATACGAGTACTAGTACATATATACGTTTTGAAAGTGCAGAAAATGCTGCACCTTTGCTCTGTACTACGCAATTGGCTCAAGGTGTTGCACCTTGGAAAAGGCAAAAATTTTGCCAAAAGAAAAGTCGTCATTAAAATTGTGTCGTACTAAAAATATTTGTATCCAATTTCAAAAACGTAAGTTATACTCATCTAACATTGCAGTATTTATTGGCAAAGTGGTATAAAAATATGATTAAATCTAAATCTAAAACTAAATATATCACCATGCTATCTATATGTACTTACGTAATACATATTTTATGTGATTTTTTCCCATTTACAAATTTGTTTAGCGTTGTTCAACGTTTTCTTAACTTAAAGTTTCATATTCCAACCCAAGAAATACCTCCCCGATTGAGTGTCATGTTAATTGTGTTCAGCCCAAGATGCTGTCACGGATGTTGTCGGATAATTGCTACTTGGAAATAATATGAAGGAAGCTGGAATGTGTACACTCGTTATTCTAAGTTTCAGTTTATGAACTGTGAAGGACACAATTGTGGGGTTGGTTGGTGACCAAACGTATTCACTCCCACATTTCTCTGTGGGGCGTACGCTGGTCACTGTTTATTTATGACTCATTTCTGGTCTTGAATTCGTATAAAAGTATACGTTTTTGTTAACAACTTTAACAACTGTTTTTCTTTGTTCAAGAACGTTTAGTATTCCTTGTTTTCATTTGGTGGATGATGACGTCGACTGAATGTTCCTCTTAAATAAATATAAGTCATGCACAATAAGATGATCATTATTTCTCGAAATCTAAGTTTTGTCTGGATAATAGCCAAAAATTACACTTTAATCCACCTTAAAATTATCAGGAATATTAGGATGAAAATTCTTGATAATGACACTTTTTAAACAGATTCAGCTTTGTCGTCGCTTCAACTGGCTGGTGGAAACCGTACGTTCTGATATTTGGTAAAATGATTATATAATTTTAACAACTTTACTATGTTGTCATCCTTGATAAAATTTGATTTGTACAATTTAAAATGTTCAATTAATCAATTTTTTGAATATTTGATTATTAGCCACAAAACCGAAATCAATGATTAATCAAATAACAACATTCGAATTTAAACATTTCGGATACTTAACGATATAATTATTCTAAAACAATTGTAGTTAAAGATTTATTTGACATAGTTGGTTACATAAAACACTCATTTTCTTTTTATATATTAAACATTTTCCGAGAAACCCTTAAGATCTTATTAGATGTTTGAAAAGGCAATGCTGTAAAATTTGATAAACCAAAAATTGCCTTTTCAAATTCTACACCATTAGATTATTAGATGTTTCACATCATACCAGATTTCCATAAATATTCGAAAATTTGCAGTTACATAATTATCCCAATCATCAGATTTGTAATTTTATTCCAAATATCGTATATATTTCCATCTCTTGAGGTACATCATTGAAGGTACATCAACGTTATTGGTTATAATGAATAGAAATTTTCAAAACATCGTGTTTTTAGAGATAAAACAGAAAATTGGGGGACCAAATATGGCTGAAGCTAAATCCATCATAAATACTTCTTAGGTTGTAGTAGCGCAATATTAGGGGGAATTTCGAAATTCTTTCTTTTAAGGTATGAATAAAGAAAAGAGGAGGCATAAATGGAAATATGCATTCTATCATAGAACATAATGAAAATACAAATTTTCGTATTCGAGCAGGAAAAAAGGGGTTACAAATTGAATCAGACTAGATCTGAAGGCTGAAGATGTAAAGACCAAATTTAAGGAGAATATTCTTTTTGCGACCTGTCCAATAAATAATTTTGCAAAAATCGTATTTTCAGAGAAAATCCATAGATGAGTCATACTTTCCGAAATTTGAATTAAAGGGTTATCCATTTAGTGGCTTGAAAACCTCCGGTCTGGCGGCCTGTCAGTTGCTAAATACCTGTCATCTGAAATGTTATTCATTTGGTGAAAGTTTGACCAGTTGCGAATATGGAACAACCAAAAAAAGAGTAAAAATAGTTAAAACTTGCTACAAAAGTGGCGATTCAAACATAGGCACTTTTCGTGTATTACGGTGCGATTGGGGTCGTCATAATCGATCTACAAGGAATTGAAGGAAGAGAATTGAAGCGTTACAGATGTGGTCATTCCTGTGCATCATCGTCGGATGCATCATTGCTTCCAAAAAAAAGTGAATGTTTGGTGCGCATTATGGTCTGCAGGCATCATTCGACCGTATTATTTAAAAAATGACGCTAGAGGAACCGATACCGTCAATTCAGAGCGCTATGGTCGTATGATAACCGACTTTTTGGCCTGCGATTGAAAAGTATGAACTGGATGATATGTGGTTTCAAACGACCGATTTTGGCTTTGTTGCATGAAAAGCGGCGAAAGTGCATTAACACGTTTTGGCGACTTCACTTCGCCACCAAGATCGTGCGATTTGACGCCGTTAGATTTTTTTTTTTTTTTTTTTGTGGGGCTACGTGGGCCCGAAATGTGCGAAAAAGTGGTTCAAAACTACCTCAAACTACAACAAACTACAAAGGCATTATAGAGGACGGTCGCCCT
Organism: Philornis downsi; assembly: GCA_019455685.1. NCBI lineage: Eukaryota > Metazoa > Arthropoda > Insecta > Diptera > Muscidae > Philornis > Philornis downsi. Next base: position 1,520,560 of record JAHXMU010000599.1, on the reverse strand, counting down.
GTTTTTATTCGAGAAATTGCAAAGAATCGAAAAATGTTTCACACGATTATTAGTCCACTAAGTGTAAAATAATCCTTTTTTGGAACTGGGTATGAAAATGTCTATCTTAATAACACTGTCAACCGAAAGAAATTCATCAAATTTTATGGAATTTTAAAGGAGCAGTTTACTCTAAATTGCTTTCAAGGAACCAGTACATAAATTCTGAAATTTATCGTCAACAATTAATGAAGGTTGATGATTTGCTCTAACACCTTTGGATACCAGGCAAAATATACTGGAGTTTGGATGGGAGATGATGCCACTTCCACCTTGTAGTGCTGATTTCGCTCCCTAGGATTTTTATTTACATATGTATTACGGACCTAAAAACCGAGTTGTTCTAACATTTTACTGAAAGGATTACTCATTCTTCCAATTTAGGATCAAAACAGCACTTCCAATGTAGATTAAAATTAACAATTTGCAATTTTTAATTATTATTTATTTGAAATTTTTTCTTCTTCTTAGGTGGCGACTAGAATAGACAATCTTATCTATTATACGTCGCCCGTAGAAAAGAATTCCAAGCGTTTCGATCCTCTGCGCTTCTCCTCCAATTCGTCGCACGATAGACTGTCGCCCTGCCTAAATCCTCGTTCAGTGTAAAAAGGCTCGCAGATCTTTGCTTATCTTTACTGAAGACTTCGTGTCAGTCAGCGTCATCCTACAAAAACGTATAAGCTTTGAAAGAATTCCAAACTCGCACATGGCCTCATACAGTTTTTGCCGTATCGGGCTATTGTAGGCAGCTTTATAATCGACGAAAGAATGGTACGTGTCGATCTGGGTTTCTTGGGTCTTCTCCAGAATTTGTCGTAGTGTGAATATCTGGTCAGTTGTTGATTTATCAGGTCTAAAGCCACAGTGATAACACCTAATCAGGTCAGTTGGAATCTTGGATCACTTCAATCACTTGGATCGCCTTTTTAAACACAGGACAAAGTACACTCAAATTCCAATCATCGGGCATGTTTTTCTCGAGCCAAATCGTATTTAGGAGCTGATGCAAGCTGTTTATCAGATCATCGCCACCAGTTTTAAACAGTTCTTCTGGTGGCCATCAGCGCCCGCAGTTTTGTTGTTCTTAAGCCGCAATACTGCTATTCTGATCTCTGTTTGGCTTGAAGCTGCGCAATTTATGCCTTCGTCGATAATTGGGGTGATCTCCTCACTCGTCCTGCCAACCAGAACTAAGCGCTTATAAAAATGATCTTTCCATAGTTGCAGCACATTCTGCGTATCTGTGACCAGATTTCCCTCGCTCTCCTTACAGGAAGAGGAGCCTGCTCCATAACCTGTACTTCTTATCTTTTGGTACAACTTTCGGGCTTCTCCTCTATCCATGTACTTTTCTATATTCTCACTGTCGCGCTCTTTCCACAACCGCTTCTTCCGCCTAAAAAGTTGGTGTGCCCCTCTTCTCTGCTCCTTGTAGCGTTCCCTACCTGCACGCGATACAATTGAATGCAGCGTTGCCCTGTATACAGCATCTTTTTTCTCAGACAATACGCGACATTCTTCATCGTGCCAGGCCTTGTCTGAGCGCGGTTTCTCATAATCAAGTATGGTTTTTGCAGTAGCTGCCATAGAAAACTTAATATGTTGCCACTGTGAGTCAGGAACATCAGGATAAGGGGCGTTTAGTTGTAATAGTTGTGAGAGTTTGGTGGAGTAGGCTATGGCTATCTCTGGGGTATGCAGCCTAGCGACGTTAAGCTTCTTTTGTGCCTGGTTACGGACATTTTTCGTAATCAATATTTTCATAATCAATCTGATTCCTCAAATTTACATCCGAATTCATGCCTTTCTGCGTGGCAGCTATAGTAGTTGTCACTGTCGAGTACGCCGAGTACATCCTTGTCCTGTCCATCGCATATCCTGGATGGCGGTAATCTCAACTTTATATTTATCAAGGGCATCCTCTAGTCGGATAGAGGCACCTTCTCTGTAAAGAGTGCGGACATTCTAGGTGCATATCCTTAAATCATGGTTCTTATAATGTTTGCCGGGGTCGTCAATATTTGAAGGGGTTCGCTTTATTATTTTCTTTATTTTCTTCGGTGCTTTCATGATAAATTTTATTTAAGATGAACGGCTTATCAGGCCACTGCATCCGATCCTAGTGTTGGGGCTGCCGACGACCATTAGGCTGGGGAGTTGAGCTTCAGTAACAGAAGCTGCCTACTGGCCTAAGACGCATCGGTGTTAGCATGCCATTTAGGTTTCTCAACTAGTCGCCTTCTCGCTTTAGGTACCAACAAATGGATGTCTCATGGCATTACCAGGGAATACTTGTCCGAAGGTCGGAAGTCGTGAGCTGCTTTGGAAATTCTGCATTCCCCTTTGAACTCTGAACAAAAAAACCGATATTTTTTCCTTGCCGACTGAATTTATGCAGAGATTATATGCTTTCCTGTACATATTGAGCATGTGGGTTTGAAATAACCAGAGGTTACAATGAAATAGAAAAACTTGTAAAAAATACAATTACTTTTTTAAAATCTAGTTAGAAATTTCAGTTAATTCAATTGAAGTACAAATATCGATTTGAAATATTAAATATTTAATTTTCGCCAAATTTCAGTCATAGTATTTAAGATTACAATATATTAAAATACATTGTCTTATTTCCGGATTAAGGAATTAGGAATACATTCATCAGCAACAGCCTTAAACAAGAGTGTAAAAATTATTGTAAAGAGAATATTCTGCGGTTAAAAGTCATTTGTACAAGAGAGGACGGTGTACCTGAATGGGCGGGACTAGCAGACCCGCTATCGTTGTTTTGCTCGACACAAAAAAAAAAA
>JAHXMU010000599.1:1482753-1512711 GCA_019455685.1 Philornis downsi | reverse complement strand
CAAAACACTTTTATTTAGTTTCGGATATCCAAAACAAAACTACAATATATATATTTATACCGATCACCAAGAAATAATGATATATAAATTCTGCCTCATATGAGGCGATGTCGAACAAAGCATACAAGACACTTGGTATGTGCTAGATGACTGCAACCTGCCACATATATATCTCGTACCCATGGGCGTGTCAAGTTTTAAGTCGACTCAAGAGGAAAATCTTATCCCTTCTAGGATTGAGTCCATTTCTAGAAAAGATAAAAATTCATCAAAAAATCCTTTGCAATTTATTAGTTACTAAAAGCAATATGTGGTGGTATTGTATAGCTGCTAAGAGGGGGCTGCCTTAATTTCAAATTTTCAATATATAACATATGCTAAAAAGGCGTTTCTTTCAATCTCACTTGTTCAGCGATCGATCTATGCAATACACAATGAGTCGAAATATTACCAGACATAAAAAACTTGTCCGTAAAGGGATTGAATACAGTTTTGGAGTATTGGGCTTTTTCAGTGTTTTTCATCGGCTTCGATATTTATTCATTCATCCGACATTTACTCATGAAGCCGTTTTTCCACACATTAATATCAATGGTAAATGCGCCATGACAGTGTAGCGTGCAATCTATGTTGGTGGCTATCTCGTATTAAATTGCTGCGCCCCTTTTCGTCTATTCACTTGTTCAATCCAGCAACTGAATCAGAGTTACATTTAATTTCGATTCCGATTCATTTAATATCAACGAAAGCACAAATAATAAAACAGTTTTATTTATGATACATTCATAAATTTCAATTCAAAATTCTTAATTATCTGTATAACTTCAAAGTTCTTGGTATCAGCAAATTCGAAATTTTTTTGTAACTTCGTTATTAAATGCAATGAACTAATTATTTGAAATATTCTCAGGTTTCGTTAAGTCCTTATATTAGACCAGTTATATATACCATTTTCTCCAATTATTCGTATATATTTGTATGGGACGATTAAACTTAATAAAACATATTGAAAATGCTGATTTACAATGATTTACAATTGTGTGAGCCGGAAATATTCCAAGGAAGCTTGTAATATTTCTCACAAATTGTTCACCGAGGAAGGAAAAAACAAAGAATAAAAACACAAGGAATTAGAATTTGGAATGGACAATTTCTATTTCTTTATTTGAAATTGAACAATTTGCGCGGAAGCTTACCAATGTGAACTGCATAGTTTGAACTAACAGTAACAAGTCAATTTTAGCTTGCAATTTTGGGAATGACAAAGCGACTAAGAGAGTATATAAGACAACCAATTTTCATTTATAAATTATATTAAATGTAATGCAGTTGATTAAAAGATACTAACCTAGGAATATATAAGTTAAGTAAAGCAATTTATTATATTTTATGCAATATAATTGACTAGAATTTATCTTCAGGCAACGGATTATCAATTAGATTGGAAAAAAATGTCAATAAATTTGTATGGGATATGCCACAGAGGTCGTGGCAACATCGTCCATATTCGTTCTCACAACTTAGATCACCTAACTTATAATATGTGGCAAATTTGGTCGAATTTGGTACAACCGATTGGAAGATATGTATGTAAGGATATGCGGATTAAATCGGTAATTTGTATGGTAGGTAATAAAGGGCGTGTCCATTTTATATATATTTTTTTATAAATGTAGAGAACCACAGCTGACTAATGAGAAATTTTAGAGGATTGGTAGAATTTCGAAAGATCGGCCAATTTGTATGTGATGTACCAGAATGGCTGTAGGAATGTGCTTCGATTTTATTCTGAGAGTCAACTTTGGAAGACGCGCAAGGTGTTCAAATTTTAGTTGAAACAAACTAAAATAGAGTATGAGCGGACAGCATTTCAAAGCCAATACTTCCAATTGAATTCACTTAAGCGAAATAACGTAAAGTTAAGTATTATAATAACACTTGAAACCATCTGGATAGCGTACAGACCTCTCGAAATCCTTTGAACTCGATTTTACTTTATTTGAACCAAAATTGGGGCAATATTTCTTAGTTCAGTGCTTACTAAAATTCATAAAGGAAATACTAAGATTAATTTACACTTACTTAAAATGAATTTAAAAATATGGTAGAGTTATATTATTAATGTATTTGGTGTGAGTTAATAATTTTCCACATTTTGTTATTTTTTAACAAAAATCAAGAAAAGTGGTTGTCATCTTGAGTACCTCATTTTTATCTTTATCTTTGCGAGATATTAAATAGTGTGGCTGAAATCAAAAGTATTACAATTGTACTTGGAATAATCCTGTTCGTGTATTGTATTGAATAGGAACTTTGCAACCAATTATAGAATTTGCAATATAAGGCGAATTAAACATATTTTTCACCTTACAATTTTAAATGTCATCCTTGAAGTCAACAAACTGTTCCTTAATGTTAGTATAATTTTACTTACATTGAAGAAAATCACATACTATTTTCACGCATATTTAAATCAAGTCCAATTTAGTCACATTAAATTTTGCTTACTTGTTTCCAATAAAACTTTAATAGTATTGAGTAAATTTGGTCGACTTGAAAAGCCATAAAACTCATCTGGTCAAAATAAAAAAAACTTTAAACTTTTCCTTCTGTGTTTTACATTTTTGCTGTATCAAATTATATACGATACGATCTCGTATTTCAACATTTCTTTAGTTAACTTCCAATTATTTTGTTAGAATAAATCGCAATGGGTATATAATGTTATAAATTATAATATAATATAATGCTATAAAAATTAATTGCTATGAACCGAACAAGCAATTTTTAGCTCAACTAACATCTAACTGGAATTAATAGTTTCGGTTATGGTTCCGATGACAGGTGGAAAAAGTATAATAGTTCGTTCCAAAACTAGTTCGGTTTCGAATTGGCTCCTACTGCATTCTCTCAATTTATGCGAGATGAGTTTTGTTTAAACTCCCTTTTTTATCCAATTGTTCAATTGTCAATATTCTTATGGTTGAAATTGCCAAAATCTGAACTTGGCGAATCTGAAAACAAAAAGAAAAACCATTTGACTTTCAAGTCTCATTCACAAGTAACATGAATTCATCTGATTGAAACACTCTACTAAATTGCCGAATAACAACTTTACATATAATGAAACAATGTTTTGATAAAGGCATGATAATTTATATCTTCAATCGATACAAAATATTTACATATTCATTTATGAACCAAATTACTTTGCGAATCCAGATTCGTTATAATAACTGACATAGTTCAGATTTTCAGCCTTTGGTGTTTCAGTTTTAGGTGTTGACAAATACAAACTCAAACTTTCATTTGAAATAGTCAATTAAAAGTTTGAAGATAAATTCATTCATATAGCACAAAAAATCAGACAACGCCTGAGCCGCATTTGCACCTTACGTGCTTTATGTGTAAAGTAAGATTTACATACTCAGAGCTTCAAGTTTGTGAAGGACGGATTGCAAGTCATTTTTAACAGTCGGACTGAAACTGAACTAATCTAGAAACCATCCCATATACATGGAGAACAACTTTTTAACTGAACGTATGGTATAGAGCCGTATATAATTAAACACAAACACATATTTTATATAGTTTCTGCGAATTTAAAGTCAATTTATTAAAAACGAATTTCGTAGGTACAGTGGCCGGATTGATGACAAATTAAAATTCAGTGCTTGGGAAATATAAGAGATTAGTTATTTGCACAGTAATATCCATTTTTTGGTTTCAAAAGTAAAGTTAAATAAAATACGCATAAATGAAAATTTCATTTCATTATAATAATTGGACCTTGTCATGTACGAAATACATCGTCATTTAAATAGCTGCCTCTGAATTGGCTGCAACAGTAGATCCTTTTGACATAGTTTTCAATCATTTTTTCGCACATGTCAATCGACGTCTCGTTGATAACTTGACAAATGTTGGTTTTCAAATCCTCCTACGTTTAGAGATTATCCGCGTAAATATGGTATTTGACGTAGCCCCACATAAAAGACTAACGGGGTCAAATCGCATGATCTTGGTGGCCAATTGACGTCACCAAAACGTGAAACGACGCTTTCAGGAAACTTCTCATGCAATAAAGCCAAAATCGGTCTTGTTGAAATTACATATCGTTCAGTTCATAATCTTTAATAGCAGACCAAAAAAAAAAAAAAAATCGATTATCAGACGGCCATAGCGCTCTGAATTGAATTTCGGGTTATCCGCAAATGTTTTACTAACTAAATAACACTTCAGATGACAGGCACTTAACAGCTGACAGTCCTGCCAGACCGGCGGTTTTTAAACCGATAAAGAGTTAACCTTGTATGTGTGTATAAACTACTCCTTTTGAGACAATGCTAAAATAATAGTTTTGTTTAATATCTGATATACAAATGATGCTGTATTGTATTTCACAAATAATAACTGCTTTCCCGAAATGGTAATCATAAAGAGTTATCCAATTAACACAAAAAAGAAAACAATTCATAATTTTGAAATTTTCGCGTTAACAGAATTTTTTTTATCTGAAAGCAGAAGATTTCGAAATTTTAAATATTTTCAGATAAACGCGAGCACACTTAGAGCGGTACCTTAAAAGGTTTATGGCCTTTATGGTCTTTGCCGGTACTTATTGACGTCCGCCACATACACCTACTAATTGTTAAAAAGCCATTGAAAATGTCATTACGGTTTTTATTCCCATTATTCCAAAGCTGGTACATTATCGAAAAATTTCTCCATTTTTTCCATAGTCTAGAAGATATTATACGGATCTATACCAGAGACGTGGGCTGTCGAAAATGCTTCCTTAATATAAAAATATATATTGATTTATTCCATTCTTCCAGCGAAAATGAACATTGTTTTCTTTGTTTTTTAATTTTCATACTTTTCATTAATAAATTATATGAGTTGGGTTAGTTATTTCCAGTATCTTTACTGCACCACGGTATATTGAATAAATTTCCATTATTAAAATTTCCATTTTTTTCGACTGAGACTTGTTTGCCTCATTTTGAACTTAACCTGCTTATAGATAACAAAAAACAGCCTCGTGCAAACTGGCAGCCCCTCCCTCAATCGGTCCATTTGTATCGTGCTTTCAACACACGTACTGATCAACATGATTAAATTGATATGTAATTTTACGACGAAGAGGAACACATATTTTTTTGGAATCTCAAATGGATATTTCTATTTGCTACGTATGGTCCTGTTTGGTATATACAGATTGTGATATTTGTGATGTTGTAAAAATCAGGCATCATACATTGACGTCTGCCACGATATGGTGCAAATATAGTCTCCTATGGACAACAGTTTTAAGTTATATAAGAAACTTCTCCACCGTCTCGGTCTCCACTCAAGCAATGCTGCTTTGCGTGCATTCCAGTTGACGTTTTCAGTACTTCTAAGAAAAATGTATTTCTTCATTCAAAAACACCACTTTCAACTATGCGCTTGAAGTAATTTACAAGTTTGTTTATTACTTCTCATTGTTATTTCTTAATTTGAAGATAATTTCTCAAGTGCTGAAACACCCAAGACAAAAGAAGGAGATATCAAAAAAATCGTGTAATTCAACAGCATCGGGATGCCGAATATCACGCTTTTAATTCGTCTACAGAATTTCATTTTAATTTTGTCCCTTCTTCAACTAGAACCTGCAATATTTCTTTGGATTATTTTACAAAATACCTTTAATATATTTTTATTATCTTTATTTAGGGGGTTTTCTGCCGAGTCTTTATAAAAAAACAATTTGGGGAGAATTCCTGGATTTCAGCAAGATATTTTCTTCTTGTTGTTTGATCAAGAACGAGCACTCAACCAGTTTTCGCAGCACTTTAGTTACACATTTGATAGAGGGAGAAATAATTTTTTCATTTGGCGACATTACCCTAAGCAATGGGTAACGAATTAACCAACCAACCAAAATCACAGGGGATAAATTTTCACATTAAGGCGGTTTACGCTAAAAAAAATGCTGTTTCATTTTCCGGGATGGCGCAAAATTCTGGAAAAAATATAACTTATCTCGCAAATTTGAAAGATAACATTCACAGAAAATTTCATGAACGCATTTAAAAATGATGTATCATTTGGTATAAAAGAAATGTAACGCATTCAAGGAGACGAGTTAACCCCAGGCATATTAAGACGAAATTCCTTTTAGAACTCTTTAAAATGATTGAGACATGTTCCTCTGCCTGCATGCTGTCTGATTGGACGGCATCTGGACACGGTAACCGGAGTAAATCTACGCAGGTGCTAACGAAATTTCGCCAATGGTAATATTTCCTCTACTCATGGTTCTGGATTGAAAATAAGCACCTGGATTTAGAATTCGCCTAGATTTACTATTTTTGCATTGGTAGCCCAAGTTCTTTCTAAATTAGGCCAATCGTTGTATTGGGGATCGATTAATAACTAAAGATGCAGAGATATTTTGCTACTCATTCAGAACCTAAAATTAATTTTTACCAAAATTTTTGAAGAGTACTCATGAATTTACCGAAATTTTGCATAGTCTAGTTTAGGAATGTAACTAAATTTACCGCTCTGATAAATCTTGTATTAAATTACAGGTGTTACAAAAACTCATTTTCGCCCACAATTTAGCATTGGTATACCTGATTCATCTGTAGTTTGGTTAGTCGTAATCTTCTGTATGTTTAATACAATTAGTGAAAAAGAGTGAATAAGAATCTCTTTCTGTATGGGGGCTACCTGGCTGTAATCCTAATGAATCTACAATTTTGTTTACTGATACTCACAGCTTGTTAAATTGAAATGCATTTCTCGATCTCTTACTGTATATATCTGCTCGATCTTGAAACAAGCAAATGTTAGCTTAAATATTTTAATCACTACGTGAATTGGGAGAAAATTATACATTTAATATTTTTGACCTCTTCTTTAACGTATAAATCACATCGCTAAAGAGAAGTTCACGTTGATATTGATTTCTGTGTTGGAACGTGTTTTAGCACAGTAGGAACCTTTAAACGAAAATTGAATACAATCCCCTGAAAGTTTAAAAAGCTGAACTTAAAATAACAACTATTCACATACGTTCAATTTGGTGTTCATACGTATTTCAAATGATGCCTCGGCATGTAGTGCGCAGTGGCTCCATCTTTTGGAACCACAAATTAGAATACTGCCCTGCAACAAACCCCGGAAATTATTTGTGCCATTTCATCCTCATTCTCAAAGAAATATGAGTCGGTAACTTTTTCGATCCACAACACCGCACCAAACAGCATATCTTATCGGTTGTATTCGGTGCGCAACTAAGTTCCTGCTGTTTGCCAATAGACGGCGTCAGCAGTAAGTGCTAGTCGATTCTTCCATAAACTAAAAATCATGAGCTAAGCCTGACCGCTCGGCCTTACGTGGCCAAGCTGGATAAAACCTACCTAGACACGCCGAAATGGGAAGTCTTACCCTATCAGCCATATTCTCCAGATATTGCGCCGTCCTATTATTACTCTTTCCGTTCGATGGCACACGGTCTGGCTGACTAGCAGTTTCACTCATCTGACGACATCAAGGAATGGCTTGATTCGTGGATAGTCTCAAAAGATGAACAGTTTTACTGTGATTGAATTCGAGCTTTGCCAGAAAAAGCTAGTAGCCACAATGTACAGTTTTGCTTATTGACGAGACAATTTAAATTGAAATGTACTTCATACTAACCAAAACATTGTTTAAAAAATCAATTTGTGTGGCTAATTTCAATTTTGTAAGGATGCGTCTTAGGATCCAACCTTAAAATTTTCTGCGAGGTTTTTCTGGCAATAAGCAATTGACCGGAACGATGACGAGTTGAGACATTCGAATTATTTTCAACACTTTGCCGCACAACCTCCACATTGCCTTCAGTGCGAATATTTGAATGAGCACCTCTTAAAGAACAATCGATCACTGAACTCAGTTCCTTAAAACGGCCAAACAAATTACTGATCATAAAGGATGTGGAAGCAGATTTTAAATTAAAATATTGACGATAATTTCGCTACGTCATAACAATTAATCATTGGCAGGAATATAAAAATTCAATTATCTTAACGCGTTGTTGTATACTGCATGCATTCATCATAGAATTCCAAAAATACAATCTGCAAAAAAAAAAAACAATTAATTTAGAAAACAAAAAAGTTATATGTGTTTAACGTTGGTAGCACCAAGTGGGCACCAGAAATTCCATCCAAATCGGAACAACAGCGTATTTTTTGTATTGCGAAACCAGCAACCTCATACAGAGTCATTTGGAATTGGTGGAAAACAACGTGAGTCCAGTTTTGCAAACAGGCAGCGATAAAAATCAATAACGTTCTTAATATCGAAAATTGTAAATTTGAAATTTTTTTTTTCAAAATGGAGTACTGATAGTATCTTTAACCAAACATTGTGCAAACGTACACTTTAAAAATATGCAGGGACGCTAGGTTTGATGGACGTTATCAGGGAGTTGGGACTTGCACTTATTTCGTCAATCTGTATATCGTTAATCTGTAAATCGAAAACACACATTTTTGCGACACCATAAACATAACCGTAGCATTTGTTTTGTTTTCGTTGAATTTCATGAAGAATTGTGAAAATTATTTTTACTTTTCACGTAAATCGGCACAAACAGCATTTCAGAGGGCTCACGGCCATAATGGTTGGTATGCAGGAACTTATCTTTTAGTTTAGAAATGTTAGTTTTTAAAATTTTAACAAAATGAAGACTGCAAACATGTTGTACATTCTGAAACACAGTGCAATTTTGCAGTGATTGTACTTTAAACGTGTGAGTGAGCATTTTCATTTCAAGAGTATAACTATTTAAAATTTATTGAATATATCCCCAACTCTTTCTTTTTAGTTCATATTTTGTGAGGAAACTTTGATTATGAACTCAAAACCAATACATAAATTTCAGTCAGGTGAACCTGATTTATACATTCATCCTTCATCCGCTGTCCTTCGTACTGATGTCAAAAGGATGAGAGAGTCACAAGTGGACCGGTAAATCGCTAGATTCTTGAATTGAAGAACAATAACAAAATCAAAATTATAACTTACTGGAATTATTTATTATTACTTACTGTTTTCCTCCTAGTTGTTTAAAAGAAACCCTTGATTTTTGCCAAATCGGCTCATTACTAACTAATGTGTGCTACACCAAGAGGGAGGCAATGCAGTCGGCTTCCATTCACAAAAGTAGTTTATTAAAAGCCCGGTGCGTGCTAAATTAGTGCAACTGAGTTAAGTATTGTACGAGGTGTGTTGAAAAATATGGTGAATTTTCATTTTTCATATTTATTTGTTGATCAATTTCTATTCTATTTCCTTCAAAGTAGTAGTAGCTCAGATATAATACATTTGTGTCAGTGTTTTTCCTATCCTTGAAGCAGTTCTGATATGCACTTTTTGGTATATCCTTGAGATCTCTCAGCAATTCGGTTTTTATCTCCTCCCTTCCCTTCCTCCTCCTTTCCTCCCCTTCATGGGTCTCTTCAATCTTTTGAACAGGAAAAAGGCGCAGGGGCCAAATCTGGTGAATACGGTGGCTGAGGTATGATAACACTGGTATTTTTAGCCAAGTAATCTCTCACAAGCAAAGATGAGTGAGCAGGTGCATTATCATGATGCAAAAGCCACTAACCTTTCCCATATTTTCGGGGTTATGGGCAATACGATTCACGAAAACGGTGCATAACTTCAAGGTAATACACCTTATTTACCGTACGACCTTGTGGTAAGAACACCTGATGGATTACGCCATAGTAAACGAAGAAAATAGTGAGCAAAATCTTGGCATTTGATCGAACTTGGCGTGCTTTTTGTGCTCTCCTGGACTCTTCCATTGGGACGATTGGGCTTTGGTTTCGATGTCATAACCATATACCCATGATTCGTCACCAGTTATGACCCTTTTAAGCAGATGTGGATAATCGTTGACGTCATGCAACAATTCCTGAGCAATGATCAAGCGACGTTGTTCTTGGTAAAAATTCAAGAATTTTGAAATTTCATGTTCAAAATTTCCGAAAAGAAAAGGTTGGCGTGAGTCAACCGATATGCCGCCATCCTCAGCAACTTCCCTAATTGTGATTCGATGATTCTCCATACCACTCCACTTAATTTAATTTTTACAACAATTTTGATGCAACTTCTTTGATCCATTTTTCCGATAGCAGAAAATTATTATTTTATTCCTCTCACAGGCAAACTAAACGCGCTACAAGCATAAAAATAATAATAATAAAATTTGAAAATTGAGCTTATTTTTTGAAAGCACCTTGTATATATATATATATATATATACATATTATAAATACATAATAAGTAATAATATGTATGTGTATACTCATATGTATGTATATCTAAAAATATGTCTTAAATTCGGTAATGTTTTACCTAGTATTGTAATGTAATGTGATTAAGAAGAAATCAAATTTCGATCAATCGATTAATTTTCGATCAATCGTTAAAAGCATTATATGTGCTCATTAACTTAATTCAATGCAACTGCTTATATGGGAGCTATAGGAAAGTGCCGCGGTTACTTGGCCGATTTTTTCAACTTTCAATAGTCAAGCCAATCGACAGAAATCATCTACTAAATTTGAAATTACAAAGAGGAATCTTACAACTCGTGCAGGAAGTACTATAAGAGGCCTGGGAATGTGGTCCACTTTTATTCAGAGACTTTGCTTTAGCAAACGCTTCACCCGTACAAAAATATTCTGAATTTATTGCACACATGCATCTATAAATGTATGGATCAAGTACGTACATTGTATGACAGGTTCAAGAAGGTTAGTTGGACTAAATTTTCAGATTTGATCAACCAATACAAACAAATACAATTAACAAAAGTTTTGGTTGCTGAGAGTTATACGGAAATTTTAAGGATTTCCGTCTGTCTGAAGTTTTCTATAAATAATGTATAAAAATTGTCGTGTTAATTAATACGTAATCCAAAATATATTTTTTTTGCTAGTTTTGTAATCATTATAATGAAATCAATCAAAATGACAACAAGAGAATATATTATGGGGCTTTCCATTTTTCGGTTTCAAAAGTTAAGTTAAATAAAGCACAAATAAAACTATGATTTCAATGAAACTTTCGTTTCATTATAATACTTGGACATTGCGTTTAGTTGTAGTAGTTGTGAGAGTTTAGTGGAGTAGGCTATAGCTATCTCAGGGATATGCAGCCAGCGATGTCGAGCTTCCTTTGTGCCTGGTTACGAACATTTTTCGTTCTGCTCAATCTCGTGCGTACCTTAGCTGCAACCAGGTGGTGATCCGAGCCAATATTAGCACCACGAATCACACGCACGTCCATGACACTAGACCGCATGATCATTCTGATTACTCGTGTTGTGATCAGGAGATAACCACGTTGCCTTGTGGATGTCTTTATGCGGGAATCTGGTTCTACTTACTAAAGACATTACGCGCCACAGCGAACGAAACCAGTTTGAATCCTTTTTCTGAGGTGTTACCCTGTAGACTGCATTTTCCGACTATTAGACTATCTTCGCATCTTCACAAAACGTATCTTCGGTCTCCTCGTCTTTCTCTTCCGTCTGGGCATGTGTACAGATCAGCGTAATGAAATAATATTTCGCTTTGTGACTATACGGTCACTTATAGGACTAAACCGCGAGACAAGGTGTTTCAGTCTCTTTCCCACAACAAATCCATATCCGAATTCACGCTTTTCTGCGTGGCAGCTATAGTAGATGTCACAGTTTTTACGCCGAGTACATCCTTGTCCTGTCCATCGCATCTCCTGGATATCGGTATCAGCTTTATATTTATCAAGGACATCCACTAGTCGGTTAGGGGCACTTTCTCTGGTGCTTAAAACGTTTGCGGGAGTCGTCAACATTTGGGGGGGTTCGTTTTATTATTTTCTTTAGTTACTTCGGAGTTTTCATGATAAATTTTATTTAAGATGAGCGGCCTATCAGGTCACTGCATCCGATCCTAGTGCTGGCTGCCAACGACCACTAGGCTGGGGAGTTGAGCTTCAGTAACAGAAGCTGCCTACTGGCCTAAGCGCATCGGTGTTAGCATGCCATTTACGTTTCTCAACTAGTCGCCTCACTTTAGCTACCATCGAACGGATGTCTCATGGCATTATCAGAGAATACTTGCCCGAAGGTCGGAAGTCGTGAGCTTCTTTGGAAATTTTGCGGAGGGATCTGGTTATTCGCAAGTGAATAACAATCAGAGAACCCAAATTAGAAATGTCCCCATCCCCCATATAAATTATCTATCCTTTGTAATTTTCCAACTTTTCGCTAAAATATAAAATCATGTTATTTGAGTTACAAAATATGTTTTAGGTTTGTATTGTCTATACTATAGACTATAGACTATAGACTCTATAGCATTTACTTATTTTTCGGAATCTCAAACCTAATTTTAATCAGAAAACAGGTATTTGTGCCACTACTTATCGATCGATAACATAGAATTGCTTTAAAACTGTCTAAATTACAAATGACAGCGGTTAAGATAAAACATTTACGCAAATTACAAAGATTGTAGTGGACTTTTTCACTTTCAAAATTTTCATAGAATTTTTTTTTTTTTCAAATTACCTAAAATAAATAACGATAGTGTGGTAGAAGAAACCTTTCATCTCTGTCGCTAACCTATGTTTATGGAAAATGCAATAGTGTACAATATTGTCAAGCATCAGTTTGTTATCGTAATGGTACTATGGGTTTGGTTTTGGTACTGGCAATATATAAAATACTCCGAAAAATTGACATTTATACCACGTTGTAAAGTTCTACAGTCTATGATAGGTTTCAAGGTTCGCAAAATTTGGCCACAACTTCCTTTTTCCTTCAACAGCCAAAGCGGTAACACCAAGTTTTTATAAAGTGTTCCAAAAGTTGATAAAGTTAAAGTTGATAAAGTTATATATTGAGTGTAAGACTAAATCTGGAAGATTTACATTTACGTCTTGTACGTACTTACAAATCTATAATCCTAATCGTTTACCAACAGGAAATCCGCCTGAAGCCTTTAAGCAGTTGTGATCGAATTGTGCCCCTAATTTACATCACCACACAGTGGTAGTGGAATCCGTCTTCCAGACGATTTCACTAGATCCCTTTGCACACCGATTCTTTGTCATACTGATTAAAGAGCATTGGAGAAGTACAACAAAGTTTATGCTTCAAATCTGGAAGAATTTGAGGTCGCCTAGACAAAATATTCCAATTTGGCTGCAATCCAAACAATTCAGTAATCTGGTGATATCTTTGGCTATCTTGGGGGAAAAAATACTCTTGCAAAAATTTTGGTTCTAATGACTGTAAATGTGGCCCACGTCATCCAAAATAAATAATGATGCTTCATCATTATAAATTCTTCCAAACCATCTAATGACTCATCAGCTCCAGATACAATTCTTTCCAAAAGTTTCGCTTGGCTTAAGTAGAAAGAAACAGAGCTTAAAACATCAATAGTAAAAGATATCATCAAAACATAATCATCTTTATAGCAGAATTCCAAAAAATCACCTAAAAAATGAGTAAAACTTAAATTGAGTTTGAGTACCGTAAGTCTAATTAAGATCATTAGCAACCAGTAAAAGCAGGAATAATGAGAAAGCCATCATCATTATTTGACTGTCAACCCCGGAATAATAACGTTCGAAATCTAAGGAAAAATTGATTTGAAGAACAAACATTGTGTGAAATAATTTAGTAATTAAGTGTACGAAAAAAGAAAGAAAAATGGACTAAAGTCCCCAGAACCAGATATTTTTATCTATTCTAACGTGGTGAAGTATGCATAATTTTCATATCATAAATGCCTGTGGGGATAAATCGATGCGAAAAGGCGCAATCTGTATAATTGATTGCTTTCATAATTGATTGATCAATCGAATTATCTTCGCATGCAGTAAAATACCCAAGTAAAAATTCAACAGTTAACAAACCAACTATTTTTAAACTTTCATTGCATAAAGTGTTACAACATGTTTGACAACCAAAATTTTAATCAACTTTACTACAGCATGTCTCATCACACCAAACATCAATAGAGAAAAAAGGCCTTTTTTAATCTCCGATGGATGTATTTGGTAAGTCATTTAATAAAATGGTTGGGTACTTAACATTTGAGAATATTTAGTGCAAAATTAAGAGACAAATTTAGCAGTGAGCATATTATAACACAATTACACTCTTTATGATATTGTTTTTGTCACGGGTGATACTCTTTTAGTCATCTGTAAGAAGACTGTATGGGTATTTTCTCTGCGTAATATGCATACAATAATTCACTTAGGAGAATTCAAATGCTCCCTTCTCGAAATAATGTGTCTAAGAAGTAATTATGATCTTTCTTTTTTTTTCTCTAATTTTGTTTTCTTCAAAAACATATAGTAAAGGTTCAATTGAACGAAAGAATTTTTTTGTTGTTGTATGTAAGATAATGTAAATCAGTATGGGGTGGACATTTCTATGATTCACGATTACAAAATAAAATTTAGTTACTAATCTACTTAATATTAAATTTTTTATATGGCCTAAGTATCAAATTACCAAGTTTCCTAGTTTTTATTGAAACTAAGCTTGAATATTCAAATGAATTGTTTTTCGAATTGTTCTAAATTGTGAATAAATATTGTTCTGGAAATATGAATGTATAAATTTTTACATGGTTTTCCTACCAAAAGATGATGATAATGAAATAGACTTTTAGCTAAGTTTTTATATTTGGGATTCTATACAACACGCCGCCAGAATAATTGGAAAGGGTGGGCTTAGAGGCGATGCTCTTATAACATCTATGAGCATATTATTTTAATGTAATCCGAATAGCCAATGTCAATTTGTTGTAGAGTGCAGTTTTTATTTACTAAGTTCCTATGGGGCATTTGATTGAAGGAATTAGTAACCAGAGTCCACTTAACGTAGAAGATATTTTTAAAAAAATAGGGAGTCTTAATAATATTATTGAAATGGTGAACAGATTACTTGGAAAGCACGCTTACCCCCCTAACCGACTGATTAGCTAGCTAATTGATGGCTCCCGTAGTGCTACTCCAAGAAATCGTATTGGTTTGGTCGTATGGTTTTCCGCCGTACCTGCTAAACGTATAATAATAAAAATGTTCATTGCAAGATGTATCTTTTGTCTACGATTCTTGTTCCAAATCTGCTTTGTGTCAATTTTCCATTTTTAACTGTTTCAACGCAGATACCATTTTTTACTTAAATTATTGTCGATATGTATTTCACTTCAGTTCCCAACTATTTTGTTTTAATGTTACTTTACTGATTTGAAAATTTTGCTCATTCGACGTCCATTACTAAATGTTATGTTCAAAAGCATTTGGCGCTGCCAACCACGTGATTGCAATAACGCCTTTAGTGAAGGAAAAAGATAATGTCAAATGACGTGTTAAGCATACAAGACCCTATTCCGGTGGGACAAAGATTCATATCCACAATATGCATATGCAATTGTTTGTCCCAATCTTACCCTACTAGGAGGCAGTCCTAAAAAAAATACCGCCAAGTACTTACTAAACTGATTACCAAAATTTCAATTGCAATTCTAAAATTTTCTTTGCCAAAAACGCTTTGATGTCACCACGTTTAACGAGAAGTCGCCAGATCTCGACAACACTGCTATAACACTGCTAAAACCTATATTTTGTCAGTTTTATTACATTATAATTGCTAGTACAATTTGAGGGCAATCGCCCTTGCGTACAAATTATTTACTATTTATAGGAACTTAGGTGCTCTTATGAAGTGCTTGAAATATGTATTCATTTAAAATCCGAACTGAAAACCAACAATCTAGCCAGTATATTGCTCCCTGCGCAGTAGATCGCAGATGTCACAACCAGTCGAATACACACGCTCATGGTAGAACCGAATCCACTTTTGAAAAAAATTTAATTTGCATCATTTTACAAACAAATATATCACTCATTAATTAACTAGGAGCACTACATGATGATGGTTGATAAATATGGAAAAAAATCATTTTAAACTTCTAGATGGCGTTGTTTGAGTTTCAATATATTTATTTTTAAAAGCGATTTTTAATACTAAATGAATGTAGCCAGAGGGATGCGGCTCGCCCCTAGCATAAGTTTCCCATAAATTTATTTAATGGCACCTAATCTTCCTGGATATTCGAAAATTAAGCTTTGAAAACGCATTTATTTTTTATATCATGTGATTTAAGTAAACTAAAATGAAAATAAATACATTAAATATCGAAAAAAGGAACTCTTCAGTCAATGTCCATCGGCATCATATCTACATATATCATATCAAATTTCCTTCAAACTTTAAAGTTCTTTAAAATGGAAAAACCATCACGAAATGGTGTGTGTGTAGTATCTCATAACTTGTGATTATTTTTGATATATTCATGCACTAATTGCAAAACCAGAGACGCCTGAACAATTGTGTTTAACGGTAGTGCAACAAGTTAATCGTTGGTGATTCATATTAACTTTTCTAAAATATTTTTAATATTCTCTTATAAACTAGCGCTGAGTTCCAATTTGAATTTATGAGGCTATTCTATGTTATACAAACAGATTTACAATATTTATTCGTAATTTTTTTCCAAATTCTCCAAATTGTTGTTAAATTGGTTCGATTCTGAGAAACAAATATCTAATCTAATAATATAAGGCTTTGTGGACTTGAACTGTGGACTTTCATTTTCCTCAATATTCGTTGCCAAGGATCTTCGTTTTTAAAGATTTCTGGGCCGGCTACAAGTGAATGTTGTACATGTAATCGTGGCACTCTAACTGTTCGGTCTCTTCGATGCACACATGGAAAATTCGAGTAGTCGACCCATCGACAATTCTGGTCAAAGTTCCTTCTTCCACCTAATCATTTAACAATAGTGACTGTTCAGTTTTTACTTATTTGTTTCTTCTACTTCCACACATCACCTACAAAAAATTTCAAGCCGTGGAAGTGTCACGTTATTTTAATTCTCTATTTTCTTTTAAATGAGTGAAAAATGTGCTCTTCTTTTTTGGTGCATTTGAGTAACATCCCTCACGTGGTAATCAGTTCAAGTGTAAAAGTCTTTTGCAGATCATCGTAAATCAGATCGGATTATAGTAATTGAGTATAGTAAAATATAAAACAATCGACTATAAGTAAAATGGGCCAAGCTAAATCATTGAGTGTCGAGGAAAGATCCAAAATTAAAACCTACAGGGAGTGTGGACTTTCTTCCTATTCATCAAACAGCCAAAAAAAACTAATAGAAGTCGAAGAGTTATATCGACATGGAAATAATATGAAAGGTCGAACAGCAAGTGCTATTATAGCCGGTGACAAAAGGACTATTCTGAGATATGCCTCAAGTTCACACAACTCTGTGTATCAACGATAAAAAGAGTTATTTTCAAAGCAGCACACTTGCGATGCGTAAGACTTAAACAGAAACCACCGCTAGACAAACTCCGAAAGGAACGTCGCCCTAATTTTTGTCGTACGACTATGACGTGGAGTAGAGAATGGAATAGAATTATATTTTCCGACGAAAAAAATTTAATTTAGAGGGTCCTGATGGATATAATTACTACTTCCATTTCGATTACGCAGCCGGTAAGGTGGAGTTATGGTATGGGGTGCGATCTTTTATTATGGCACAATAAAGCCCAGTTTCTCTCTGCAAAAATTAACCAAAAACTGAAATTGAATTTCTGACTTTTTTGAAGCTGTTCTACATTCCATTCAAGAGGTGCAGGAGAATTCGTTGTTTTTTTGGCGCAGCATTCTCAGACAAAAGCATTTTAATTGTGAGGTTAATAAACACTCATACATATGTATAATAGCAGGCGAATTTAAAATACGACAGCGTGTGTTTAACAACGCTTTCTGTCTTCCACTCTTATTAGGTGCAGTTACATCCCATAATTGCTTATTTAGAATCTCCGCCTACCTTCTTCTTTCGTGGTGTGGCCTGGCAACTTCAGTATTCCCTAAGGTAGTTGTTAAATCATAACACAAACGTCTGTGATCTTTTTATTTTATGTGTATTTAATAATAATCATCCATCTAAAAAAACAACCAACTCTTAACCTGTTTGAAATAATTAACTAATAACCACTATTCAATTACAAATCAAATATTCTAAGGAATGTCTATTGTTTTAATTCAACCTCAGAGTCTTAATAAATAGCAGGCGAATACAGTAGTTAGTGACAAGGATGAAGTAGGAAAAAATTTAACTTCAACTCTTCCACAAATGAAATTGCACCAACAAATGATGGCGCAGCTTGCAAAAATAACCACAGATGCCCCTGCAGCTCTTGCTGCTGCTATAATAAGCAACTGCAGGGCAGTAAACAAATTAATTATTTTGATTCTGCGTATGAATCTTACCGAAACTATACTTCATACTTCGTACAGTGGAATAAAATCCATACCGATAAGGAATACTGCGTAAAGTTGCTTTTAAATTCCATTTGCACAGTTGGCACAATTTCAGTATAGTATTGACGTTGGTGGAACCAAAGGCGGCAACTGAACTGCAATGTGACGAATTACTGCAACAGTTGGAATCACGTTTGCAGCCAAAGAGAAATGTATTAGTGGCGCAACATAAATTTCTTTTGAGAAATTCAGGTGGAAGATCAATCAATAACAAAATTTGTGACTGTGTTCCGTGCCGACATAAGTAATTGAGAATTTGTCTGTCCAAATAAATGTAATGCCTCAATAGCTGATGTGTTTCTTGTAATAACCCGCCAATATCCAGTAACACACGATCTTTAACTTTTAATTCGTTTTATTAAATTTACTTCTTTTTCCGATCGACAACTAAAACACATTTCATTCTACTCAGAAACACAACAACATAAAAACATATGTTACAAAACAACATTGCCATATTTTTGTAAACTGTAGACACAGCTTAGCGTTGCCACATCCCTTCCACATTTTTCAGCTTTAATTTCATCACAGGATCTACCGGCTGGGTCTCGACGCCTTGGGAACATTCCGTAGGTTTTGGTGCCGTAGTGTTGAATGATGACGCTACGTGTGAAGAATTTGCTGCTGGCATTGTTTCGGAAATTGTAGTTATCGGGATCTTTTTGACATGGCTAACGTTTCTTTTAAATGTCTTGCCATTTCCATAAACTTCCACTTCATCTCCGCTTCTCTTTACAACCTCGTATTCTGTTACATCGAAATTCGTTGTAAGTTTATGCGGGAACACAACATTCTTAAGAAGCACTTTATCGCCTACCGTTATGAACCAATCTTTTGCTTTCCTCTTGTTATCTCCTCTTTCCTTTTCTTAATGTTTATTTATGCAGTCCAAATCTCTTGCCACCAGACTTTGGCTCTTAATCCTCGTTTCATAGCAGACTCACCAGGATGCCCCTCATGCGCCAATCGGAGAACTTTATCCCGTAGAGATTTCGGTATCAGAATTCGAGTGCCTCGCAGTTGAATGCTGCCAATGGCCAAAAACTCAAACCGAATGGGATAATACATGGTTGATTTGTCCGAGTCCCACAACTCATTTCTGACATATGTAATGGTATTGGAAATTTCCTCACCTTCTGCACTCCCTTTAGCAATGTCGGTTATTGCCAGAGGCAAAGAACCGGGTTAGATAGCAGCTGAAATATATTCTCCTCGCAAAGTTCATCGAACGAGTTCGTATCAGGGACTTTACAAAGTCTAGAGACAGAATCAGCAATATTTTCCTTCCCAGCACGATAGATTACTTTAAATCTAAACGACTGCAAACGCAATAACCATCGTTCTATTCTGGCCGGAGGTTTTAATGTTGGTTTAAAAATTGACTCCAATGGTTTATGGTCGGTTACTAATTCAAATTCCAAACCGGCTAGATAATAATAAAACTTTTCCACTGACCAGACTAGCGCTAAACTTTCCTTTTCCGTCTGAGAATATCTTTTCTCTACATCAGATAGACTTTTGCTAGCAAAATATATGACACTGGTGGTATCGGTATTCGCCGTAAAGGTTGTTGAACAGGTTTCACCAATGGATCAATAGTTAATTTTACCTGTATTTCATTTACTTTCGGAAATGGATTTTCATTCTCGACGCGATATATATTTAAGCCAAGGCGCATTACTTTTAGATTTATGGATGTTCCGCGGCCTAATAACGACTGACTTCAATTTTATATAACTAAAATGTAGCAACCGTCTCTGATCCATTATTCACAGCCATCGGAGCATCAACCACACAGGTTACTTTAAGAATCTGATCTGAAGCATATGACTTGAATTGGTTTTGTGAGTGTGACCGTATATTCCATATGATTGCTTGTTTACTCTTCAACATCGCCCAATCGTTCTCGCTAATAAGGTTAAATCGCGAGCCGGAATCAATCACCATAAACATCTTTTGCCCTCCAACTTTACACTCTATAATTTCATCTCTTTGGCAGTTATCATCGATTTTGAAACAGTCAAACTCACGTAATGCTTCGGTGTCGTCTGGGTGCTTTCCCAAGTCGTTTTGTATGCAGCGCACTTTTGTTGATTTTAAATGACGCCGTTTATCATCATTTTCCTCGTTTTCAGAAAATTTCCGTTTAGGAAATTTGGTCTGACATTTAATCGCAACATGACCTATCAGATAGCATTTATTGCATTTTGCATTCCGTGCCAGACACTTGAAGGAGTTACCAGTGTGGCCATGTCGACCACATCTAAAACACTCCACTTCTAAATCACGCACAAATGCTCTCTTCGTCGAAATTTTATGAACTATTTCGTCATCAGCCTTTACAGTCATACTTTGCGACTGTTTATTAATTTGTTCAAAAACTTGACAAGCTTCGATGATATCGTTTAAATTTTGCTCCTTTCCCAACAATCGCTTTTTCAGTTCAATCGGAGCCCACGAATCAATTATTTTGTCTTTAAAGCAAATCTCTTCCATTTCCAATTTTGTTCCGCCGAACGAACATTTTGCAGCTTGCTGTCTTAAACGTAACAAAAATTTGTTGGCCGATTCTCCATCAGGTGTCGCTCAAAAATCGAATTTTGCTTTGGCGAAAAATATTCGTCTAACTTTGTAACCAATATCGTGGAAACATCATTATCAACTTTCGAATCGTATTCAACCAATGCGCCAGGAATGTTATAAATAACTTCTTGAAGTGTGGGCCTAACAAATAGAGCAACTTGTTTTTCTTCTTACCCGAATTGACTATTTCTTCCGAAGCAAGATACAGATTAAAAGATCTTAACCATTTTTCACATTCCGCACGCAGCAAAGTTTTGTCTATGACGTCACAGAGGAATGGTCTTATGTCCGACATTATTACTTTCTTCAAACCAACCTTCCACAATTGTCACTGCAGGCCCATGCACAATTTAATGTGTCTGCAATTTCGCAATTTAATGCTCTATTTCAATTTCACAATTTATTGCGACAATCCAATTGGAACATGACCCAATATATCTTCAGCGACACAATTTAATGTGCTTCCACGACACAGTATAATATGTTTCCACAACACAATTTAATGTGCTGGTCAATTTTCCGGTGTAATTTAATAACCAGCTTGCAATTAAATGCACACTCCAGATACACAATTGCATGTGATTTCCACTGTTCCAGTAAGGAATATCTTTCGTTGTGCGATCTGTAATTTCCCCAATGGGGAGAAAAGAGACACAAACAATAAAGTGATCGGATATCGCTGTGACCTCTTCCACGCAGATTTTACCAATTGTCGCCAATGTAATAACCCGCCTGTATCCAGTACCACACCGTCTTTAACTTTTAATTCGTTTTATTAAATTTACTTCTTTTTCCGATCGACAACTAAAACACATCTCATTCTACTCAGAAACACAATAACATAAAAACATATTTTTGTAAACTGTAAACACAGCTTAGCGTTGCCACATTTCTCATAGCCCAGTTTATATGTGGAATGAACGATAGCAGCATAGGGGAGCAACTCCACGTATCCAGCACACCAACATTCGATGATATCGTAGCAATATCCTTGGTGCTCGCAAGAAGAAAGAAGTTGATGCTGAAGACTTGTCACAAACTTCAACAAACGCATCCAATATGAACATTAACATGGTCCATCCCAACTGAAGGTCATTAAATCGCAAAACCTTTAGACAAAAACATGTGGCATGGCAGAAATAATCATTTTGTTCAAGAATGCAAAACTAATAACAAGCTAAAACATGGAACAAAACAGGTAATGTAGCTAAAGTAAACATTTCCACTCTTTTGACGGATGATGCTAATGCCGGTCATAGGGGTAGTCCTGAAACAAAAAGACATGAAAAACAGAATGATAGTGATCAATATGAAATCTATAGAATTATCAACGTATAATGAAACAGTTATTTGCGACCAAATTCAGAGACCTGTTATACAAATGCCCTAATTGAAGGGAAACCTGTACCATTTGAAATGGATTCTGGATACGGATATTCATTTCCGCCACTCGACCAATTCAAAGCCTTATAACTGTCCAAAGAATTATCCCCAACGAACATTGTCTTCCGCTTTTACACCAAAAACAAATTTATCCCAGAAGGGGAAATCAAGCAAATATCTGATTTAACAATAAGAACATCAATAAATACGTCTGTGATATACCAGATGGTAGTACGGCGCTTATAGGATGAATGAATGATGAATTAAATTTCAATGTTGTGGCAATTAATCTAATATCAACTTGGATGAAATTAGTCTGTCTGAAGTTCGAAATTAAAAATACATTATGCGTCCCAAAACACAAGGTTTGATCGAAATTAAGCGATAACGCTATTCCAGTCTACAAGAAGTGCGTCAAATACCCTGTACTCTAACTACTATTATTAAACCACAAACAATGATAGAGTTCGCCTTTGATGATGATTTCGAAAAACGATTGAGGTGTGCGCTTATGCGTTGATTATAAAGTCGGCGTAAACCAACGTCTGGTTGATGCGCACTATCCAATTACGACAATAGACGAAATTCCGAAAACAGTCCGGAATTACAAAAGTTTTTGTTGAAATATTGCCTGAAATTTCTGTGTTGATTTATTTAAATGTTATAATATTCTTCTCAATATTCCTCTACAAAATTAAACAAAAATTCAATAAATCATAATCCTAATTCTAAATCCTTCAGAAATCCTTACCAATCCTAAAATTGTCAGTGATAATATATTTTCAATTCAAATAGAATAATTTCTGCTATTTACGTTTCATGAACATTTTTTTATACCTAAGGACGTCTATATAAACTTGGAGAAAATTGATTAAATCAGATCAACAGTTTATTAACTTTTTTAAGATTCGCCCATGTTGCCGCATTACAATGAATTCGATATTATGTGAGCGTTACTTCGTCATCAAATATATGAACAAAAATTAATGAATGAAAATAGTGGTTTTAATTGATCAACTTAACAACCATCACTATCATTCTGCCATTACAATCCAAAATTAGAAAAAAATTGTTTTTAAATTTCTAAAGTAAATAGTCCCTTAACGATCGTGCATTGGCGTTTTCCTCACCTCCTTCATTCAGAAGGCTTTCTACAAATGTGAAAGGTGTGTCGGATCTTTTGCAAGAAAGAGAAACAGACTTCTGAACATGCACTTGGGATCTCAAGTGAAACATTATATGGAGCTGTATTCGGTGTGTCATCCTGTATTTGGCATTTCTACGTACATACTCAGCAGTTGATTGGAGTCGAAATCTTTGCTTCCGAGATGTCAATGAATACTCTAAGAATTTAATGTCTAAGTTTTTAAAAATTAAACATGAGAACTCAAAAAGATTCTTTCTGGTTCGGTGGATTATCCATCTAGACGTATTTTTATAACAACTGGAATCGGTTTTCATTGACAAGATTTAGCAATTACACAGAACGTGGCAATACCACGGATTAGAAACAATTAGGACATGATATCAAAGTCCTGTATGAATTGGTAATGATATGTCTGGCCAAAATTAATTGTGTAACACAGTACTTAAAAGAAAAACAATACTATTACCTATTTTCGATTATGTTTAGAATTAAATTGAAATTAGCTTGCCATTCTCTAAACAACATTTAATGAACTTCATCCTATAGTCTACTCCATGTGAAGTTTTGTTCCAAGCTAAATATCTCAACTTGTCTAAGACAATTACATCTTGTGGCCAATAAAAACTAAAGCATGAAATCAGAAAAAAGACGAAATTTATAATGCGCTACTAAACAACCATCATCCGCGTCTCTGGCTTCCACATTTCACAGCAGCAACCTTGTTTGCAGAACTCTCCCATTTCCAAATCGCGCTTGAAAGAACGTAATGCGTATTAAGTGATGCTTGTCAATCCAATAACAACAAAATCCAACATGTTGTGTAAAGGACATTGTCTAGCACGACTAAAGGACACATTCAAATATTTCTGTCGTACGCTTCCCTCTACCATCCAAGTGAATAAAATGAATGAATTATAATTTATTATAAAACAAAAAATGAACAGAGAAAGTCCACAATTGTCCACATCATCCACTCAAACACTTAAAGAAAATGAGTGTCCCGAAACAAACGAACTACAAATAATGCAAAATATGAAATTTAAATTTAGAATCATCCGACAAACTATATGTAAAATTCGCATTTTGTCATAATCTTCTCTTCACCAAGTATCGGATTTTATCCAGTTATTAGGAACACGTCCAAAAAATTTCATATTATAAGGCGAAGGATTTTTGTTGGAGACGTACATTTTCCAATTAGTTGTGAACATGACGGCTGATAAAGATTTAGCGAAATTCAAACAAACAGTTATCAGTTTTAATATTTAAAGCATCACTGGGCCGGCAGTAGAGTATACGTCTCTATTTAACAATCATTGTTTAGACGACACTTTTCGCAAATTTGGATGAAGGTCACCAGCATTATTCATTTAATAATGTCTTTATTCATTTTCTCAAAACAAATTAAAAATTCTATGTTATAGCGAGAAGATAACACAAATGTTGAAAGTGCTGACGTGCAAAATTTTGCTAATGTCAGTGAAGGCAATTGAGAGTATGGACCCTTTATCGTATGGATTAAAACACCCGTACAAAAATATAGCTTTTATTTGTAAGTCAGAAAATTGAAATTGCGATCGACAAATGTTTAAAAATATAGTCCTGATAAGTAAGCATGCAAATAGAAATGGGCACAAGATCACTGATTGTGAGAAGTTGTCTTATATTCCAATTATGCGATGCCGGTTTGTTGATTGTTTGTCATAAGGCAGAGAATGATTTCGATTTAGGTCAAATATGAATTCCAGCCAAGCTACTGCAGCATGTGCCAAGTCACTGTTAATGTGTATATGGGTCAAAGTCAATCGCATCTGAGGGATTTCTTCCTTCAGACGGTCCGGTTGTTGACAGTACAAGTTCGAGCTAAGAATTTTGCTGTAGGTTAGCAGCTCATAGTAGACAATTCCCTGATAATCCCACCAAACACTAACTAACTTAACTAACTTAGGATCGATTTTGTTGCAATTTAGCAGCGATTTGCAAATGAAAATTCGGTCCATGAGGATTTTTTTTTTGCGTATGACACTCATACTCGTACATTGAGCTTCTATTTGTTTTCAGCCTTATTCAAGCGGCTCTAAACATGGTTCTATGCATTGATTATCTTCTGGGTAATCGAAACATGATGGTCCGACTTTACGATTCCTGTTATTGTATCGACATTTTCAAAAATTGGTCTTGTAGAACGTGAGGCATCTTTGACCATTAGCGGAACGGAATCAATGAAACCAAATTGTGCATGATTGGCAGTTGCAGTATCAGTTCAACATACACTATTCATATTTTCAGCCGCCTGGCTTACGTTTTCGTCTTTATTGAAGAACATTTTTAAAATAGGTCACATTTTCTCTTTGCAGGTGTCCATCCTCAAGGCATTTGAACAATACTGAGTCAAGCCATCACAAAATTTTCTAATTAGTTTTCAGAACACGACACCTTCATCATCTCGCTGAACCTGATTGTCAATATACGACACAAGATACGCATTTTTAATCCCATTTAATGGAAAAATAATGGATTTACTTTTACTTATTTTTATTATTACTTATTTTTGCAGTAGTGAAACAGATCGCAATGGCCGCAGATTTGGTCACTTTTATGTATGATGGCTGGTTTATGGCAGGCAAGACCAAATATTTTTCTCTATAAGAATGTCAAATCAACTTTTGGCAACTTACCGGTGCAAAGTAACTGCAAAAATACGAGGACGGTCCCAAAACTAACCGAACTGACGTATAGATAATGCCAGTAGATTGAAAAAATTATTATGGTGAAAAGTGACAACCGCCCCGTTGTTTAGTATTTTTAGTTATAAACGATCTCAGCGCAGTGTTTGGAAATGTCTCGCCGCAATAAAGCCGAATTTTTTGCGACGAGATGAGACATGGGCCTGCCACTTTACACCTGAGAAAAAGGAACAGTCAACCAGTGGAAGGAAATGAGAGAAACGAGTACAAATCATGGGATGCGCATGGGATTATTTTTATCGACTATCTTCAGATAGATCTATCTTTATTGTAGCGTTTAGGTGATGAAATTATGGAAAAAAGATGCATTTGATGAAAAATAAAATGTTGTTTCATCAAGACAGTGCTCGAGTTCACACATCCACTATTGCGATGGCCAGAATTAATGAACTAAAGCTCGAATTGCTTCTTCATGCTCCTTACTTACCAATTTAGCTCCCTCGAACTATTTTCTATTTTCAAACCTAAAAAAAATGGCTCGCCGGTAAAAGATTTGCCAACAACGAAGAGATGGAGTCTGCGATTGATGGTTATTTTAAGGAGTTTGACAGTTCTTACTATAAACAGGGTATACGATAGCTATTTTCAGCTATTTTCTATTTTCAATATCGCTGGAAAAAATATATCAAGCTAAAAGGACATTATGTTTGAAAACAAAGAAATTCTTTCCCAACTTTTTGTGTTTTCTTTATTAGGTCGACTAGTTTTGCGACCGCCCTCGTAATGTTTCGAGTAATTCTTTTAAAGTTGATTAAACTTGGTTAAATAAATACTTTTGAGGTTAAAAAGTTGACGTTTTTCCTATTATGGTGTTCTGATCATTCCTAAAATTTTTGAATATAACCATAAGTCGCTAGCGGGCTGAAATCAGATAGTGTTATATCGTAATCCACGTACAAACGTGTCTTTATTTTCCGAAACTCAATTTTATTCCCTTTCATATAAAATTGTTCAAGCAATCGTTGAAGTTACTGGTGGGAGAGTTGCTAAAAACAGTAAAAAGTCGAAAAGTTTTCGAAGTTTTTTTATTGCTATGAGGAACCAAAAGCAAAGTGCTGCCACCTGAGATAAAAGCTTACACAGCGCCAGGTGGTGCGCTGTTTGAATTGTTGAATTTTGCATTATTTTGTAGAAAACAAATAGGAAAAATTTTATATTTAAGTATAAAAATTAATAAATATAATAAAATACATAGAAATAATGTAATATTTTTAAATAGATCTACATAATTCACACATTTTAGGTAAATACAACTGGATGTTGATACATTGCACCAATTTTACAGACGTTTACTGATCACAGATACAGATTTTCTTAAAGTAGAGATATTCCTACACTTTTTAAACCCACACCTAACTACGTGATTCTCTACCCAGGTAGGCTACAAATCATATTAACAAGAATTTCTGTCAATATTAAATTGGCAGGTAAGTTTAAATTTTCAAAGAAAATAAATTATGAAAGCTCAGCAAAATGTAAATTAAAACTTTTATCGTCCATGTAAAAAACATGAATACTATGTAAGTATATGGACTGTGTGAATAATATCGTCTAAAATGTCTTTTTTACTTGGGAATAAAAAGAGATTTTAATAAATCGTTGGATCCGATGAAGTTTACCCATGAAGTATAAAGTAAACTTTATTTTAGTATGTTTGTAGTAACTTGTATTAACTAATAACAAATTGAAGTACTGTATCGCTGCAGTATTTGTAGTGGATTTAAAATCTGTACACCATTTATGTCGGATTTTCAATAAACTATACCTAAATAAGTCTTTATATTTATATTTAAAGGTTTGTATTTACAGTTGAACTTCTATAACTCGAACTTCTATAAGTTAAAATCTTCTTTAAGTCGAAGCAAATCTAGTGTCAAGAGCGCTTATGTGGTGAATTCCCTTTAGTTTTGCTTCCATAACTCGAACTTCCATAACTTGAATTTCTCCATAACTTAAATAAAAATGATGGCACAAGCTTCTGTATGTCGAATTTTTCTCGAAGAGGATGACATACATTTAATGTTCCTTAGCAATCCTAATGAAGATCTCAACTTTGTGGAAGCGAACTATGAAGCCTGGCTAAGTTTGAATCATATAACTTCCAATGGGACTCTTCTCGATTACATTGAAGTTGATGATGATGTTATATCAAGTTATCCTACAGATGACGATATACAGTGAATCAAATAAGTTTAAGTACACCTCACTTGCATAAACATGATCATATAAAACACAATATAGTGGATACTATATTTATTTAAAATAATTTTTGGAGCTGCTGGCAATTATTTAACAGCCATTCTTTTACTAAATAGGAGGTAGGCTTGGGGTCATTGTGTTGTTGAAAGAGGAATCTTCTTGCTTCAAACCCCAATTCCGACACACTTTTATTCAGATTTTTTCGTAAAATGTCTAGATATAAATGTTTGTCTATCGTACTTTCTACGAAGACTAATTTTCCCACTCCAGCTGACGCCATACACCCCCACACCATTATGTTGCCACTACCGTGTTTAACTGTTGGCAATAAATTTTTAAATTTCATCTCCTCATTCGGTTTTCTCCATACTTTTTTTAGCACCATCTGGTCCAAAAATGTTATATTTGGACTCATCACTAAATAAAATATTATCCCAGAAAGAATCCGACTTCTGCAATTGGTCTTTTGCAAAATCGAACCTTTTCTTTTTGTTCACTTCTGATATAAAAGGCTTTCTACGTACGTTCATTGTATCCAGCTCTATGGAGCACATTTCGTATTGTCTGTGGGTTTACGTTTTTATTAGAGCTTTGGAGCAACTCGTCTCTTATTTTAGGAGCCAATTTTTTAGGGTCAGCTTTTACTGCACTAACTACATGCCGTTCATCTCGTCTTGAAAGCTTTTTTTGGTCGTCCAGAACGTGGCTTTCTCTGCAAATTTCAATTATTTACGTAAGAATTTATAATTGTTTGAACGCTGGAATGAGTTTTTCCTATGATTGTGCCAATTTCCCGATACGATTTATTTTCACAATATAATTTTATAATAACTTTTCTTATTTCCGTTGATATTTCTTTGCCTTTACCCATTTTTCAACTCCTATCTTATCATATACTCACAAATATGAAGGCAAACTAAAAAGAAACTATGAAAAAACATTACTTCTTACCCTACTCGAAACAAAAAATAACTGTAAACCGTTATTTTTACGATAACAATGCCTTAAACATTCTTCAAGTGAGAACTGTACGAAAACTTATTTGGCGTTGTTTAATGGAATTCTAAACATTTTTGCAAATATCTTCGTTGTTGTAAAAGCAACAACAACAAAATCACTGATTTAGTAAAAATTGAGAGAACTTTAAAAATAATCGAGAAGAAATTAATTATTGGGGGAAGAGAAATAACAACAAATTGAAGAAATATAAGAAATTGTAAGGTGTACTTAAACTTATTTGATTCACTGTACATAGTCCAACAGTGCTCTAACCATTTAATAACTCATACTGAAAGCTTATCAGATAGTGATGAGGAGGGTTCAGTAAGAACCCATTCAGCAAAAAATAACAACATATTTTAAATACAGGGTTGCCCATATTCGACGGACCCATGTTTTAAAAAAAAATCAAAGAAAAAAATAAAAATTTGGCGGTTGGCAATCTT
>JAHXMU010000599.1:1353395-1482353 GCA_019455685.1 Philornis downsi | reverse complement strand
AGTTATGGCGTTGCCAGATGGGTCCGTCGAATATGGGCAACCCTGTATATATATATATATATATCTGTGTATGTATGTATGTCTAAAATAAAACTGATTGAATTTTAATGCAGGGCGTGCGTTTTCTTAAGACTAAAAAGTAACAAATGTACAGTATATGTATGCAATTCCATAACTCGAAATCTCCTCGAATTCTCCATAAGTCGGATTTTATTTTAGAATAATGGTGATTCGAGTTAAAGAAGTTCAACTGTATATTCAAAGGTTTTCGGAGTTACAATAAAAATTCTGTTTTTTTAACAAGGAATTTAAAACTCAGTTTTCCTTAGACTCGAAAACTACTAAAGTACAAAATTTTGGATTAAAATTGATCAAATTCAGACACAACCAGACGCGAAAATAAAACACTGCCGATCATTTCAGAAGTTTACTCAGAAAGTCAACAAAAGAACAATTAAAATCGGGGTTCGCTTGTTTTGACTAATAACATTTGAATCATTAGTAATTATTTGAATTATTAGTAATTATTTGTAATTATTATATTATTTACATATATATATTTGTGTATTTATCTTACTTATAATTTAAATATTTCCTAAACATATTCAAACTATCTTCCTATTCCTTACCATATACAATGTATATGGTAACCCTAATCGTCAAACATTGTGGTTCGAAGTCACAACAACAAAGCAATGCAAAGAACGTTCTTATTATCGCTGTTGTTGTTAGTTGACCTTCATCAAACCTAATTTTCCGTTGTTTGTCTCATCATATGTGCATGATCTGCATATGATGGCTTAGCTCGTCTTATGTGTTCACTGAACCTGTGTACTGAAACTGGTTCTATGTATAGTGCTAGCTGTTGTTATAATTGCATTGCAAACAAATAACATGATTGTGTTTTTTTTCGGGAGCCCTCTGCTAGTGACAACAGCAGCGTCACAGTCCATTACAAGAAGTCAATCGATAAAGTTCTGCCTTGCAGCATGGTTACGTTCATTTTGTGACAGTGACCTGTCTCGGAGTTAGTATTTAAAGTTGTGTAGTTATTTGACAGTGACCTGTCCCAACATATTACTGATATTTAACCCTAGAGAGATAATCCTATTAGAAGTTACGGAAAAGATAACCATACGTCTGTGGGACGTATCATAGTTTTTCTTTATGGTGACAATATTTTTGGAAATATTTTTTAACTTTTTGTACTGACGTTGGTTCTTTATATATTTCCTTATTATTTAAATGCATTTTTGGAGAAACTTTTTTTTTATTATGTAACAAAAAATCACATTTTCAGTATTCTTATAAAATAAACAAAAAAAAATCCAAGTATTTTGTAAAAGGAACTGCCGTTTTCTTTAAAACTAAAATGAACACATTTCTTTCGCTTTTTAAGCTTATTTAGATATGGATTTATGATAACTAAAAAAAAATATTAAGTATGGTCAAATCAGGTACAAGTTTTGCACACTTCATTTTTATGTTCCCAGCATATAGGCTTAGTACATTTTACACACACCATCTTAGACATACGCCTTATTTTTGAGGGGCAATAGGAACAGTATTTTTTTTTTCTTTGGTTCAGGTTCTTCTCTGCCTCCAGTATTGTCTATTTCAACCTGTTGAGGCAACGCATTTTGTATATTTCGCTTCAAAGCGTTACTCAAACTAGGGGCCTCCAAGCGCTTTTCCATCCATGGCGATGTCAACGAACTGGATAAAGTTTTCATATAGTTTCTTCGACTAGACGGTTTTTGGTTTCGAGACTGCAGGTTGTGGCAATAAATAACGTGTGAATTTACAAAAGCTATGTTGAGCAGTCCGTAAAATACTGCCATAGGCCAACGGTTAGTTTTCCTCGAGCACGACATTATTGAACACATTTGGTCGAGCGTGTATATATATATATATATAGCGTATGTATATATAGCGTATATATGTATATAGCGTTCCGCTGTAGGTATTATCAAATATTTCATCGGTTGCCAGATGGTTATCTTTTAACGCAGCTGTCAAAACGAGAAATACAATCAGAGCGCGGAGTTCATGTTCACTTGTATCCCTATAAGTTGCTGTCGTCATTCCATCTTTACGTTTCAGGGATATTTTCACATTTGTCCATTTTACAATTTCCAGAATAATATCCTCGGTAAAAATGCATTGAAGCAGGAAAGGGGCTCAAGCAATGATTTACATTGTCTAGTAGGACCTCTTGCCGTTCGAACAATGTTGGATAAAGAAACTCTGCCAGCATTTGTACCTTTCGACGTTGTCCAGCAAGACTTACTTTTGCTTCTAATAGTAGGTTAAGAAAACGTAAGAATACGGCTATCTGAAGAAGAAACACAATTGGAAGATCCTGTAACTTGGTCCTCCAATAAAGCTGTGTTGATATCAGGTTCTTCACTGGCGATTTCCTCATCTTCGACATCGCTCTGAACATCATCTTCAAATAATTCATTTTCTGTTTCACTTATACCAGATGATTCCGAATCGTCCGATAAACCTTGCAAATACATACTTATTTCAGTGTCATTTAAGCATCCATTTCGGGCCATTGTTCTTGGTTTAACTAATGAAAAAACTAAATCACGATCAAAACAAATTTATTTAAATTGAGTGTAAAAGTCACACAAAAGCTAACCATACGTCTCCGAGACGTATGCGATCGCCAAAACTCAAAGAGTATCGAACTTACCACAACAAAATAACCACCACCGGCAAGCTACTGTAGACGACTGAGAAAAATAAAAACAGCAACGTGTTGCAAAAACATTCGAGAGAAGGAGAGCGAAAAATTAAAAAGGCAGACGTAGGTTATCTCTCTAGGGTTAATAAAGAAAAATATTTGTGAATTTAAAACTTAAATCTAAAGTGTTATTATTTGGAACGTTCCTTGGCTCGACGAGTCTATTCTCATACAATATCATTTAAATATTATACGAGTATATCTGTGACACAAATTCAGTCAAGAAATATCAAGAGGTAATTCATTTCTAGGTACACAAAATTGTTACGTAACCTTCATATTATTCGAAATAACTGATCTTCACATTCATTTTTTTACATACTTTGCATTTCTTTTCTATCAAATATTGGCCGCAATTGAGTTTAACAAGTCCGTTTCCGAAGAAATGCTGAAGTACTTTAACGAATAATACTGGCAATATTAGTTTCCAATCGTCTTAAACATATGGATTTTGAGCTTTAGTTAGCCCTAAAGCTTGAGCTTTAGTTAGCATCCAATTTTTATGAACAAACACTTGTATTTTGAAGGTAATTGACATTTTTCTTCAGAAGATATTTCGAATAATTTCAAATTACGAAATTCATAATAGTATGTTCTAAGTAATTCTGTTTGTCGTAACGAGACAAATACATACGTTATTGGCATTCTTCACACATCCGTACTTTACAACAATTCAAATTTATAGCTTTGATTTTCCAACATGCCAAATGTTACGTTCAATGTCGGCTGCTTTTGTGTAAGTAATGTGATCAGAAGCTTTACGTTTTCTTCCTTGATTGTATTTGTGTATATTTTGTTGAATTCATTTTTTTGGTTTTAACGTTTTTAAAATCTTTAGGAAAAAATAACACAGTTTGTCCACACGTATACAATTTTCTTTCAAATAAGACCAAACGACATGATTTGAAAACAATACGTGAATTTGCCAAATTTATAACACAAACAGCCTCCTAAGTCAATCACGAGGAGGGACGGATGGAGATGCTTTGATCTGCATAGATTTTTATGCCGATTAAGAATTAAGAATTCCTCAATGCGTGTTTTTCGTTGTTTCAAATGTGATGACAAACTTAACATATACATACGAGGTGTGATAAAAAAGATTTTTTTCAAATTTCGTGAGTTACTTATGTTCGATTTTCGCATTTTTTTCTGTTATGTTGGTACACACATCTGTTATATAAGTACGAGTATGTTGAAAATATCAGCCATTTTGGATTGTCAGTTTGTTTTTGACAGATAAAAAGGTTAGTCGCTTTTCGGTGTGCTCTTCCATTTTTTACTATTCGAAAGAATGAATCAAAGAAACTGTATAAAAATGAAATTAAATGTGCCAGGACATTTGAAATGTCGACTGTGGCGTTTCGCGAGTCTACTATGAGTAGAACACAAGTTCAATTGTGGTATAACCGGTCTAAGGAAGGCCCAGAAGATGTCAATGTCGTTGCTCGTCCTGGTCGCCCGCTCACTGTTTTCTTCGATTGCAATGACGTGGTGCATCATGAATTCTTGCCACAAGGTCGTACGATGAATAAGGAATACTACATTGAAATTATGCGTCGTTTGCGCGAAAAAAATTCGTCAGAAACGCACAGAATTGTGGAAAAACTAAATATGGATGACACCATGATAACGCTTGTGCGTGAGTTTTTGGCCAAAAACAAAACTGCGAGCATGTCTCAACCACCGTATTCACCGGACTTGGCCCCCGCTGACTTTTTCCTCTTCCCAAAACTGAAGACACCGATGAAAGGAAAGCGTTTTGGTACGATTAAGGAGACAAAAGAAAAATCGAAACAGAAGCTGTTGATACCTAAAGGCGCGTTTTAGAAGTGTTTCGAGGATTAGGAGAAACGCTGGCATAAGTGTATTATATCTGAGGGGACTATTTTATAGGAAATGAAATAGAAATTGATGAATAAATAAATACTTTTTGAAAAAAATTGAAAATAAGGGGTTTTTCTATCACACCTCGTATGTATGTACCTATACTATGGTATTGAATAGAATAAACAATGTGCGTTCAACAATATAAGTAAGTCTTATTGAAACTGATTGAATTTCCATTCCACTGTATCAAATAGGAGTTTTTAATCACCAACGCGTTTGCAGATGTTAGTGAAAGCTACTCATAAGAGTTCCGATTTCGCGTATAATTTGGTAATAGATTTTGAAAAATATTAATTCTGCATTGCATTGGATCCATAAAAGTGCTTAATAAAAGAATGATTTCGCGATCTCTAATTTCACAATACAAAGTTATGCTGTCTTCGGTGCAGTCAAATAAGTTAATTATCGTTCAAAACTTATTATTGCCTTTGAATTTGAGTAGTGACGTTTACATACAATTTTAAATCACAATTCACTGCTTTTATAGTTAACCCTACAATAGACATCGATCGAAGAAAATGCCATTTGATACGCAAAAATGTAACACTCAGAAGGAAGCGTCTAAGGGGTCAAGGATCTTTTGACCAGATATGTGTGTATGTGGGTCCCACTTAAATTCAATTTTTCAAATTTTCGCTCTCACTTTTAATACATGAATTGCAGCGATCCGGATTGTTCCACTGTGTTGATCTATAATTCCTGATAAAATCGATTGGTTAACAATGCCCCTTCCGGTAACCCCTTACAAATTACCGATTTAACCCTTTGAAACCGTAAGTTGGCATCTTCTAATAAACTACACTAAACTGATTTAAATGTGGTACACGGTAAGAGTTTCTAAAGTAGTGCATTAGAGGCATCCTTCATTGCATTGTTAGGCATCCTTCAGTTTCTCCCTAAAACTCCTGACTTGCAGACTGCAGCATTATTTTACCTTATAGAGCCCCTTGCCCCTCTTATGGTACCATCTACAAATGACCGATATATCCTACATATTTTTATCTTGATATCTTCCAATCGGTTCGATTGATTTCTGCCAAATTTAGAACTCGGTTCTGAGAATGAAAATAAGCTGCAATGTCGTGCCCATCAGGGCAAATCGTCTAATTTAGCAAAATTGTATTTTCCCCTGAAAATCGTAAATTTTTCATAATGATTGAACGCCATTGACAAAAATTTACATTATGTGTAATAAATTGTAAAAAATTTGACCGAATAACATCGCTATCTTTGGTATCTCCCATAAATTATGTAATTTAACCAAAATACTCCTTGATTCATATATTTCATACAATTGCACTAACTGCAGCAATGTGCATTAATGCACAACATTTATTGATCAATTTACTCCTGAGACTCTGTCCCTCCTGAGCATACGTTTGCACAAGGACAAAAGGACTTTGGATAGAGGGGTATGCATGTAAGTCGGTTCAACTGACTGAAATTTCTGTGTAATATTTATATTAATATTTATAATATTTCAACTTTTCTTTGTGGCTGAGAAACTGTAATCGTTGTTTAACAAATACGGCTATAAAACCTTGGTGAATTTGTGTTTATCTATGTGCACATAAACAATTGTTAAACATCATTATCGTTCCAGTTAGCCTCCCGTCTTTCCAGGCAAAAGGACACCCTTGTGGACAGCAAAGATATTTGTTTGTGCGTAAACTCATCCACGTGCACAATCTGATGCAAAGAAAAGAGGGAAACGATTTAGAAAGTGCTGATGTAGCACACGTCACTCCCAACTGAGTGTACTTAACATTTCATGCCGATTTTCCCAAAAAAAAAAAATTAAAAAATCTAAGGCAAAGCCCTCTG
Organism: Philornis downsi; assembly: GCA_019455685.1. Lineage (NCBI taxonomy): Eukaryota > Metazoa > Arthropoda > Insecta > Diptera > Muscidae > Philornis > Philornis downsi. Next base: position 1,475,887 of record JAHXMU010000599.1, on the reverse strand, counting down.
TAGAAACAGGAATTTGAAATGGATTGTACATTTTAAGCTGGTACTTTATTATTTCAAATCCTAGACATAAATATTTGTCTCGTTTCTAGGTTTTGAACAGAGCATACAAGTGGTTGAGTATGCATGCAGCAAGCGTTCCCTCTTTTAATTAATACCGCTGTAAAAATCTTTAAACACATTAGTTGCCATTGCCATTGTAATTGCCATTGCCATTTTTTGGTAATTGTCGTGGATTTATTATATATGTACACCTTGCAGTTTTATTAATTTTATTAGTAATTCATATTGATGTAGTTCGAAAGCTCAGTCTGTGATGGTAGTGATTGCAAATAAGATTTTATTCTGAGTACCTGGGTTATTCGCAATGTAACAATAGGTGTAATTAATATTTCTCGAACATTTGAACATTTTCTTAGTGCTTGACGTAATACAATTTGGCAATCGCTCCAAATATGCTCGTGTCCATTGATCCAAAGAAGTATTGACAAAATTTAACTAATGTACTGCCAAAGACGTCCATTGGAGCAGTTGAGCGTGGCTGAATACTGAACACGAATCATTATTCCCCACCATAGATAAAGCGAGCAATATATGATAAAATTTGTGTAATTCACCGAGCTCCTTTTGGCACTGCCCTACTTTTGCACCATCCAAAAATGTAAAGCACAAACTTCCTAATTACAGAAAAATGGTGCTGTTTAACCGACATTTCTATCCTGGCATGTAATAACGGGTCATCCACTTAGTGGTTTCAAAACCGTCGGTCTGTCATTTATTTAGTGGAAGAAGATTTATAACCGAAGAACGCGTAAAAATAGTTGCAACTTACTACTAAAGTTGTGTTTTAAACGTGGCTGATAGACACTATAAAAGCCGTTAATCCTCACAAAACTATTTAAAACTTGACACAGTCTAACATTTTGCCACAGCGCAGTCAGGAATTTTAAATGCCATTTTTTGACTAATCCCCTTCTGGTGCAACCCATACAGGGTGACCGATTTTCACTTTTCCCTTGTAACTTGTAATCTAGTATATTGTTGCCCAATGCTTGGCAAAACTTTAGAGAAATCAACCGTGTCCTTTCTGACACTCCCCATAAAAATTAATCGATTTAACCCAAATATTTTTATGTTCACAACATTTATGCAGTCACAAAACATTCAATAAAATTTGGTACATGTTAAGTGTTTGACAAAGTATAGTCTTACAATGAATATGGACCGCATTGTAACGTCCCTTCTGTTACCTCCAACGTGAATTTACAAATATTGTCGAAACTCAGTTAATCGGTAAACAACAGAAATTTAAATTTTGCAGAGTGTATTGGTCTATAGCGATTATAAAAATTTACAAAAATCGATCTGTTAACCATGGCCCTTCTGGATGGAACCTCTCGTACACATGACCCATTCAACCCTTTATGTTCTTTTATCCAGTTACACAAAATTCGGTAAAATCTGGTGCAAGTTAAGGGTTTGCCAGAGTAAAGTCTAGTGATGAAAATGGATCGCGTTGCCACTCAACTTAGAAATTGGTCTCTTTCTGAAATTCAAATTTCCTAGTAACTCCTAATCTGTAACCTAAATTTTTGTGTTCAATGTATTGATTTGTGTTGTCTGACAAGACATGACAAAAATCGACCAAATAGCAACACCCCATACAGATAACCGGTTTAATCCGCACATTCTTAGCTTTACGTCTTTCAAATAGTAGTACATAATTCAGTCAAATTTGCATTTGCTAGGGGCCTCTTAATGCCTCTCATGCAAATTACCGAACTTAACCCATATCTATCTAGATTCATATATTTCATTCTGTTTAACTAAATTGAAATAGTTTACTAAAGATCAGACGTTTACTGAACTAAACTGCTTTTTGGGAATTTAAATGATCAGCGTTGCCGTTTTTCTTAGAGCACTTCACTTACCGATTGGCCGATTTGGCTAAATTCTACTGCTTTTCTATAATTTCTAAACGACAGGCAGTATGTTACAATAACAGTAAGGTAATTTGGTCAGGTTTTCGAGGTACAAACAAAATGTTTTTATTCGGTTTTTCACATAAAAAATCATTAGTTTATTTGAAAATCAATGAATTTTCAAAAGTGAATGGTGTTACTTGAACGTCGTTTGTATTTGTTTGGTTCGGTTTCGCGTATTAGAGTCCAGCAATAGTCTCCCAGCATGCTTTTGTCCTTGAAATCCTTGATAATTTCTTTCAATTTTCATTAAATCCAGCAATAGTCTCCCAGCATGCTTTTGTCCTTGAAATCCTTGATAATTTCTTTCAATTTTCATTAAATCTTGATGAGCACACTCCCCTTGTTCGTCCCTCACCGCACCTAGGTTTTGTGGAAACAAATCTAAATGCGAATAAAGAAAATGCATTTTAAGTGGCATTCGTGCACCTAATTTGTGACAATTTTTCAATAATTCACCAAGAATTTGTCTGTAGTTTTCACTCTTATTGTTTCCAAGAAAATTGTTCTCGATGGTCTTGAAAGATTTCCAGGCTGCATATTCTTTCTCCAATAAACATTGTGAAAAATTGTTATCATTCAATAGCTTTCTGATCTGAGGGCCAACAAAAATGCCTTCTTTGATTTTAGTGTATGAAATTTTAAGAAAAACCCGCTAACAAATATTTAAATGCTGCACCATCTTTGTCCAGAGCCCTGACAAAGTTCTTAAAAAGGATCAGCTTTATGTGCAGCGGTGGAAGAAGAACGTCGTTTGGATCAATTAAAGGGTGAAATGTTTTGTTTTCCTGGTGAATACTCAGTCCTTTTTGGTCACTTTGTTCTGACGTAATGACATGTAGCAGGACCACGCCATAGACAAAGGAAACAACAATATTTTGTGAAACCTCCTTGCATATCAGTCAACAAACAAACCAATGACCTGAATCAGATTAATTTACCGATATTTACGATGGTCTATACTATATCTACAAAGAAATGTAAATCACACACCTTAAGGCCACCACAGATCTTCCATTTATTATCGTTGTATTTGAGTAATGTCCAAATTTCAGTTCAGTTCAAATTTCATTCATTCAGTTCAGTTCGTAATTTTCCTTTCTATTATCGGCATGGATTGGTATGGATGGGTTTTCATTCCCATTATGCAAAAGAAAAGCCTTTAAATTGTACTCAGGGCCATCAATAAATAATCTCCATTCAGCTTTGTCAAATGACTGGTAAATTTTTTTTTTAATAAACCGCCAACATCAGTACAGCATAGAATAGAATATTTCTTTTCAAAATATGAAGCCAATTCCAAGCTTCTATCTCTTAGTTACTTGACTCTCTCAAAGTACTGGAATTGAAAAATCGAAATAAATCTTCTTGCCATTTGACCACTTGTATGAAACAGTTCTGTAACTATTGCAAAACATTGTCGTTTTGTTCAAGTTTCTGACAGCAAAACCAAAATAATGTAAATATGCATATTGTAATGATTATGACATTGCGAATTCTTTTTTTTTCAACCAAAAATTCACCACACATCCCCCGGACATGCTTAAACGCTACTATTATGAAGATTTAGAATGAATGTGGGCTTCTGTCAAATTAATAGTTGTGAAAACTGGCACTACAGTATTGACTGTACGTGATAGCCCAATTTTTATGCCAGAATCGAATTCAGCGCACCCAGGTTATTAAAAAACGTGCTTCGTTTCTGCAGTCAATTTTTTTTCCAAATTTGTGGACCAGTGTAGTTAAAAGATGTAGGGATTTACCACGTCCCTTCTGCCACTCCGCGCGCATTTGGATGTTGGAAGAAAAGTTGTACGCAAATCAATTCAATTTTGAAACATATCTGGGGTAATTGATATGATAAAAAGGTCATATGTTTACGCCTAGATTTTGCTTTGAATTACCATTACACCGTATTTAAACTCTGCTAATTCTTATCCGAAATAAGTTATTTTATCACCGTAAGAAATTTTCAAAGCAATTATTAGCCAATACGATCACTTATTGATCTAAATATGTTATCATTTTCAGTTATTAATTTGCCAATAATTTACTATTTTACTATTTGTGGAAATCTACTATTAATTGCATTTAGTATTCCTAGAACATTTTTTTATCACTGATTTGAACATACCATTAACATGACTGACTGACTTCATTTTCATTTTGGAGAATTAATTTATGTCGCATTTAATTACTAATTAATTTCCTTACCAAAAATCTTCTGACGTTAGAAGATAACAGTGTGATGACAAACACTCATTTCAAATAACCTCACTTCTGAAACGTATCCGAAAATGCATTCGTTATAAGTTTTTGATTCAATTATGCAGGATTATCGTTCATATGAAAAATTTCATTTGCCGTCACTGCCATTGGGACAAGTCAATACAATTTAACGCTAACTTTATTTACGTTAGGGGCGGGTGTAAACTTCATGGCGGTAGCAGAGTTAACGAGAGTTGTTATTTAATAAATATTTCCAAAATATCGTTTCTACCACCGTCACCACTGATAACATTCAGGAAGTCATGACGTGTTCCACAATGGCAGAGACTGTTGAAGCCATTTCAGGGTGTGCTATGTCGTTGTCAACAGTTAAACCACATGCGCGAATTCATATGTGGTAAAAAACGGTGAATTGCTTACAGCAGCAGTAATGGCAACAAGAGAAGTTCAACGTCGCTTGAGTCATATGGCGCAGTTGGCGGCAACACATGAGATGTTGAATGTTTTGAACGAACGTATGCGAAGTTGTTCCAAGCAGAGCATTATAATAATGGCGGATACAGTGCTTAGTATTTTTATTGGGGAAACGTGCAAAATGCGTCTATTATTTCGTGTCTCATTTAATATTTGATCTTTTGATAAAATTCGCTGGATTTGGATCCACGCCCATATTATGTATAGCAAATATAAAGTTAGATGAGAGCAATAAAATAACCAATATTTTGAAATGCTCAGTTGCTCAGTATTAGATTTATATCGTATAGTCATTTATTGATAGGATAACCAAACTGGGTGGGTAAGAAATACTTACGTTATCGGAGTTTTTGCGTCGTTTCAGGTTACTGGTTGCAGCTTATTTCGCAAAGTTGTAACGCATGAATAGTCTGTTTGTGTAATGTTTGGTTGCTATGTGGAGTAAAACAACCAACGACTAAGTTTTGGAGAACAAATCAAATGCTTAAATAAGCACATAACCTTCACACTATTACGCTAATATAAAAAGAACCTTGGATGTGATATTTGAGAGCCTCTCTCTCACACACAGTGAGCTTACACGCGATCTATTTTTAGACTCCGTAAAGAAGACCCACCGGAAAGTATTATGCCGCTTCCTAATGGTTTGACCGGTTTCGATGAAATTTCACGTTTTAAGTGTTGGGGAACTTATATTCGGAGACTCAGCACTGCAGAACCCAACACACAACGTGGCCTAAAATACAATAACTCGGATTTGACACATTTGTGTTATGCAGCCAAAATCACGATTCGGATTACGACAGTTTTCACTGTTAGCCCTTTAAAAATGTCTACAAAAAGTATGTTTCCATGTCCCGATTATATCGTATGGCTTGGAAGATACGCAGTGAGGAGTATATTTTTTTAATATACTCGTAAGGTAAATAAAAGAGTCCGAATTGTTTTAGTAAACACATTATCGAACGGCAACAAACTGTAAAAGAAACCGCTACAATAACTTCTGTGAGCTAAAAATGGCAGGATTCTCTTTTCAAAATTTGTGAAAAATAGCGTATTTTTGCAACAATTTTGGGAAAATATCATCCCTCTTTTGCCGATTACGGAATAAACTGTTCAGAAAGGTAAAAATTCTTTGTATAATTCCGAAAGATAACAAAATTTAGAACCCTACGTAGTCTATATTATCTTCCAAGTTATTACAATTGCATATTACAACACCGCCTGTTCTAAATATGTTTTTTTTTTTTGACAAAAAAAAAGCTTTAGGTCAAAATATTTTTAAGTGCACAAATTCGGTTTCAATTGTTTAAATAAAAATTTACAGTAAATTTTATTTAAAGTATAAGTTAAATAGGATAAATTCATCCTCCAGTAAGCCATAAACAGTAGAAATACAAACAGTGAAAAACGGTGGAAATCAAAAGTCCCATTTTTTGATAATTTTTGGGGTTTGTTTAGGAATTGGAGGATACTTTTCAGAAATGTTATTTTGTTTTATTGTTTCATTTACCAACGCGTAGGCCAATTTATAGTCAAGATTCTAATGGGGCTCAGTGCACAAATAAATATGTAATTACCCTTTTTATTTTTTGGAAATTGCATATTACATACCCTTAGGTTTGACCTATTACATATAATTTTAAACGTTCTGTATGAACAGTATTATTCAATCCAATGAACATTGAATCAAGGAGAATTGTAACTGAAATGTCTATTGGCAAAAAGGAGAAATTAAATAACTTCGACCTTGTATTTGTGTGCAAGTAGGTTTTGTTGGATTGGATTTGCAGAAATTTGTTATCAGAATGAATAATATAGGCATATTCATTACATCATTTGTACCCTTACGGCCTCAGATCTAGGACCATCGACATCAAGCAATAAAGGAAGTATATGCAAATACGATACCTGGTAAAAGCCATTTGTATATCGATATATTTTGAGTATGTGAAGGAGTCAAATAGCACAACTAAGGAATTAGTTGAGACTAGAACAAAATAAAAAATTTTGGAGCAAATTACGAATAACGTTGAAGATTGTCAAGTAAATATCTCTGTATATTTATGCCCAATCAAATGAAATCACAGCTCTCAAATCCTACTGAAGGTATATTAATCAACAAGAGTGTAGTTGAATTTGGAGTATCCCCTTAACATGCAAGAATATGATTTTTGGAACATTTTCTTTATATAGCACAATATATATAAGTAATTCTTTTGAGACTTTGAAACAACGTCTCAATTTACTGGTGTAAAGAAAGAGTTGTTGCGTAAAGTTAACATTCTTTTGATGGTGTTAAATAGAGGGTATGCCGGCGGCATTTCAAAACAGCTTTTAGAGTTGTATTCCTGGAAAGATATGACTCCAATGGTATATAAGATTTTGTGTTCTGGAAAAGATACTGGCGAAGCAATCGTCCTTTCATTAGGTGAATTAACCGAATAAGTCCAAGCATAGAGTACAGTAGTGTAGTGTACAACTGGAGTATGCAGTGCATCAATTTCCAGACAGGGCTTGACTAACCTGAACCCATTCCGATTGTTTCCATTGGAAGCCTATATAGCAGTCCCACCATTCCAAACATTTTATTAGTATGTCGGTTACAAGCATTGAAATATTAAAAATATGTGTGTCTTAGCACTATAGTTTAGTTGACAATATAAAAAGTTATATTGTACAACTTTGCCATTTTCACCATATATATATGATAACAAAATATAACTATGCTAATTATAATCTACGAGGTGTGTTCAAAAAACAATGTGAGTTTTCATTTTTTTCAAAAAATATTTATTTATTCATCAATTTCCATTTAATCTCCTTTAAGTTAGTCCCCCTCAGATATATTACACTTGTGTCAGCGTTTTCTCCAATCCCCGAAGCAGTTCTGATATGCACTTTTTGGTATGTCCTTGAGCTCTCTCAGCGATTCGGTTTTTATTTCCTCAATCGCCGCAAAACGCCGTCCTTTCATGGGTCTCTTCATTGTTGGGGGCCAAATCTGGTAAATATGGTCGGTGGCTTAGGCATGAGAACGGTGTTGTTTTTGACCAAATAATCTCTCACAAGCAAAGATGAGGGAGCAGGTGCATTATCATGATGCAAAAGCCATCAATTTGTTCCACAATTCCGGTCGTTTTTTTCGTATTGCTTCTTCACGCAAACGGCGCATAACTTCAATAATACTCCTTATTTACCGTGATGATGCACTACGCCATGGAAATCGAAGAAAATAGTGAGCAATGCCTTGACATTCGATTGAACTTGGCGTGCTTTTTTTGGTCTTGACTCTCTTGGACTCTTGCATTAGGACGATTGGGCTTTGGTTTCGATGTCATAACCATATACCCATGATGCGTCACCAGTTATGACCCTTTTAAGCAAATCTGGATCATCGTTGACGTCATTCAGCAATTCCTGAGCGATGCTCATGCGACGTTCTTTTTGGTCAAAATTCAGCAATTTTCGAATGAACCTCGCTGCCACACGCTTCATGCTCAAAATTTCCGAAAAGATTGTGTGGCAGCAACTTCTTTAATTGTGATTCGACGATTCTTCATAACAATTTTCGTCAAAAAAAGAAGCTTTTAGAGTACCGAATATTAAATGTATTCCATGACATTTGACGCCAACTGAACTTGTAGTATTGTTGAGTAAATTGAAAATCTCTTTGATACCAAAGTAGTTTAGAAGGAATCTGTCGATTTAGAAGGAATCTGTCAAGTATAGCCCTAAATTCATGTATGATTAACTTTGATGCCGGTCTAGGGGAAAAAATTTGCAGAACAAACAATGTCCAAGTATTTGGTCATAATCGGGGAAAAACATACATTTCCTATAAAATTTATGTAGATTCAGTCACACTGGCCGTAGCGCATTCAGCCACTTGTCATTATTCGAGCGGCGGTCGGCTCGACATGCCTGGCAATCACATAGATTAGTTGAGTAATCAACAAGTATGGTGAATGTTTGTCAAAAATAGAATATGTGTGAGCTCACGGAATGCGAGAAGTTATGCCATGTCTCATTCATGGGATGCAAGGAAATTTGTTTTTTACCGCACGGAATTTATTGTCCACATTTAAGTAAGGCTTTCTAAAACCGACGTGACATATTTATAATTGAATTTGGATCATTTTGGGCTTTATATATTGCGGATAAATTCTTGCTTAAAATCAAATGAATAATTCGACATATTTATATTTAGGTTTTACTGTAAATTTTGCATAATTTTTCTTAAGTTAAAAAGGTGTAAGAATTTTTCAAAACAGTTTTTGTTTATTTTATTTTAGAACAAAATTGATTAATATAAAGACCATTGTGATTTGATTTAGTCTGCATTGCGTAAATGTTTGATACAGAATAATTTTCGAAATTATGTATTTTATTCTGACAAATACTACGATGCAGATATTTTAATTTTCATCATAGAACAAATGATCAATATTATACTTCAAATTCTAAAATTTATCAAAATAAATAATAGCGATTTGGTACTTGGAATCACATAGATGAAGTTTACAAATTTGACTATATCTGGAATGTAAGTAAAGGTGACGTATAAATAGCAATAAACTATACAATAATGAACTGTGTTGTAAAAATATAATATGGAATTTTCCTATAGATGACGCTGATGAACTATGAGATATATGGCGGCTTCAATTATAAAGGGTGTGATACATAAACGAAACACATTGCGCGTTTGAGTAAAATTGCGTTAATAATTGTGCGTCGAAGGTTGATTAAGGATAAATGACGAAGATCTTTTTATGCCGTCAATCCTAGAGATGGAGGTATATATCATTTGATACAAATGTAAATGTAAAACACCGAACGAGATAAAATGAACGTGGGTTTCTTAAGACGAAATTCGTGATTCATGATTTTTTGTGACGAATGAGTCATATCTGTTTGTTTATCTGCTGGATGGCTGATGGACACGATAACTGGAATAAATATGGGATATTGATATGGATTAGCCTAGAATTACATGGGTCCTAATATTTTATGGAGCGTAATAAAATTTGTGAATCTGGGGTAACTTTCCCTACCTCCTATTGTGGCCTCTACATTAGAACCTAAACATTAAAATCTAATCTATTTTTGTCATATGTTGAGAGTATTAATAAGTCAATTTATGATTGACTGGTTGACAAATAGTTGTTTTTCCCTAGAAAAATATCAGATTGAAAAGAAATAAAAAATTTTCAGTACAAAAAAGTTGGAAAGGATAGTATTTCATGTAGTCTGCAGAAGAAAAAAAGTTTTCTAAAAAAGGAAGGAAACAATCCAAACCTCGCAAACCTTCCGATGTAGGGCTTCCGAATTATTCTTCGCCGTGCAAAATTACTGTTATGTTCTTAAGAAAGTTATGAACACCTAAGTGGCTAGCGCTGAACTAAAATATCATTTATTGAAAAGTAAGTATCTTAGCCTAGTAAAAAGTAAATATAACGGTATCGTATAATGTAAAGTAATGTATGTAATGTAATGAGTAATAATAATATTGAGTGGGTAATATAATAATATTAATTACGAGTGGAAATGTGTCAGCTAGAGCTGGAACGTACATATCAATTACAAAATTTCGACACGATTTTAATGATTTTCCGGTTATATAAAATAAAACTTATTATAAGAATTATGGTGCTCCAAATGCTATTTTGTTTGTTCTTTTAAACGCGAAAGTTAGAAGTTGGAAGATATTTTGTGCTGAAAATATGTTATTGTAATATGCTTTGCTGAAATTTGTATGAAAAAGGAGATATATTCAAATTGAAGATAAGACAATGTGTTGAAGGATTCGTTGCATATTATTTTGAAATTTATTTCAACACGACACATATAAATTTTAAGTTTTTTCTAGTAGTTTATAAGAACGGGCTAAAATTAATTTTTGAAATTTTAAATAGGCCGTTTAAGTGTTCGGTTTGACAATACCCACCGATTAAGAACCGTCCACCCCAAAAATTTTTGTTTCACTATGCATGTTTAGGAAACAACAAGTACAACTTTATAACAGTTTTATGAAATAAATGTCATTTTACCTAAAGCTGTGAAGACTATTCCGAAGTTTGGAAACTTTTTTATTATACTCATTTTCAGTAGGATACATAAATCAAAACTTGTCAAAAACAGAGGTGTTAGATTAAAAATATTGTTTTTATAACAAATTGTTCATCTTATCAATCTTCATCGCCGTTAATTTATATTTGTTATACTATTTCTTTTTTTTATATCCTCAGTCATAAGGAAGGGGGTAGACGTCATTTGACACGAGAAAAAGTGTAACAAATTGAGGGAGATGACTTAGAACCTACATATACCATGTCTGACTGGCTGTCTGCTGGCTAGTTGGATGTTTGTATTGACTCTAACGACATTTTGGCAATGGTCATATTTTCTGAAGTCGAAACTTAATCTCAATCGCCATGCTTTTTCTGGTATCTCCCACACAAAATCACATTTCCGACAAAAATCACTTCAACGCGATTAATTTGGAGTTATTATATTGATTTGATCATGTAATTCCGCAATTAATGTACCAGTTAATTTGAGGGTAGTGGGTAACGAGTTTATCCTTATGGGGAAACCACTGATCCATTTGTCCCTGTATCTCAAAAAGTACTGGTCGGATTTTATTGAAATTTTGAGAGTATGTTTCGGTATCTATACTCTTTATTTAAGATAGAAGGAATCTCTCTAAATCAAGCCGTTTTTATTTGACAGTTTCTTAAAATATGGGGAAAAAACTGGGAAAAAAACAGTTTAGTTTATAATTTTTTTCTCGCTACGCCTGTGATATATTAAAAATCGTTCTATACCATTTATAAAAGTAATATTATTCCACAAGTCTTCAAATTTCTGAGTCGTTTGGTTCATCCGATCCCGTTTTCTTTAGATTTTCGGGGCTAAACTCGATAGATGTTCTCTCATCCATCCCTGTAGAATGCAGGAAGTCATATTCCTATCGATTATTCTTTAAGTTTCGATAGTAAACCTAGTATAATCATAGTCAACCTTTGTTCCCGTGCTCTTGCCAAGTTGTTCGTGTTTATCGCGATGACTCGTTCCAAGAGAATTTTTAAATCCAGGAAAGGCACATTTAGAGGGAGAAGACCTCAGGACAAAGTGCGTCGAACTTCTAACTCGGAACCTACGCCTGGGCCTTCTACCTCGGAACCAACCCCTAGGCCTTCTTCCGAAAAATTCAGTTATACTTTTCTAATAGAAAATACGCCTGATTTTTTTTTTATTCTATTATCTCTGAACCGACAAATAATATCTATGTATTAGGTACAAATACCTTAGAAGGTGTTTAGGTATGTAAAATTATGTTAGTTTGACAAATTTCATATCAGCGAGATCACAGGTCATGACGAATTAACTACAAAAATTTGTTTTGGGCACTTATAGTAGTTGGATTTGAATTTTGGAGATATCATTACATTGAGGACATCCTAAAGAATTTTTCGTGGCAATAAAAAAATTGATTTTTTTTTAATTTTTGCTACCGACTACCCTTAACTTGTGATATTAGGGTGCTGGACCTCTGTATATCTTAAATCTCAATATCAAAACTTTTTTATAGCTTGCACAAGTTCACTAATTTTACATTTCGCCTACAATTAAGTTGTGACACGCATATTTCATCTAAAATGTTACATTTTGTATCACTTAACACAATTGAAGTTAGTCTCTTAGACATCAGACATTAAAATAATAATTTTATCATAACTTTTGAATTATTTGAACGAATCCACTAAAACTTCGCACATTATAATTTTTTCTCAGTTGTGACTGGATGGGCTCACCACGTTCATTCTGGCACTTCCAACATAAAATTCTGGATTTTCGCTTATAAGTTTGTATGGAAAATTCATTTAACATTAGACCATTAGAATTATTTTGCGGCAGCTAATTCAACTGGCGATACCCCACTATCATCTTAAACTTTACACATTGTAATTTTTTCATACACCTCAAGGTTATAACTTTTATAAGTTAGAATTTATACGTTCCACTGCCCAAAATGTAGGTCTTATTATGCACTCTACATTAGCATCGGAACAATTTTAGCATGTTCCGAACTGGTCGAAGAGAAAATAGAAATCGAATCCTGTTAATGTCGGTAGGGTATCTATAAATCAGTTAAACTGACTGAAATTTCTGTATTAGCACTGAAATTAAAATAGCACTGCTAGGCAAATCGATAAGCGAGTGCACGAGGTATTTAAATTTCCATTACATTCCTTGCACCATTGTTGTTATTGCATGTTTTCTTAATGCTGGTTGTTGTTACGATTATAAATCACACACAAACATATCAAACATTATGAAACAATATGCGGCAGGGTGAATATCCTTTCCCTTCAGCAATAACGTATTTTGTCTATACCACAGGAGTAGTAGTTGTTACTTTTTTTTCCTATTTCAATTCCTGATGTATAGTCCCATTTTTTCATAAATTCCGCTCTTTTCCACATACATTTTTTTGATGAACGTTTTTTTATAGCTCAAATGCAAACTCTATAATGTCTGGGGATGGCTGTCTGTGGAAATGCACACTTTCATTGGAAAGAATATGTGGTGGTTAGTGGATATACCGATTAGGGTGAGGGAAAATGTTGGTTTTTGATTTTCAAGGTTGAGTATTTGCCCAAAGTTTCATAAAAAAGCTATATACTCATGTAAATGAGTAACTGGGTTCCGCACATGTTCTCTTTAGAAACTTTTTTGAACAAAAAAATTAAAATAAAATATTCCATTAAACGCGTTTTAAGTTAGTTAATGTGCAAAAGCCTCTGTTAATGTTCTGACCCAGAACTGCCACGTTATGACTCTTGGACAATGCATTTAATTCGAGTATTCTCTTGTAACCAAGTTGGCGCTATTTTACGTGACTGACACTTAAATTATATAATTTCCAAGCAAATCTTGATACATTGCTTAGCCGCTACACAATATAATAAGTCTACGTTGCCATTAAATTAGCTCGTGAGCAGAAAAATAATCTTAAAATTTGTATTAAATGCAAAACGTGGCGTTTCCATGCTCTTTTAAATTTGATTTCTGGCAAAGCTTTTACCTTGGGTTTTTTACCTGGATACAGGCAATACAAGATCATCTATGTGGCCCGTTTTTGCTATAAATTGGCAACCTACTATTCAATATATTATCAGATACAAACAAATATTATCTGAGACATCGTTTAAGGACCATCTAATCAATAACAAGGCACGGCCTTTGCCGCAATTGTCGCTTGACGAAAATTGTTTGTTAAATATTAAAAAAAAACAACATTTTCTAGTCAGGTGTGAAAATAATACACCATGTTTGTCATTTCATTACATACTCGTCTAATGTAGTCGGGGTTATGTGAACTCGTTAGGGTTAGACTTATTGGTTTTAAAGTTTTAAAGGGATAAAGAAATCGGCAACAATTTGTTGTTTTTAGAGTCACTAATAGTCACAGTCCATTCAATATTTGTCTCGAATGTTTCAGCCACTTTTGGTCCTAATCTGGCTTTATTCTAATGCACACCACAGTTTCAACAATATCTCTACCGGCAGTGGAAGTAACCCTAGTTAATATTTCCAAAATAAATTAGTATTCTTATTTTCAATACTCGATTTAACGAATCATAGGTGTAACTAAACTTTGAAAATAGATCATCTCGTTTATTAATTTGCATGTTCAAAGCTATTATTTGTTTGCGCCAATTCGTCGACATTATTTCATGAAATATTAACATTTCCTTACCTGACTTGCTTTCTACATATAAAAATAATAGAATTGGTCGTTTTTCGAAGTGAAAATCAGTGCCCAAGGATGTACAAATGGACAGAAGGCTTCACGTGAATTTTCGGAAACAAATATTTGAATAAAATTATTTGCACTTCTTTTTCAAATATCAACATCAAATTTCTGAAAACGCTTGTCCATTACAACCATTCTGTTGTTAACATCTTCTACAGTATCGAAATAGAACACAATACCCGATTTAAGTGTAAAATTGCATATTTGTCAACATTTCCGAAACGTTTTCCAAGGTATACCCAAATGAGTCAAACTCACTGCATTTGGAGATATTTTTGGAAGAAGAATCTAGCGATAAATGCCAAATTTCGAAATAGGTCGACTCACTAGAGTTTTTAGATCGGGACTATTATTGTACTCAATAGAAAATAACTATTTCCAAAAACCTTCAGAAACGCCAAAATATTGTTCCACAATTGAATCAATCTATTTGTTATGTTACAAACATATTTTCCGAACTTTTTTTTAACAATTTACTGTAATTTTTTACAAAAGCAGAAGTTGATATTGAAGTCCACTACTATCCTCATATTCAATTATCAGGAATAGGGACTGCAGATAAAAAGTAAAGAAAATTGTTCATACCAACTACATGCTTTTGTAAAAAACTGTTACATATAAATAAAAAAACATTTACTTTAGGACGTTTATGAAATTTTTCATTTCTTTTACCTGATAATTTCAAACTGAAGGACGCAAAATTTTATATGAACAGAAAAAGGAAATTGATTGCTTTATTATTTTAGAGCATTATCAGCCATAATTTTTGGAACGACACATTGAAGAGTGCTTTTTTTTTCAATATACTTAACTTGTAATAAATCGTAAAATATCTCTAATTCATTCAAGACCCAACAACGTTAAATTCGCCTCTATATATATTTCACTCAGTTGCTTTGAATATCATTTCCCTTAGAATGTAGGCGGCTAAACTTCTTACTATGGCTGTGAGATGCGCAAAATCTCAACAACTTTAAACCTACGCTTCCAGAATATTTCAGATCCTGCAGTCTATAGTCATGACCTGGCTAGTTTTAAAAAAGCCTACTAAAATGATCTCTGGACGTTTTTTCATAAGTTCTTTTTTTATAAAATTTTATCTGTATGTTAGAATTCAGGGCATCATTGGAAGCTCCCTTTACTTATCGACGCACTACAGCCGTATATAAACATTTTTTTTAAACATACATTTATTATTTTGTAATTATTCTTTCCATCTGCTTACTTAATAAGCCTGCTTGCTGATTAGCTCAGATGTTTACTAGAGTAAATATTCATATCAGTAATACGTCGCACGTAGAAATTAATCCCCAGCACCAGGGTCTTCTGCACTTCATCTCCAACACTTCAATTCATTCTTCTGCGCTGTTAATCGAATTCGTTATCAAAAACTTTTTGATCACTCATAACAATCGCTATATTTTGAAGCGTTTGATCACGTAAATGCCGTTATATTGCTCATACGATAGCGATTGCGTCCGTTAACGACTATGGGCCCATATATTTTCCGAATAATCCAAATTAGCATACTTATCTGTTCTCAATCTTCTCCTAATCGCTAGGCTATCATCACGAGTTTTATTTCCTTCCAAAGCGGGGCAGACAAATACATTCCCCAGTCCAAAGTTAAAATTGTCAACGTTCAAAAATCGTCCCAAATGGTCCGTCAAAACAACAAAAAAAGAAAAAAAAAATTCTTTATTTATTTACCACCAGATACATTTTTCTCAGACTAGAATGTTGCGGCAACATCGCAAAGTTTTCTCGCAATGATGTCTACGAGATATGTTCAAAAAATAAGGCGAATTTTCAAATTTCGCGGGCTACTCACGTTCGACTTTCGAGTATTATTTTTTTTGTGATGGTAGACTCGTCTCAAAGATATGTTTTGTCCATATAGCATGTTCATTTTATTTGTGAAAGCCATAAATAAGGCAAGTGTTTTGCGTGTTCGGCGATTTTCTGCTATCGAAAAAAATGGATGAAAGGAGTTGCATCAAATTTTAGGTAAAAAACGGAATTAAGTACTCAAAAACACTTGAAATATTGACAATGGCATACGGTGAGAGTACTCTGAAACTAAAAAATGTTTACAAGTCGTACAAGCTTTTCACAGAAGGACGAGAAGATATTTACGACGATGGTCGCTCTGGAAGCCCCAGCGCATCAACAACCGATGAAAATGTTGTGAAAGTGAAGAAAATTATTATAGTGGAGAATCGTCGTATCGGTTGGCTCATGCCATACAATCTTTTCGGAAATTTTGAGCATGAAGCGTGTGACAGCGAAGCTCGTTCCAAAATTGCTGAATTTTGACCGAAAAGAGCGTCGCATGAACATCGCTCAGAAATTGTTGAATGACGTCAACGATGAACCAGATTTGCTTAAAAGGGTCATAACTGGTGACGAATTATGGGTATATGGTTATGACATCGAAACCAAAGCCCAATCGTCCCAATGGAAGAGTCCAGGAGAGCAAAGGCAAAAAAAAAAAACAGGCCAAGTTTGATCAAATGTCAAGGGTTTGCTCACTGTTTTCTTCGATTACCATGGCGTAGTGCATCAGGAGTTCTTACAAGGCCGTACGGCAAATAAGGGGTATTACCTTGAAGTTATGCGCCGTTTGCGTGAAGAAGCAATACGGAAAAAACGCCCCGAATCGTGGAAAAAATTCAACGCTTTTGCATTATGATAATAATGCTCACTCATCTATGCTTGTGAGCGATTATTTGGCCAAAAACAATACCGTTATCATGCCTCAGCCTTTGTATTCACCATATTTAGCCCCCTGCGACTTTTTCCCCGTTCCCAAGGTTGTAAAAAACTCGTCTTATTTATGCCTCTCACAAACAAACTAAACATGCTATATGGATAGCACCGTTAACATGTCTTCGAGACGAGTGTACCAACATAAAAAAAAAATAATAATCGAAAATCGAATGTACGTAGTCCGTAAAATTTTAAAATTCGACTTATTTTGTGAACACACCTCGTATATCATAAGCAAGAAGCGTGTAGCATTTGCTAGCGGGGGAACTAGCCGCAAGAGGACTATCGCCCGTCTAAATTCTGATTTGGTGGAAAATGGCTCTGTAAAATTTTTGCATATTTTTACTGAAGACCGTATTAGTCAGTGTTATTCTATATAGATCTAGGAATATCAACATTGGTTATGCCCTGCAGTTTCTAGCGCATCGGACAGTCAAAGGCAGCTTTTTAGTTGCCGAAAAGAGGTATGAGTCGATTTGTTTTTCTTTTGTCATTTCCAAAATATCGGCCCAGTTGTTAATTTACATAAAAGCCCAGTCTTTAATACCCAATCCGATCTACTTGAAGGAGCAATCAGATGGTAGATATATGAGCCTATACAAAACACATGGATTGATTTAGAAATGCATCCGGTGCAGGCTGTATAATATTTCAGACAATTTCTGTAACATCAAAACCGACAGTATTCTGTAAGTATTGAATGATTTTAATAGAGACAGAGAAGTGCAAAACATTGAAAAAATTAAATTGTTAATTTTAGAAGGCGATTCTCAGAATCAAATCAAAATTTCATAAATTCAATATAAAAGAAATAACAAGTATTAAATGTGACTTATGAATAAATGTTGTGGATAGCTTATCTTATATATATTTTGGTATCTTGATAGGTGGCAATTGTCCATAAAATTTTGATCAAAGAGGTGTCGTGATAATACTATGGGTAGTAAAATGTTGTAAATTTTAATTTGTCATTATTAATTTTCTTTAAGAAACTAGTTTGTTAGTTAGTACTTGAAGAAATTCATTATTATGAAATTTTGGCTCAAAATCACTAAATTTAGTACAGGGTACTGGTCAGAACCCATCTGCGATTATCTCCATGACTTTTAAATTATAGTTTGTAGAAAAACGCGTTTCTATTAAAAAAATTTATTACAACGATATTAACTTGGACCCTCGTATTATGATCAGAAGGCAGCCACTTTGCCCTGTAGTTGTTTTTATGCTAGAATCTTGTTCCATTTACTGCCACATTATGCGCCGCAGCAACCGCAACCGGGCTGAATCCGTTTTCCGAGGTATTGTAATGTAGACTGAATTTTCTGACTGTTGGACTAAGAACATATTCCCTTTCTATTTCGGTTTTTAAATCTCCTAGAACAATCATATCGCGCCCACTCATAGTAAAGGCCTCCTTGTTTTTTTGTCCTCCATGCACAAATTCAGTATAATAAAAAGTATTTCGACTTGATGCGGATGGCGGCTTTCCTGGATGGCTGTTGTGTTAGCTCTCTATTTACTAAGGATATCCGCTGGTTAGAAGCTTCTGCTCCGGAAAGAATGCGGTTGTATGTCCTTAACCCATCCATTCCTGTTTTAATAATACTATTTTAAGGTTTAAGGTGAACGGCTTATCAGCGCGCCGCATTCGATCTTAGTGGTGGAGCTGTCGGGGACTGCTGGGCTGGTATGAGTTGAGTTTTAGTAACGTATGTTATTTGCCTAAGAAAAAGCCGAAACCCGGTGCCGGTTTTTTCAAAATCCTCATTTTCGAATAAATTAAAATTTAAAGTTAATGACCGATTCAGTAAAACAGGTTTGATGATTTTAAGTCAGTGTTGCTTCAGATGATCACAATTATAATACATAAATATATGTATTGCTTTTTGCGGGCCATTCTGGTATGGAATAGAAAATGTTTTCTTCGAAAATTTTAGATTTTGCGGCATCTCGAAAAACTGATTCTTCTGAAAATCGATATAGTTGGCGTAAAATCAATATAAAAGACAACAAAAACAAATTTTTAGAAGAGCTACAAACATTTGATTATCTTGAATTTTTAAAGTGATAACTTATCCGGTCTTTATATCAAAAACTGCATGTGCGTTTTTGGAAATCGTTATTTGCCAATTACCCGGAAACTGGGTAATCGTACCATACTCTTTCTTTTCTATAAATTTAAGAAATACGCTGAAATAAAGAGAATGAAAATGGCCTGTTTCCCTCTTTTATTTGTGGAAAAGAAGCTTTTAAAAGTGTCGCTATGGCGAATTATTTAACTTACAATTTGTCTGAAGTTACAGCAGATTTAAATTTAACATTATACATGTTGTTTTCTCTGAAATCAAATACTTTTGTTGAATCATTAAATTTAATTAATAGCTTAGAAGAACTGTGATTTCTGAAAAATAGTGTTTGTGCTGCAATTTGATACGATTGTTTCAATATTTATTAAACAGCCTTTAAGCACAAATGTTAGACAGAAGTTCATACTTATATTAGACAATTTGGTAATCGTATTACTGTTGTTTGGATCTGAAAACGTATTATCATTAAAGATAATTATTATTATCAAAGAGTTCCTAAAATATCGATGTTGCCTCAATGAAAATGAGTAGTATTTACTTCAATTTATGCATTTTATTGTGATTTACCAACAAAAAAAAAAAAAAAAAAAAAAACCTTGCATACGTATATATACATCATTCAATATTTATTTTTTTTTTATTATTTTTATTTCCCTTTATATCGCCTACTTTGTGGTGCACTTCAATTTGAGCGTTATATGTAATTAGTTACTAGTTAATTTAATTTTATATTCTAAGTTATATTTTGTTTTTCAAATTCAAGTAGTATTTATTTTATGCATTTTGTAATTTGTTTAATATTGGCCAAAAGGCTTTAAATTACAAGACTGTTCAATAAATGAAAAAAAAATGAGAAAATGAAAATGCGTGTCACAGAAACCCCATAAAACCACGCGGGGTGTTTAAAACTTTAAATACAAAATCATTAAACAGTTATGGAAAGAAAAACATGAGCTTAAGTCCACAAAAAAAAAAAACAATAACTACAGCATGGAAGAATGCAGAATTCGCCATATATTTATATATAAGCATATATATGCTTTAATATCTGCAAACGTTTTTGTTACATTTGTCCAACCCTATTTACGTTTTACATAACTAACAGCAAAATATTAAAATTTTTCATCGTTATTTTTCATAAACACTATTTTTACTAGGTGGATTGTAGTGAAACAACACAAGCTATGGCAACAAGAAGATCACATAAACTTTTTTGGATTTAAGGAAAGTCGTATAAAAAATAATGCAGATATAACAACGGTGGTAAAATTTTTTCACATCCTTTTTCTTTGGTTTCGCATTGAAACGGGTCACGTTTTATGACGTACCCTTCTCTCCCCTTCTCGTCTCATGGAATGCACGCATATTGTACAACACGTTTTTATGCCAGTAGCCGCCATCAGCCAAAGGCTGGTAAGGATAACGCACAAGAAAACAACAACGATGGTACTGGCAACAAAAAACAAAACCCGCTTTAGGAAAGAACACAAAAAATTAATTTGCATTTGCTCCCTTGCATATCTAGTATGTAGTGGCAGACTTTTAACTCATGATTTTTATTTTGATTTGTACATTCTTGATCAAATGCAAATGGTCGTTTTCAGTGTCATTCACATCTGAAAGATAATAAATGGTTATGATTTGGTGAAATAACTACGTGAGTCGTCATACTTAAATTGCATTTTGTTTAAAAAATATTACAAACTATCAAATGTCCGCTACTTCTATATTTTAAGGAAATATTGAATCATGATTTGAATTCATCTGCAATATGTTTGGCACTACCAGGGCAACATCATTCCCAATTTCCACGTTTCTGATTTAAAGTGTAAAAGTTTGCGTGATTTCAATTCCATGATTTCACTTTCTGCCAAGCGATTGTGCCATCAATCTCCATTTCTTCTTTGCTTATATCTTAACAGAACAATTCGTAAAACATCTTCTAATTTCTGTCATTTTAATGGCACGGTTCCATTTATGACGTCTTCATTTCCCTTTTTACCGCCAAATATTCAAATTCCCGCAAATTGCCCTTAATGCCTTTATAGAGGAATTTACAATTTCAATTTTATGACTATAACTTTAGCTATTTCATACAGTCCAATAAACCAATTTTGAAAGTTGAGATTTCATTTTCTTAATATACTTTTATTTCGCGCGCTTGATAGGAATGTTCGTATTAATTTTTGTGGTTTCCGCATTATTCATGTCCTCCTATAGTTTGTTCTTCACCAACGCTAATAAATTAATTTTCACTCCCAAATTCATGATTTTAATTTTTACTCTTTTATTCTTGTCCAGGGTAATATTTTTTGGCAATTTTCTTTCTAATTCTGCCTCAGAAAAATATGAACTCCAAGAAGATTCCGTTTAGAGCGTTATTACAGTATAAAAGTAGAGTTTTTAAAATATATAAACGTAATTCGTGTCCATTTTCTGTCCTTACTTACGCCTAAGGCTAAGATTTGCGTTACATATTTTCTTTTCGAGTACCTATTATGTAAGAAGAA
This sequence comes from Philornis downsi, assembly GCA_019455685.1. Lineage (NCBI taxonomy): Eukaryota > Metazoa > Arthropoda > Insecta > Diptera > Muscidae > Philornis > Philornis downsi. The sequence goes on along the minus strand of JAHXMU010000599.1, from coordinate 1,454,013 downwards.
TGTACACCACAATGCTGGTAAATTTGAAAGTACGAATATCATAAAATTACATTGTTATTTTGCGTCTAATGTTAAGAAAGATGAGCGCACAAATTTTTATGATTTTAGTTTTATCCGTTTAGTCTGACCAGTGGATCATTCTAATCCCTTTTTACCACAAAAACACGAATTTGAAAACATCCTCCTTAACACGCATTTAGTCTGTAGAAAGTATAGGGACACCAATTTCTGTGATTCTAGATCTATCGGTTTGAGTTGGGCAATGGCACCTGCGGTTTTATCCGTAACCGCGCGGATTTCAAAAAAGCACTTCTTACCGTATGTTTACTCTGGAGGGGGAATATGGACACCTGTTTTTAAGATATTTGGTCTTTTTTACCCTATTTGTATCCTTTTTAGTGATATCATCTTAGGAATAAGGAAAGTTAATTGAAAAATATCCCTTTAATTGAAAAATTTGGTAATTATCCTACAATTGTGACGCATTTCCTAATAAATTATATACAATTATATGGTTTTAAAAATTTAGAGTACACATATTAATAACAACCGATATCAATCCTGGCTCAGTAAACATCAACATTATTAAATGTTCTCTTTCAATATTTCTAAATATAAATTTTGCCTGATAGAATCTGTGTGCGATCTGGTAACACTAATAGCGCTCCTGAGCATTTATGCATTCACAATAACATCAACTTTGCCAACAACAAGCCTTAGGAGCATAAAAAATCCAAACATTTTCGCTGGTGAGTGCAAAGCAGAAGTAAAAGAAGAAGAAGATGCAATTTATTCCGACAAATGTGTCAAAACAAATGCGACAAATGTGTCTCTGCACTACCTGGATGAATAATGACGGATAAGAGTTTATCTGTCATATATGTGGTGATGATTGATTGTTTCTTAAAAAACGAAATGAGTATCATAAAGCCCAAGCTAAACAGACCCAAATAGTTAGATGTGTTGACTACATGGCATTTATGTCAAAACAATTCTATGACATTTCGAAAATTGTTGGTGAAAATAAAAAGACACTTGATATTGTTCAGAGAGAAAATAGGATGCTGAAAAAGAAAATAAGCGAATTAAATAAATCCGTTAAGATCAGGAACGATTGCTTGATTAGTGGTTTGGAGAATGCAGGGGATGTAAAAGCTGGAGATACCATTGTCTCTGTAACGGAGTTGGGATTGAAGCTGCAGAAATTAAGGATGCATATTTCGTTAAGAATAAGAACAACACAACCAAGAGGACTATGATCGTTAAATTGAAGTATATTAACTCAAAACGAAAGATAATGATGTCCAAACCTAAATTAAAATCTAACGAGAAGACGAAGAAAGTTTTTGTTAACGATTTCTTGAGAGGCGTTCGCTCTTAAAATACATGCAAAATAGATAAGATAAGATAAGCGAGCTTTCGAGGCCTAAATATATTCATTCCACTGAATATGTGGATGAACTATTGTTAAAAACAACTACATCTCGTAATCGAGGTCGTAATTCTGTAAATTGTGCGATCAGCGGAGAAGAAATTGGTGAAACAAACATTGAGACTTACTTACCTTATTTGTCACATCCATAATGTTATTAATTCAAATTTATTCAAGCAGTTTTATAACACGTATACTTTTTTATGAAGTTAAAAGTCAACCTATATTTTACTTTATTTAATTTTTTGAATCAAATTTGCTAAATTCATAAGAAATTTTTTTTAATGTAATATCAATCAACACCGAAAGCATCTCTTCATTGAACAATTTTGACAGATTTAAATATTTATTATTACGTGTTCCAACATACATACCTCATGTTACATGTATCCAAAAGACTTGGTTAATATATTTTCGTAATAATTTAAAAATTGTTGTCGATATGTGTGAAAATAACAATTTTCTTGATACGATTGTTCTGAGTATAAATGATAAAAAATATAGCCGAAGAACACTGAAATTAATGTCGTGCTATAATTGAAGTGCAACTTAAATTACTTCCTTAACAATCTAGAAATTATGTTGAACCGATATGGGAGAATTCCATGCACCTTTGTTGGTGGTTAAAATTTGAACCCCATTCAAAGTTCTTCATCACCAGACTTAATGAATTTACTTGACTGTTATGGTTATAAAAACTGCCACAGTGTAATTTTTTGAATGTTCAAAGTTTTAATAAGTTCTTCTTCGGTGTCAGAGTCGAGGTACCAAATATGTATTTGTATAGCTGCAAATTATGATCACTCTAATTCATTCAGAACGTTACGCCTCCATAGAAATAATTCCACATTTACAAATATGGATACATCAAAAACAACAGTTAATGGTAAAATTAGTTTATTAGTAATTTTGGACTGATTATCCTCATTTATTAAATAAATTCAACAATATAATAAGAAAAGCCCTATATCATGATAGTATGAAGCACATAAAACTATTCAATTTCCAAAGGAAATAAACACATCTTCCACTGAGAAATATAGGCCAATACCTTTACTACCTCTCTTTTATAAACTCTGTGGAAAATTAACAAGTTTATAGCTTTCACAGTACATCGAAAGAGAATATTTACTTTTTGAAAGTCAATATGGGTTCAGTAAAGGTTGCGGAGCTGAAGAATAATTTCGATAAAAATTATGTCTATTGGCAGATTAGATAGGCACTGATGCAATTTTGCAAAAGCAGTTGACCTTGTCAATCACTCTATATTATGTGAAAGAAGGAATACGTACAGATTAATAAAAGCAACATTTCTTTGAAGACAGTGCAATGTAGAGTTTCACATGAAAGTGTGTTGACACCACAACTATTTAACATACGGGGTGGCTAACGAATCGTGCTGCAAACACAATGTCAATTTCAATGGGGACCGTTATTTAAAGATGTTGAAGCAGTTTCTTCATTCAGAACTGCGCCGAAGACTTATCCGTTTCAATAGCATTTGGTTCTAGCAAGATGGAGCAACCGCACACATGGTTATGGAACTGGCCCTCAAGGTCACCTGACCTGACTGCACCAGACTTTTTTTATGGCATTATGCATTATGTGTACAAAATAAAATGAGGGAATTAGACTGAATTGAAGTAGTCCATTAAAACAATAATTGAGACGATTCCTACTTCAGCTTTTCAGACCACAATGAATACTTTTCTGATCACCAGTTGCATACGTGTGAATGAGCATGGAGGTCATTTACGGTCTAACATCTTCAAAACCAATTAGTTATATAATATAAAATTGAATTTTCTATACAAAAAAAAAAAAAAACAAAAAAAATTAAAACTAAAAATAAAAAAAAATAAATAAGTAAGTAAATAAATGAAATACGTTGATTGGAAAAAAAGTTATTTAAATTTCTTATTGTAGCACAATTGGTGCGGCACTATGTATGTACTAATGGTATAAATAACCTAGGGCTAAATGGGGCCCTTTTTATGTGTGCGAATGATGATGTGTGCATTCTACCTATACATCCTAACTAAAGGAACTTGGTTTTGAACATTTTAATTGAAAGAGATGGTGCCCTCATTTCTGAATATGCTAGACTAAACATATTAGTTTTGAATACTGATAAAAGTAAATTTGTAAGTTTTAGACCGTTGACGCAGCTAATAATGATTGCATTTATATTTATATTTATGGAATAGATATTTCAGAAGTTCTTAGTTTAATTTTTAGAATTTAGAATTCATTCTCAAAACAATTTAGGCTGAAAATTACATATTGGGAAACTAAGATCAAAGTTGGCAGCTATAATTGGTGTTATATATTATATATGAATTAATATTAATATTAATATTAATATAATTAATTAATTAACGTATATTAACTATAAAAAAAAATGTTATGAAAGAATTAAGCTTTTAGTGTATAAATCGGTCATTCAAAGTCATTTCATTTATTTACCTATTGTTTGTGAAAAGAAATTCCGATTCGAAATTATTGCAAAACAAATCCCCAAAAAATATGTTCAATCTTCCCACTACATTTTACACATTAAAATCTATATGTATCTGCTTCTTTTTGTTTTTAAATCCACACATGGCATTGGATACCATAGAATTACTTTTCAGAGAAATCTGCATAATTTTTATACAAGAGACAGTAGAAAGCTAAGTATTGTCAGATGTAGTCTAGAAACCACCAAGCAGCGAATTGAATATACAGGTAGAATTGAGTAACCCCTTCCACAGTTTAGGAAAAAAATTAAAAAACCATTGCAATATTTAAAAACAAACTAAGTGAATATCTTCCACAAAATATAGAAATGTTTTTTTTTTTGTAATTATAGTGCACTTAGTATGTCATTATCGCAGTGAAATATTGTACATATCGAATTAATCGTTTTCGATTAGCCTCACTAATGGCTAAAGGGCGCTGAGGCACACATATGCTGTAATATAAAAGTAATCCTTATTTCGTAATGCTAATTATATTATTAATCTAAATTTGACTGGTTTTCTGCAAATATGTCTCAAATATCATGCCCAAACGCTTTACAATAGATTTAAATATTGTAATAATAATAATAAAAAACATATCTGTAGAAAAGTAAACCTCCGCTATGGCGGAATAGAAATTAAAACACGGTCCGCGGTTGACAACTCTAATATGCGGTAACACATATGCGAAATTTGGGAAGTCCAAAATGTAAGTTGGATCCACACCAAACCAAATATTTCGTAATATTCTATTACAATTAATTAAATTAAGGTACACAACAACCACTCACTTCACTCTATAAGAATTTTTATATCGTTAATAAATCGTCATCATAACTCTTATAGAAAAAAGAATATGCGCAAGGTTCAATCCGATGTTCTAATTTTCGATGACGCATTCGAGCATTTCGAAATCATTTGGAAAATGACGCAAACATCTTATTCATGTAGACTTTGGACTTTACATAGCAATTGATCCTTTGAAAAGAAATTCATCAAGAAGTGGCATCTTGTCAAAGTCACCTGTCTTCGAGATATTGAGTAGTTTTGAGGCAGCAAGTAGTCCATTAGCATGCCTAGATTGAGAACGACGCCGTATCGAATCATCACGGTTATAGCGCTGAATGTAGTATGTTCGATCGCACATTATCTAATTTGATTTCAAAATACGCTAAATGCACGTTCCGTTATAAGGACCGTAAGTTACTCCTCCTCCTTCCGTAAAACATTTGAATAATGTGTTTGCCAGATCGTTAGACTGAATCCAATTCCTATTGATAATATTGAATGAAATTAGAATATTTATCCATTTTCGATAACATTTTGCCTAATCGATTTAAAAACTTTTCACGGTGCACCATTTCCAAATCCGAGGAAAGAAGCTTTGGGCACATCCAATAAAATAGGTAATTTGACAATAATAAATCAGATCCGATTTCTTATTTTTATGCTTTCAACGCCTTCATTCCATAGGGTATATATCATTTGATACAGCAAAAATTAAACACCCAGAAGGAACTGCCTAAGACAACAAGTGTTCTTTGACCAAATGTGTTTCATGACATTTTGAATTCAATGAACAATGTAATCCGTCTGGCTGGTCTAACTACTTAAAACTAGATACAGCCAAATATTTTGCCTGTTACTAGCCCACTCTTTCTGAAGCATCCCACGAAACCCCTAAATTCCTTCCTTGTAACTCCGATTTCATAGACTTTAGCGTCCTGAATTTTTGTTTTGATCTATAATACTTGGAAAAATCAGAAAAAAATCGATCGGTTAACCATGGCCTTTTTAGTACCTCCCATACAAATGACAGAAGAATCCAGCATGTTTTTAATTTTGCATTTTCTATCTGGTTGCACTAAATTCAATCGAATTTGGCGTTAGCGTATTGTCTAAGAATGAAAATGAACAAAAATGTCACGCCCATTCTAGTACCTCCCCTACAAATAGATATTCCGATATTCCGGAATGCATTTTTTCCCCTGTAACTCTCAATTCGTGTACTGTAAATAAAATGAAATTTGTTTTCACTTATCTACTGCTTTGTGGCAAAATCTGACAACAAAGTCGACAAAGTTACTACGCCTTTTCTGTTACCTCGCACACAGACGCCCGTTTTAACCCATGTATTCTCAGCTTCATATCTTTCAAGTAGTTGCAATAAATTCAATTCCAATTTTCCAAACTTTGTTCTGAAAATGAAAATCCCTTCCCGTACAAATTAACCGATTTAACGAAATTTATGCTAAAAAGCTGTGTACTTTTTGAGAACTGATATCGGAAAACTTTTGAGAACTGAGGAAAAAGTTAAGTGTGACCTTTACTCTCTTTGTGACATCGATATTTTGAGATCAAATTGATAACATACGAGTACTCGAATTTTAGACATCTTTTCCCTGTGATGTTCACAAATAATACATACTCATATTTAACTGATTCGTTACTTGGTTCGAGGAACTATTGGTGCGTACGTTGGAATACTGTACTTGGTTTCTTTGTATACAGCGTTTATTATAGTAAACCGCACATTGGCCTTATCTATATGGAATAATTTGGTTTGCTTCAATTTCAATACAAACGCGAAGGCCAAAGCCAAGGAATTAAAAGTTCATGTTTCCAAAGTGCGACAGTCAAAATCATGTCCACTCCCTCTATTTGTTGGGAAATAGGCTGAATTATCCGCTACGCTTATGTACTTCGGTTGATAAAACATATCACAGTATGAAGACCCCGTATCAACTGTATTGCTCGCGTCGTAAAGGACGCAAGCATAATTGCTCTGGCTTTGGGAGACGTCATTACTATTAAAGGATGATTTTTTAATTGTAGTTTTTTAAAAATCGAATAAAACACTCAAATTTGCATCATGTATTAAATTTTTTATTGGAATGGATAAATTGGAAATTTACACACAAGAAATAATCAAGAGGCATTAAATCGCAAGATCTTGGAGGCCAACCCACAGCACCAAATCGAGAGATAAGTAGCTCACCAAATTCATCCCTCAACATATCCATTGTTTCACGAGCAGTGTGACATATTGCACTGTTCTGATGAAACCACATGTCAACCAAGTTCAACTCAGCCAATTGGGGCAAAAAAAAAAAATTCCTTGAGGTTGAGTAGCACATCGCTGAGAACGGCGACGAATTGACATTTCACGATCGTCATTAACACTGGTAGCTACGGCTGCAATATTGTCTTCGATACGCATTCTACGCATGCGAGTCGGTGGTTTTATGTTCAACAAAGTAAATTTGGTGCGAAATTTGGAAACAACAGCACGAATTGCTGATTTAGCAGGTCGATTATGACGACCATAAAATGGTTGTATCAAACGATGCACATTTGTCACAAAGCACGAATTTTGATGATAAATTTCAACGATTTTCAATCGTTGCTCGTTTGTTAGTCTTTCCATGATGAAATGGCAGAGTATACTGTAGAGTTTTCACTTTGACAGATGACGTTTGGAAGCTATTACCAACCAATGCTGCCAACTTAAATCTTAAAAAATCACCCTATACTTCTTATCACAAAAACGATCTTTGTATACTTTCAATCAGGGTGATCCTAAACTGAAACCGTCTTTGCGGTCTTAGAGGTCTCGACATTCTACACTAAGTAATGGACCAGCTATTACCCCAAATGAACAGCGTGATCTTCGCGATAGAAAGCTGGCAGTAGTTTTGCAAATCATAAAGCAAATATGGTTTGAGGGCTGGCTCCTACCAATGCAGGAGTTCCGAATTTTAATTTTTTAAGGGTTTTCCTATTAATATCTTCGACTGGAGGTTGTTGCCAAATATTATTTGCAACGTCTGTTATTCAAACTTTTCATACATGAATCTCGAATTTGAAATCTTCGTTCTAAAAATACTTTTGGTGGAATACATCTGAATATTCTCGGCATGTTAATGAGGCAACATAATGTATTAGTATTGTATTTTTACTTTATCGATGGAGGCTAATCCAAGTAGAATGCTTGAATGCTTTTGAATTCTGGGGACTTCCTCCTGATTGCCAATATATGGCGCCAGCTGTAAGTTCTAATTGATTCTGCCATAATCTAAACATCATGAGCCAAGCTTAGGCATATGGTAAACATACCGCCTCGACACAATAGTATTTTTTTTTTTTTGACATCATATTCTTTTGGTTGTGGGAATATGTACGAGGTGTGTTCAATGAATAAGGACAATTTTCAAATTTCGCGGGCTACGTACATTTAACTTTCGATTATTATTTCTTTATGTTGGTACACTCGTCTCGAAGCTATGTTAACGTTTTTATCCATATAGCATGTTTAGTTTTTTTTTTTTTTTTTTTTGTGAGAGGCATAAATATGACAAGTGTTTTGCGTGTTCGGCGATTCTGTTTTTAACTCCTCAATCGTAGCAAATCGATGTCCTTTCATGGGTCTCTTCAATCTTGAGGACAGAAAAATATTGCAGGGGGCCAAATCTGGTCAATACGGTCGGTGGCTGAGGCATGAGAACGGTGTTGTTTTGGCCAAATAATCTCTTACCAGCAAAGATGAGTGAGCAGGTGCATTATCATGATACGAAAGCCAGTAATTTTTTTTCCACAATTCCGGGCATTTTTTTCGTATTGCTTCTTCACGCAAACGGCGCACAACTTCAAGGTAATACTCCTTTTTTACCATACGACCTTGTGGTAAGAGTTCCTGATGCACTATGCCATGGTAATTGAAAAAAACAGTGAGCAAAACCTTGACATTTGATCGAATTTGTCGTTCTTTTTTTGGTCTTGGCTCTCCTGTACTCTTCCATTGGGACGATTGGGCTTTGGTTTCGATGCCATAACCATATACCCATGATTCGTCACCAGTTATGACCCTTTTAAGCAAATCTGGATCATCGTTGACGTCATTCAATAATTTCTTCTTTTTGGTCAAAATTCAGCAATTTTGGAACGAACTTCGCTGCCACACGCTTCATGCTCAAAATTTCTAAAAAGATTGCATGACATGAGCCAACCTATATGTCGACATCGTCAGCAACTTCTAGCTTTTACTTCTTATTGTGATTCGACGATTCTCCATAATAATTTTCTTCCTTTCTCAACATTTTCATCGGTTGTTGATGCGCTGAGCGTCCAAATCGAGCGTCGCCGTTCATATCTTTTCGTTCTTCTGTGAATAGCTTGTACCACTTGTAAACATTTTTTGATCTCAGAGTACTCTCAGCGTATGCCACTGTCAACATTTAAAATTTCTTTGAGCACTTAATTCCATTTTTAAACAAAATTTTACACAAATTGCAACTTTTTTGATCCACTTTTTCCTATAGCAGAAAATCGCCGAACACGCAAAACACCTGTCTTATTTATGCCACCAACAAACTAAACATGCCATGTGGATAAATCCGTCAACATATCTTTGAGACGAGTGTACCAACATAAAAAAAAAATAATCGAAAGTCGAATGTACGTAGCCCGCGAAATTTGAAAATGCATCTATTTTTTAACACACTTCGTATGATTCTGTGCCAAATAATCGTCAAATGCGGGAGAAGTATTGAATTTCTTCCTTTAATCAATGAAAATTGCGGATGAAGCTCATCGGAGCTTCAAAACTCAAACAACAAACAAATGCAGGTAGAGCTTGCTTCAGTATTAGGAGTTGCCCTCCAAGCTATTCCCAATCGATTGGATGCGTTGGGAATTATTAGAAAGAAAGGAACTTGGGTTCCTTGTGCGTTGAAGTCAAGGGACGTTGAGTGTCGTTTTTTCGCTTGTGAACAACTGCTTCAGTGACAAAAAAGAAAACGTTTTCTTCATCGTATTGTAACGGGTGATGAAAAGTGGCTTCATTGCAGCAATCCAAAGAAATTAAAGTCGTGGGGGCTGCCCAGTTATGCTTATATGTCGTCGCCTCAGCCGAATATTCACGCTGCGAAGGGTATGCTCTGTATTTGGTGAGGCCAGGTCGGCGTTATTTACTACGAGCTGTTGAAATCAAGCGAAACCATCACTGAGAATCGCTATCGACATCAATTAATGCGATTGAGCCGAGCTCTGCGCGAGAAACGCCCACAATACGCGGAGAGGCACGAAAAGGTGATTCTTCAGCATGACAACACTCGGCTTCACGTGGCCAAACCCATTGATCACTATTCGATTTTCCTTCCTAAGGGATATCTTTATGCTCTACTTCCCGTCAATTTGGTGCACAAAGAATTTCTTTACATTAAAGAAACTAGCTTATGCTGCGAAACTTTTGTATCAAGTATTAGATATCTGGGATAGTAATGTTGATTCGTGCTATTATCAGTAGATGTAAGTTTTATGTAAGGTATCGTAAAAGGTCAAGCAACCATTTTCAATGTCTGATACTGTTCTGACAAAGAACGTTACCTTACCAGGTTGCAACACGTGCTCTGAGCGTTCAGCGTCCAAATATTTCTGCCGCATATTGCATATAGTAGCTTTTCTGAAACAAAAATTTATTAATGACTTTTAAAGTACTTTCAACTTTTTAGCTTAGAACTTAATTTAGTTCAGGCATAATCGGACATCGCGTAAATACTTAAATCATTTAGAGATTAACGACTACCGTTATGTCCGATTAGAAATAGATTGACAAAACAATGAACCGTGATTGTTTCGTTGTTTTGCGCCTTTTAGCCTATTTTCACTTGTATAAAAATGTGAATGTGCAATTGAAGAAAATGTGAATGTACAATTGAATATCATTGAATAACATAGTTAAATTGTGCTGCCAAAACAAAACTGATCTGTTGTCGCTCAAAAAACACCAAACCGAACACATCTGTCCCTCTGGTCTTGCATACATTCAGGTTTCTTACACACCATAAATTTCATATTTCCCATGTCACACGCAATTCAGATATTCAGAGCGGAAGACAATACAACAAATGATGTATGCCTAATTATAATGACAATAGATTGAGAAAAAAGACATTTAAGTTAAGTATTTACGAATGATGAATTCTATTTTATTATTATACAAACAGTTTCGACACCGGAAGGGTTATGGATGGTTATCTAAGGATGCTGAGGGCTGTTGCGACGGGGAAGGATGTGATGGTATTAGAAAAGGATTGTGCCATCAGTAGATGTTCTCATACATTTCAAATTAAATAACAATGATAAGGAAGTGAATTTGAAAAAGAGCATTTTATGACAAGCGTGAGAATATAGCGATCAAAAGGATTTCAAACACTATTAAATGTAAATCTGAAGGTGTTTCTAACATTCGTAAAATATATTATGTTCGATGCTTCGCCTAGATTCTAAGATTATTGGTAATCAGGAATATATTTGTTTGCTTTATTTGGAATAAACGACTACAATAGTTTTGGGAATCAAAACAATTTAGCTAATCTTTACAATGAACTACAAGGAATTGAAAATTCCTACCGTAAGTTATGTTTTATTACGGCTGCAGAGTAAAATAGCGCAAGTTTGAATAAGATCTAAAAGTTATGCTATGCTATTTTCTAGGCCACGCATATTACATCAAATTCTGCTGCACTTAATTGAGCAAATTGTAAAACGATAATTTAGAAAAGACTATTTTGTAAAAAGTGATGAACAAAATTGAAAATGATTATGTGCCTTACTTGTGGACTTTAGAAACATTCGTTTTTGTGTAACCAATAGGACTGAATGGTTCAACTTTTACTGGACTTGGCGGATACTTAACTACTCGGAATAATCGTTAACGCATCATGGCAGTTGCCGCCCAAAAGGGATATCTGGATAGACAAAAGCTTGATCATATGTAAGATAGTCGCTCATGCCAACTATCAGTCCATATTCAGTACGAAACAAAAGATCCACTGATCTTTCCAATTTAAGGAGTTTATGATTATTGTAAGGGTTAGGACGTTATTACCATTGTTTTCTAAGGATTTATAAGGACGCAGCTAAACTCTCAACAAGTACTTTCATGGATATAGTAATATTTTAGCACACAGGTTTAAAACAGTACGAAACCTACATCGGCACATTTTCATATCGAAATATTTTGAAAGTTTCCATTTTGGAATAAATTGGAAGCTAGAGCTTTGAAGTCGGTTAACCGGTTTTATTATTAAAGTTATTTTACGACAACTTTAAAATATTAAATACTTAGAAGCATTCTTTAAAGTATAATGCAACAACACATAAATATTATTAAAAAAGTCAATTTTTTTCCTAATTAATAATAATAATAATTTGTTTCGTGGCCTGTTCTGATTTTGTATATACCTATAATCACAAAACGTTTAAAATATTTTCCAGACCAGAAGTACATTTTTTAATTTTATTAATTAGTATAAATCTAATTTTTAAAAACACTCTAAGAAAATAAACTAGGATTTAGGACACGACAGACCGTGGCGCGATGATTAGTGCACCCGACTATCGTTCGAATGATTGCGGTTTCACCCCCCCCCTATACAACAACATATCATTATTTGAGCGGCGGCTGCAACGGACACTTGCAATAGTCATCGACAAATCTAGTAAAGGCTTCTCAACATTCGGAATAGTTAAACCACAGGTCCCGAAGAGTAAGTCTAAATATAGAATGCGTGTAAGCTCACTAAATGTGAGAAGCTTTCCTATATCTCATTTTTGGAACCCATGGGAATTTACATGAATTGTCAATATATCAAAAACTACAGAAGATTATAAAATACAGCAAATTGTTATGGCCAATAGAGTTTCTTGGTTAAATTTGTTTTTGGCACAAAAGTTCTCTGAAATCAAAAACTTTATTTCGAAAACAGGTTTTAGGTGTATGTGGATGCGTTTAATATGTACGACGCCGAACCTCTCCACTAACGATGATGGCCTCATAATTTTAAGTGTTGCTTCTTAAAAAAAAAATATTATATATATAGGTATATAGGTATATATAGGTATATATATATATATATATATACGAATACAATTTTAAGGAATCTCGGCACTAATTCCATTTCTTCTTTTCTTAAAAGGTTCATTTAATTTTTTTTAAGATTTCACTGCCATTTATTCTTTTTTGCAGAATGATTCCCAACACTTTTTCAAAATGCTTTCCTCACACTTTTGCACAGTATAAATCCCGTTTATTTAAGAAGAAAACACATCCATCTTTTGTGGTGGCAAGATTAATTCTGATTCTTTATTATTGTTTGCTGATATTTCTACTTTTGGGTTTACTCCAGTTTTATTATTGATTTTAAGTTTTCTTTGTTCTCGATCTTTGATATATGAATACAATTTAATTACTCTCTGTTCTGATCTCTAAAATTATGTTTACAATTTAATTACTTTTTGTTCTTAACTCTAAAATTATGTTGGTATTGTTTTATTAGCTCTAAAAATATGTTTACATTATTACTTTCCTTAATATTGTATGTGCAGTATATTTATAATTTGAATACTTTCTGGTCATCTAATTTTTATTAGCCTCCATAGCCTCGGGTACACTGAACTTTGTTATAACAGTCATGCATCATAGACTTTCACAACCGTTTTATCTACTTGAACCATTTCTGATGATTGTCAGCCATATAACTGGGATAGTGTCTGGTGCAGTTAGATTTTTCTTTATCCAAAGAGAGTCTTTGTCATCACGATGGCAGCTCTGTTTACAATAAGACCTTTGATCAAAGGATTAGAATTTTGTTGTTGCAGCATGCCTGCTGCTTTTTTATGTTATGAGTTTCACATGTAAATATGTTAAAAGATTCCAAGGTAGATTGTGCGCCTATTTATGAAACTGAATCAGTACAGTCTGAATCCGTAAGAATTAGGAAGGAATTATAGACGCGTAGACGGTTTTGTCCCGTCGCTGAGGCAAGAACGATTTCTCTACTCAATTTGGCAGCAGAATCTCCCAGGCCAATTTTAACGCCAGGTTTCTTCCACCTACTCATAAAATCAATCTTTAATCCTATTGTAATTTTTTTCTGAAGATGTCAATGACGATGCTCGTCCTGGTCGCCCGAGCACGTCAAGTTCGGTCAAATGTGAAGGTTTTGCTCACTGTTTTCTTCGATTGCAATGGCGTAGTGCATCATGAATTCTTGCCACAAGGTCGTATGGTCAATAAGGAATACTATCTTGAAGTTATGCGCCGTTTGCGCGAAGCTATTCGTCAGAAACGCTCAGAGTTGTGGAAAAACCAATCATGGATTTTGCACCATGATAACGCACCGCATCAATGCTTGTGCGTGAATTTTTGGCCAAAAACAAAACCGGAATCAAGCCTCAACCAGCGTATTTACCGGACTTGGCCCCCATTAACTTTTTTTCTCTTCCCAAAACTGAAGACACCGATGAAAGAAAAGCGTTTTGCTACGAATGAGGAGATAAAAGAAACATCGAAACAGGAGCAGTTGGCGATATCAAAAAGCGCGTTTCAGAAGTGTTTCGAGGATTGGAAAAAACGCTGGCATAAGTGTATTATATCTGAGGGGGTTTACTTTGAAGGGGACAAGATAGTTATTGATGAATAAATAAATACTTTGGGAAAGTATTTATGGTAAGTATGGGAAAGTTTAAATACAGTTTGGTTTCTTTGAGGAAAGATGCAGTTAACACGATTGGTACATAAATCCATATGTTACTGGCGTATACGGACAATGTAGACATTGTTGGCAGAAATCTGCGAGATGTTACATAGCGTTCTTAGGCATTGGGACAAAGGCAGCAAAAATGGGTCAACGAAGAAAGGGTCTGCACGCTTGGGGCGCTGTATGCAGATTGACAACTATATTTTTGTAGCTGTGAATGAATTCCTCGGATCCTCTGTAAACAAAACGAATGAGGTCAGCATGGAAAATAAAAGGAGAATTTTTTTACTAACAGATGTTACAACTAGATAAGCAAGCGGTTCAATGAAAAACAGGAATCCGACTGTACCCGACGTTGGTTTTACTTGTATTGCTGCATGGTGCAGGATTCTTTAACCCTCCTCTGTGAGGGGGAAAATACTCCGAAAAATATGTACCTGTATATGGACCCATCATCATTAACGGAGAGTATCGGTATTGCATGAACAATGACCTTCAAGAGCTGTATACGGACATCGATGTGGTTCAGCGCATCAATACGCAGCGATTGCGTTGGTTGAATCATGCCTCAACACGAAAAGTTTGACAACGAACTTTATGGAGGGCGTAAAAAAAGGCGACCAAAACTCCATTGGAAGCACCAGGGTTTAGAAATACTATCGAAATTTGGTATGACTAACTGGAGAAGAAGCGCAGAAGGCCGAAGTGCTAGGAATTATTTTCCTATTCCATTTGTTTTATTAACTATATCAAATGACAAAATTTGTCCCGTACAAATGCAAATTTCCCGTACAAGGATGAATCCAGCGTTAGATAAATCATCTTTATTCGCTGATCTACAGCTACATATGGTAAAAATTGATTGATGAGGAAAGATTTACATTATCGCTTCCCTGGGATAATTCGCATACAAATTAGCCGATTTGGCAAAAGTCAGAGTAATAATTATATTTCATAATAATTAAATTCAGTACGTTTAATTTTGCTTTTTTATTGTGCATTAATCCGCAGGACTTGTTGATAAGAACTTGGCTATTCAATCCACCCCTTCTGTAACACCGTTAATACTTTTGCGTCAACGCAAAAGGAAGTGAGGTGGAAATACACGTAGGTTGATTCACACTACTCGAGTTTCGGCACTGGGTTTGATAGGTGTTCAAGGAAACCAAATATGACCTTAGTTTTCGCCGCTTGGGTATATAGCTGAGGAGAAAGTCTAAATTGTACAGCGTCATTGTTATTTTGTTAATTATACGGGAAGTTCAAAAACGAGTGCGATTAGCTCGTCCAGCTTCATTCTGTAGGAAATTAATTAAGATAATTTATATAAGGAGAACCTAAAGAGATGAGATGATACGAAAATTTTAATATTAGCCTCAGTTAGTTTCTTTCATAATTGAAATGTTTGATACAAATTTTTAAAAAGTCAGCTCCTTATTTATCAGCGTCCTTAGGGTTCCTTAAAACGCAACAATTCTTGTTTTTCACTATAGCAAATTTGGATTCACGTTTGTAATTTGTTAATGGCGAGTTTGTTTTTTAGTCATGTAAGTAACCATTTTTTAAATTTTTAAGAGTTAACATAGAAAATTGTTATGCCAGATTGCCGTGTCGCGGATTGTGGCACCACTATATACTCGTATATTTTCAACTAACTCCTTTTGTATCTGTGCAAAAGTGTGTTAGGTGGAAAAAGATGCTTGGTAATTCATTACTTTTTAACCAAAAAATTCCTTGATTTAGAGTGCAATAAGTTGGTCCTTTTAATTGTACAGCGGCCTAGGGGGCGTGGCAATGCAGTCCACTTTCAGAAACAAATTTATTAAATGCCTTCTGCTGACCAAATTATATTGAATTTAGTGCGATTGAACGAAGGGTGTCAATCTTAGAAAATATAAGTTAAATCAGGCAAATTATGTAGGAGGCACCAAATCGATCGATTTTTCAATTTTGATTAATGCAGTCAACGAATGCAAAATAAATTGTCGATAAATCGGTCAATTGTCCTCTTCATTTAATCTCACAACTAAATGAAGTGGGCCAAACTTAACCGAGTTCGGTGGATACAACATAAGTATGTGTTAAGTCTCTCGGAAAATACTTCAGTTATAGTCGTTAATTTTCTTTTGCCTTTAAGACAGTTTTAGAGAGAAAAAGGCATTCCGACCCATATCAGATGAATACATTGATTGTTTTATATTATATTATAACGCCCTGATAATGTTTCTTTATCATCTGAGATTCTGCAAAGAATTCCGAGTGCACAGCAATAATCAGAAACCTTGATTTTTGGTCAAATCTGATGTGTTTTTTTTCTACTAGTTTTACATTCATTGCTCTTTATGTACGAGTATGCTGGTTTTTAATTGATTTGATCTAGCAGTCGATTTACGCTATGTCTCTCAAACTTAAATGACGATTTTCAGTCACCATTTACTTCACTTTATCGGTGTTAACATGAGTTTTTGATAAAGTCAATTCGCCGTAAGCGTTCTGTGACATTTTCAGTGTTTACAATACGAAATTTGAGACAAATTCTCCTTTCGTTATTTTTACTTATTGTAGAAATCGCACAACTTAGACTGACGAAACCGATCAGAGTAAACAAACTAAATAACAGATTGCACTGAAACTTCCAACCTTGCGACAAAAAGAATTTTGATAACCTCTGTAAGCAGGGTTTTTAAATGATATATTCCCGGTGCTTTTTGGACAGAAAGTATATTTGTCTGCTTCCTGCCATAAGATATCATCATTTTTCTCAAATCAAAATGAGTGTTCAGAATTGACACGGTGAGTTCGTTTGCTATAACTATTTGTAACCTATGAATACTTTCATATTATCTATGAAATAAGTTCAATCGTCAGCTTTGTTCTCCTCAATACAGACAGAAACAAATAATTTTTCTCTCGGCTGTTAATTCTTCGTTGTTTATTTGTTAGAGCACCAAGTACTGTTAGTGGAAATTTCCAACATCGATTCCCGATAGTACAATTGTTTTTCATGTTTTCAAGAATTGTAATTTAATTTTTTTTGGAACCGAATCCAATGAGCCTAATTTACATGAATTTATTTGATTTTTCACAAACAAATTAATCTGTATAAATGAAAATGTAATTCTTGAACTGTTTCATTAAATATATAAAATGTGTTATATTATGATTGAAAGTGTTTATAAAACGTATAATCAAAATAATAATAATAAAAAGTACAAAGCGTTGAAGAAGACGTCCTAGAAGAAATTCGTTGCACAACTTCATAAGGTGATTGTACCAATTCCGCCTGTCTGTTTGGCCGGACTAGACGGTTGGTGAACAATGTTTTCTCAAGTCGTAATTTCGAATTAAAATGAGAGGTATCGGTACATCCCGCATAAAATAACAGATTAGGCCAAATTTTAGATAATTATTTCAGAATTGGTACACTGGATTTACATACGGCCGATCATAATATCTTGTATGTCATAAAACAAGAAGTGATAATGGGGCACTCATTCCTCCACCCTTTCCCGCAACTCCCGTGAAAATTATATTATTGTTCTAAATCCGACTATAGTGCTTTATGTGGATGAATTAACTACGACACTTCTACACAATTATGGAATTGATGAAGAGATTTAAAATTGATTTAAAGTGAGGTCTGCCTTAATATTTTATATAGCACAAAGTAATTTGCGAATCAACGGTAGTTCGTCTCTTTTATTGGCTTTTTACGTTAAAACTTGGAATATTTTCGTCAGGTTTTCCATTAATATGAAAATTCTGACACGAATCTGTTAAGTTTAGCACAGTACCACAGGCTTTGATACACAAAATTGCTACGATTTAATTATCGTTTTTATGGTGATTGTATGAAACTGTGAACAAAATTTTGCTTTCAAAAAATGGTAAAATTTTTTTGGGTATAAGTATTTTTCATTATGTGGCAGTTGTTTTAAAAAAATTATATGTATGTCAAAATATTGTTAATAATATTCGACTTTTCATGTAGAATCTACAGAAGTGGCTTCAATGTATCCTATGTTCATACTAAAATATTTCCGATTACTTCCTGAGCAGTGCATAAGATGCCCTAAAATGTCAACAAAAAAACAACTGCCTAGCAAAAAGGAGTAATGAAAAATCGCGCACTAATTTAATTAAAATAATAATTAAAATAAACTAGCGGACCCGGCGAATTTCGACTTGCCACAATTTAACGCCTTCAGATAAACTCTCGAGTAATATTAGAACACAGATAGTTCAAATTTCAATGCGATTTATTTGAGTGGAATCGAAATCAGTAGAGAGCGATATGATGAACAATGTTTTTTGATTTGTTTTCCGGCGCAAAAACAAACAACGAAGACGTTTTCCCAACACGCGAACAGGCAACGTACAGCTGACCGCTCAGTTTCAGCATTGAACGCAGCACAGCGCCATCTGTTATTTGTCTCGTTAACTTCTCCACCCAAAATTCACACAAAACATATTTTATCGCAATAAATTTCGTAATTTTCCGAAATTTTCCGAGCTTCACAACGAATTTTCCACTTTTATATCGCGCAAAATCATCAAATCATGTGATAAAATGCAAAATTTCGTCGAAACAAATTGAAATTTTTCACGCTTTTCCGGAATTTTTCGTATTTTCCACTAACAGTTTTCTATTTTGCCATTCGAAAAGACATTTCGGAACAAAATTCCATACAAACAATCAATTTTCGATTTTTTCAGTTTTCCGACTTTTACGGAGGGTTTTCCCAAAATTTTCTTTCGTAAAAACCTTCTCCAGGCAATTACGAACAGGCGTTCTGGAGTTTTAAGCATCGAAACAAACCACGATTCATTTTTATATATATAGATAAAAGATGAATTTAACATGTGTTTTTTAATAACAAACGTGTGGATTTAAGACGAAGATGTTATGTTAAAAATATTAGTTGTGTTCAATATTAATATATTAATTTTAATCTGAAATTCGTTAAAGTAACTGGATGTATTCGTAAATGGGAAATATTTGCACCCAGTTTTAAGAAAATCGAATCATACCTGGTCTAGGTAAAAGTGCAAACAATTATAATGTACATATCTCTCTTTTATTATGCATTATTATTAATAATTTTGGTAATTTGAACTCAATAAAAATTTGCAATCCAAATTGCAGTTGAAGATAATCGATCACTTTTCCCACTTTAATTACATCCTCGATTAATTTGCCGTTAGTTTCGAGGAAGCTATTATAAAAAATTATGTTTCTAAAAGTCGGTCGGTTTGTTAAAGTTTGTTTTTTAATTTACGTCTCATAGAGCAATTAGTTAGTATCCTTTTTTCATGAAACCCCATAAATTTTTAAGTAACCATTTAAATAATATAAGCGTTTTGCAATATTTAACATCTGATAAAAATATTTATTATTAACTAAGCAAGTTTTTGAAGAACAAAGCTAACTTTTTTTCCATATTTGAAAAAAATTTGAAAAAACTGGTACAGAAATTTCATTTATATGACTCAGCACCTTCATCATATTTTTCGCAGAGAGGCAAATCAAGGTCTTTATTTATATTACAACCTTTGCAAACCCCTGGAGAAAACGCTAGATACAATTTCAAAACGAATGTTATTTTGGTTTTGTAGGAAATAACATAAATCACACCATTTCAACAACTTTTTGTTTCTCAGACACATAAACTAAAAAAAAAATCATACACACTTACCTTTTCGGTCAAATAAATAAATCACAAAAGTGCAATTTGCATAAATTTTGCATAACAAAGCACGGAGATCAAGAATCTGTTTCAAGCCGAGTAAAATGCCAAACAACAAAATCTTTCGAAAACAACGTCTCCCATACGTTTATCGGTACCTCGCTTTACACATTTTATTCCTAATCGAATTAGCAACAGTTGGAAATGTTACAGCCCCCTTCAGTCAACCACCCTGCTGTATTACGCAAATTGTTTAGAATATTAAATATTTGCATAAATTTGAAAATTGAAAATGTAATTCCTTTGTAAACCTTTGGTGGCTGAACGTTTTTCCTAAATGTTGGGTTGGTTACATCCCACTGCGTGCGGTATTTGTGTGTTGCAGGATTGCCATAATTCAGTAAGTAAGGTTCGAAATGACAAAAAAGGTGCAGAAATAGAAAAATGGCTGCTAAATTTTATAAAGTCAAAAAACACACATTTTCATGGGAGATTTGTATGAACTTAAAAAGTCGGGAATAACAAAATCTGTGGAATTGTGAGGTATGACTCTTCTCACCTGAGCTCCTAGCATACTCGAATAAAGTACACCAACTATCTTAAAATACTTCGACCGCCCGTACAATTGTGCATTACAACTTTCCCAAATCGATTTTCCAATTCGCCATGAAATTGTGAGTCCCTTTTGTCATGTATAAAATCATTGAACGTGAGAAGCTACTGGGAACAAAAGTTATAGTTATCGGGATCGGAATGAAAATGTTGATTTATGAAAGTATTTTGGGCAACAGTTTTGACGGTTTTGGAAATAATTGGCATAATTATAATATCTTTATTAATATTAAATTTAAATATCATATATTATTATAAAAAATTATGGCCGTTTTGATTTTTAGCAGAAAAATGCATATAAAGATAAAACTGTTAAAAAAGCGCCAGAAAAATGCTAAAAAACACTTAGCAAGATATTTTGCAAAAAATGTGCAGTGAGCAAAAAAGACCTAGAAAGGTAACCAAAGTGATATTCTGGCAA
The DNA here is from genome assembly GCA_019455685.1 of Philornis downsi. Classification (NCBI taxonomy): domain Eukaryota; kingdom Metazoa; phylum Arthropoda; class Insecta; order Diptera; family Muscidae; genus Philornis; species Philornis downsi. The sequence continues at coordinate 1,432,819 of JAHXMU010000599.1, read as the reverse complement.
CACTGATGTTTTATACGATTGTTAATTTTTAAATTAGAATGCTAGAGGTCTTTGTCCTTATTCCGTAATTGACTTTGCAGAGGGATACTCTGTATATATGCGAGGCGTTTTTGTTTGATTCTATTTTATGCCGGCGAGAGTGTTAATGGTTTTGCATTCAATAGAGTATATCTATCCCATTGTACGCAGTTAATTATGAATAAGCCGCAACCCATTGATTTTTTTGCGTGCGATGGAATAATAATGTATATTGATTGATTATAGGTGTCGTTAAGAAGGATACTGTTCCCCACTGTTAATGATGGACAATTGAGAAAGGATTATTGTACCAATAGTACCCGAATGTTTGAGAGGAATTAAATGTTATGAAATTATTTTTTATTCACATTAGCGAGTATATCAAAGTTCTTGCGAAAATCGGGTAGTATACCAAATTTCATTTTAAGAGTCGTATTCATAAAAAAAGCAATGGGTTTATAACGACCGTTATTGATCATTACAGTATTAATTGATTATTATGGCATTATTGATTGGTGTCATAAGAATAAGATAAAATTTTGGGTAACTGGTTCGTTGGCTAAATTGCACTGTTATCTTTTGTTATTAACTTAAAAAATAAATTGTTTTTATTAAAATGATTATTTATTTATGTGGATGTTGAATATCAAAATAAAACAATAAAGCAAATGTTCAGAATTAGATTTTTACACTCAATCACGAGAATTTAAGAAGTAATTCTTATATATTTATATTTTGGAAAATTATTGCATATTTTCCCATTTATTGAATATTTTCTTTCCATTGTTATTTATAATTTCTCAACAGAATATCTATTTTTAGAGTTACTGAATGATGTTTGACAAACTGTTGCCTATAGTTGTAGCAAGGGGAGTGCTGGAACTGGAACATAACTTTTTTACTTAGTGAAATATTGGGGGGTCTTGTGGAATCGTATTGATTTTTGATGGCACTTCTTGCGTAGCCCAATATTTAACCAGATCACTGCCGAAGATCCCCCATCCGTTTTTATAAACCGAACGATTTTTGTAAATTCAGTTTTGTCCACGTAGCTCCTGGCTCCTGGCAGATTTAAGATTTGATCCTTATATTCCTAGGTTCATATCTTTTATTTATCTGCACTAAATTTGGTCGCTAAATGGGAATAGAATAGATAGGCAGACTCCTTCTGATACCACCCATTCGACCTGTCCGTTGTTCCGAAACACTGTCCTTTATCTGTAAGTTCTAATTGGTAGGCTGCCGTAACCCAGAAATTTGCCCATGGAATCGATTTATAAAGCTTGGTAAAGTTACAGAAAGATCTACCAACTAACCGTGCCCATTCTGGTAGCTCCCATACAAATTACCCAATTCAACCTCCATATTCCTAACAACAGCACTAAATTCACTGAAAATTGTCAATCATCATCAAGCAATTAGTAAACTTAGTTCTGCAAATGAAAATGGGCAGCATCGAAATGCATCTTAAGGTATCGCACCCACGAATTGGTTAATTTAGCAAAAAATAGGAGTTCATCTATATTTTTCAAACTCTTCTTGAAATTAATAAATCGAAAATCTGGAATTCGCCTGTAATTTTGTTAAATGTAAATAAAAATTCTCATTTTCAGTTGGAACTTTCTCAAATATAAATGGGAAATTTGAAATTCATATGAAATTTCCCCAATTTGGCGTAGTCCAATATTGATATAAAAATATCTGTAAAAAGCGAATAACTATGAGTTGATTTGCTTTGGATTCGCTTCTATTATTATGCAAGCAATAAATGTTTTGATAACTGTAATAATGCATGAGGACATTATAAATGAAAATGAAATGCATGTTCAATGACAATATTACTCTTTTTGAAGCTTTGTTTTGTTATAAAAGAAAAATAATGTTCATTTTAAGTCATTTACATATGTTGGCTGTGTAGGTTGAAATTCAGAATCGACCTCCTTTTTATGTTAAGCAGCCCAACCTGTTCTTAATTTTTGAATAAATACTAACCGACAATACTTTCGGCCCTCTATCGTCGAAAATGTTTATTGAAATAAATATCAACTTTATTGCGGATCAACTTTTACTGAAAACAATTTGGAAACACTTTGATTGTAAATTAAAAATATGTGATATAAACAGACTGCTTCTCTCAATTTATGGGCCATTAAATCGATTAAATGGCACACACGCGCAATTGTACATATATTCAATACTTTGAATTCAATAAAATACCAAAATAATCTTACTCCTAATAATTAAAGCTATCATAATTTCGAAAATTGACTACGTCCTACTCATCTACGGATATTGTTCAAAAACCAGCTTAAAAAGAATTTCGACTCTACTCAATTCAGCGATTAGAACTGCCCTCGGAGCTTTTAGAACAACACCAATAGCAAATTTATATCGCGAATCTCATATCGATACCATCGAATCCCGTCGTGAAATACTAACAACAAAAATTTACAAAAATCTACAGAACTGCATCGACACTCCATTATTCAATATAATTAAAAATATACCTAAACAGAAAACTGTAGTAAAATCCGATTCAACAATAAACAAAACAATATTAAATTGCAGTAACCTAAACATACCATACAAACCAATAAATCATCAAAGTATGCCCCCTTGGCATCTAAACCGAGATCTAATCAACCTATCTCTAAAAAAACTAAAAAAAGCAAAGACACCACATTTAGTGTATCAACAACATTTTTTAGAACTAAACGAAAACAAGCGAAGCCACACATTTTTATTCACAGATGCTTCCCGAAATGAAGAAACAACAGCATACGCCATTGTAACAATAGACAAACTAATACAATCAATGATCCTACCAAAATACACTTCAATTTTTTCTGCTGAGACCATTGCGATCAGTGAAGCTACTAACTATTGTAAAACGAAAAATGGACAATTTGCTATCTGCTCAGACTCTTTATCCGCAATAGAAGCCATATGCAATATCAATAACAATGACATAAATATAAAATCAATTCGAGACAGTTTAATCAAATCATCACCAAAAATAAAACTAATCTAGACTCCAGGACATGTTTCAATAATTGAAAACGAGTTAGCTGACCAAGAAGCCAAACGTGCAACTAAATCCCCACTGGTGATGGCGCAAAACTACAATACAAACGATATAAATCAGTTCATAGGAACCCATTTTAGGAAAAAATCCAAAGAAAAATTTTGGACCAAAACCTCACTTTGGTACAAACAAGCAACCCTAAACAACACCACGCATCTAAACCTAGAAGTACCAGGAAAAATCTCGCAAAGAGCTTTCACTAAATACATAAGGTTGAGACTAGGGCACAGCCGATTAACTAATAAACACTACATAAACATAAACTTACAAAACGCTTGCAATTTATGCAACACCAATGCAACAATCAACACTGAACATATCCTACTAAACTGCACAGCATTAGACGAACATAGAAAGCAAGCTTTCAAATCTGTCAACCCCTTAATTTTTCTGAAGAACCCTACAGAAAATAATATTGGAAAAGTACTACAATTTCTTAAATTAGGCAACATATTAAATGACATATCAAAAAAATTAATATTAATAACTTCTTCTTTAAGTTTACTACACACAACTTTTTACAAACATTATATTCTAACAGTTATGTAACAGTAATACGCACATATTGTAATAAGAAAAATTAGCCTAAGGCCTTCGATGCTCTGGCTACGTCCCCTAATTAACAATTCTATTATTGTTAGTTAGCAATACAAATAAATAAATCTTACTGCTTTTGAAGTGATTATCCGAATTCAACGGTTCGCCGTTAAATTGTCGAGTGCGGTTACGTATTAAAATATTCTGTACCATTGTTATGTATTTTTTACACAACAGAAGCAGTTATTAAAGCTTTGCCAAAGTATAAAAACAAGTTTTATAAATGTTTTCCAAAATGTTTTTGATTTTATGGACGTTACCTCCGATCGTGTTCAAATAATTTCGGTGGCAATGCGATCCGTTTTTACTGAAATACAGACATGTGATAATGCTGTTCTTACCACTGATTAAGTCATATTACTGAATATGAATTAAGGGGTTATAAATATATATACAGGGTGTCAGTCGGGAAGGTATACTACTTTGTTTTGCCGCCATTTTGGTAAACATTAGTCTTGACAATTCATATTTGGCAGTCGTGAAGTAGAAATCAAAGTGTTTCCAAATTGTTTTCATTAAAAGTAGATCCGCAATAAAGCTGATATTTGTTTCAATAAACATTTTCGACGATAGAAGGCCGAAAGCACCATCGAATATATAAATAAATAGAACAGTCGATTATGGGCAATGGAAAACCCTCAAAGTATTCATCAGTCACCTTTGAATCCATTAAAAGTGACAGACTGGTGTGCAATTTGTTCAGGAGGAATCATTGGACCTTATTTCTTTGAAACTGAAAACGGCGTAACAGTAACTGTCTATGGGGAGCGATATCGCGATATGATTGAAAACTTTTTAACGCCACAACTGCATTCTTTGGGTTTTATTAACATGTGGTATCAACAAGACGGTGCCACATCGCATACAGCCAGGATTATAATGTAAACAGGATTACTGCGAGACCTCTTTCCACAACAAGTTATTTCAAGAAATGGTGATGTTGATTGGCCTTCACGGTCGACTGATTTGACTGATCCGGACTTCTTTTTGTGGGGATATCTGAAAAGCAAGGTTTATTCAAACAAACTAGAAACGCTTGAGCAACTCAAACCAAATATTCGTGATGAAATTAATGAAATACCGCGTGAAATGTGTGAGAATGTAATGAAAAATGTGTTCAAAAGGGCTCTCATTTTTGAGGCTAACAGAGGCGGACATTTATCTGATATTGTATTCCATACATAATTGCCGACATTAAATAAAACTTTTATCAATATAAGATCCATTCTCTTTCATTTAATCAAAAATTATAAACATACAAAGTAGTATACCTTCCCGACGCACACCCTGTGTTATGCATTATTTCCGAGTCGAATGCCAAAGTTTCTATGTGATGGTATTTTCCGCCGCAACTTGAATTTTAACAGTTTTAACACTTTTGAATTTATTCTTACTTTTAAAACCCACAAAATCATACATTTTAATACTTTTCACTTGAAAAATTATTCTTTGCAACTGAAGTTCACGGTCTACACTTCTCAATTGGTTTCCATAACTAAAAAGTAAATACGTCAACTTTACAAAGACAATGCAGCAAATATTTCAAAACTTTTGTTGTTGTACCAAAAAAACAAGTCCTCAGTTCTGAACATTTCCCGAACAATAATAATAAGTAAAATATGTGCAATTGCGAACATTCGCAAAACTTGCACATTTTGCCGGCTGTGATGATTTGATTTGATTGAAAACCAATATTACAGCATCCATGGAATAAAAGTTTATAACATTTGGTACGTCAAAAATTTAACTTTCAAAAGGAACTGCCTAATGTACTAAATTCATTTTGACCAATTGTGTTTCAAATAAATTTTAAATCGATTGGGACTTCTTGAAACTTGATATGGCTCAGAATTTCATTTCCTCTGTACTTTCTAATGCACAAGTTCATTTGAATTCTTCTGTGAATTCTGAGTGTGCAATATAATTAACAGCATTACTAGTTTTGAAAAAACCACTATGAAAAAATTAGTGCTCTCAGCTAGAACTCCCCAACTGAAATATTAAATCAACATAACCAGTAGTTTTGTTTGTTTACACCAAACCAGTACTCGGAAAATATTGTTAGTGGGACTTTTTCCGTTCTCTTTGTAACGCTCTTCCAAATTGGATAACAGCTATTCAGATCCATTTTTCCAACAATTTCACCAGAAACCCAGTTATCGAGTTATTTGAAAAATATTTTTTCTGAAAATCATTTTTTCAGTTATTCGGCTAAAGAAAAGTTTAGATTAGCTTTGATAGGGCTCAAGAAAAATTTACGTTTTATTATAACATGGTCGCCAACAATTTTTTAGCAAATTTCGTACTTGTATGAGATTCATGTTGAGTGTGGACTAACGATTTGGACTTTTTTTGAAACAATTTGAATAAGACGTGGAGTCAAGAAATTTCTTAGTTTACAATCAAATCGAACAAAATGTACAACTTACTGAAAAAGTGACATAAAGTGACACAATTTATCCGAATTGAACTCAATTTTCAACATAGTGATGTACAAGTTGTACAAAATTAAAATTCGATTGGATGAATGATGAAAATATTTGTGTACTCTACTGTAGTAATAGAATAGTCTCACAAATGTTTAAACGAAATTGAGATTGATCTAAGCTAATTACTTTTGCTATCATCAAAATGATCATGCATTTTCATTTATTATAATGTTGATTTTACATCAAGAATGATATAGGTTTGCATATATTTTAATTCTAATTTCCGTGTTTCACATTTTTTGAAAAATTATAGCGATTACGTAGTTCAACATTGATTCTTTTTCGATATTTTTGTGGGAAACTTTTCAAAAATCATAACATTTAAAGTAATAAAAATATTTTCAGAGTTTAAAAAGCAATTGAAAGAAAATTCCTTCAAGCTTCAAGTTTTTCTGTCAAATTTCAAAATTGTTTTTGGGCAATATTACAGTTTAATTTACAACAAATTTGTTCATGCATGTATCGCAGATATAAATTTTTGAAACATATTTAACTTTAAAATCATAATTCTATACATGTAAGTAATTTAAACATCATTACTTTTTTGTTTGGGTATCTATAATAGTAAAAGCGTTATTAGTATAACACTTTTGTTCATTAGTTAACACTCTTCATAATGGTTGTTAACATTGAAAGAGGTATCTAATAAATTAAACATTTCGGACCCATGATGATGTTCTAATTTGTTTTGCAGCGAACTTAAAAGGCGTTATTCTATCTAATCCGTGAATTCTGGCAAGTATTCAAGGATCTAATGCTTTGTAATCCTTGTTTTTGAATTCTTGGGTTTTGTTCCGGTAACGGTTAAACTGATAAATATTTATACTCATTCAAATTTTTCCCCTGAGCCAAAATTTGCGCCTGTTGGAAAAGTAATCGATCGAATAACTCTGTTTATCTCTTTTTATCTCTTTGAAAATAAACGCACTTCTCAAATGATATCAAAATCATAATAAACAGTAACCAACTTTAAGCGGTTGTACCATTCATACATAAGTTTTACCCGATTTGAAAAAGGGTTTTGAATTCTTAATCTGTAAGGAATTCTCTATCTGATGCTCGTGTGAATTCAGTTAGTGTGACGGTTGGAGATGGCGTCGCACGACGACTACTAACCAATCATAATTTAATTACAGAGTATCCTATACTATTTCGTTATCACGAAATATGGCATTACAGTTCGGAATGTATAGGTATAGGGTATTGTACTCGATACCAATAAAGCTAAATCGTTCATTATTTCTACTGAAACTGAAAACTGTTAAAAATTAAAAAAAAATCCCCACCTTCTGCTTTTGATTGTCCTCAATTACAGATGCCTCGAGGGGCGTTCTGCTTTTTTAAATAAAATCCACACCATCATGGGACAATTTGTTTTTTTTTTTTTGCGCTTCTCAAATGTCTCCACGGTTTTAAACCTAAGAAAAAACAGACCTTTTAAGTATCATCAAACCGACGATGTTTTTGTTTCATTGCTTCTGTTGAATGGCACTGTTAATGACGCTGGTGTTATGTTTCATGGCAACATCGTCTAATATTCGTTTCCCTTGGGAAGTTGGACAGGGGTAGAGGCAAAGAACGTTTCCTACAAGATGTTGTACGAAGCTTATGCTTCAATTTTCGTGCCTCGTTTTTCATCATCACCTCCTCATGATTTTGGAAGCCATTAATTTGGTCGTTGCCAAGTTTTTATACGTTTTTTTCCCATCGATGCTTCTAAGTAGTTCTGGTTTCATGCCGTCAGGATAAGAGAACGACGACTGGACTCTTCTTGATAACAATAACAGTAAATTTGGTGGTTGCGGACTTCATGGAGGCGATGCTTATGTTGTTCTGGGCATTACAGTAATTAGATGTAACGGATATTGTAATTGGTGTTAAATTGTTTGGTGAGTACACGTTAATACTTGTGGGCCAACATTAATGCTTGTCGACCAATAGCTGTTGTTTTATTATTTGATTTTCATAATTGTTTTTATATGTCTCATTTTTTTGTCGATTTTTTAATTTCGGCCTGTGGTCTGCGTGTTGTTTTTTTCTTCTTAATGGTTTCCTTTAGGTATTTTGTTTGGCTTCCACAAACTGCCATTGTAATTGTGTTATTTTGGTTTTAAAATTACTCTGAATTGGAGAGTTAACACTGACAAAGAAAGAAAAGAATGAGTGAGTTTGTCTTAAATAAATTAATATATTTTTTTTTATTTATTGTAAATTAATATATTTATTTATTTGGTTTCTACAGTGCGATAAAACATTAAAATCTTATTTTCATTATTCTGGTTAATAATTTCATCATACATCATGATTACCATAACAAAATTCGCTTGGGACCAGTTACATGGCGAGCCGAATGCAATAAAAGAAGTAAAATCATAACTTACTGGAGCGACAATTGATTTTTGATAAATTGGTCTATTTGTATGGAAGATACACTTTGGAAGTGTCATGCCGTCCGTTCCCATTCTCGTTCGACTTAAATTGTCATGAAACACATTTGGTCAAAGGCTTCTTGGAAGCTTTAACATTTCCTTCTACTTGTTACATTTTATTGCCGTATAAAATGATACATACCTTCATTTCTTTTAATGAATGCATAAATTCATTAGTGAAGCTGAATCATGGCCGTGTATCAGCCTATCTGGGAGCTGGCTTATTGGTAAATACGACTACTTAGTTACCACTACCATGATCGTAGCAAAATTTTGCCAGCGGTAACATTTTCCGCTATGGTTTGGCGCTCAAAGTGACTGAAATCTTTACTCGCCATACTAGAACAAAGAAGAGACACTTTTAACACTATTAAATATCAATTTTAGACATTTAATTGGCAACTGGAAACCTGGATTTACATACAAAGTTTTACTGTACAACATTTTGTATTCATTAATATTACTTGTAATATCGAGGCAATTAACCAATCCTTTTGTAACTCCACGCTCGTTCTCGAAAATATCATAATCAATCATTACTCACGCTCGAATGTTCAGCACGATTGTTTTCCCCGAAATAACTGCAAATACATTTGGCTAACTCGTATTATGTAAGAAAAAAAAAAACGTCCAATAATCTGTTTGGATGAATCCAAATAGGTAGCGTTATTAAATTGTATACGGCGAATTCCGTTTGTAAATTATAGTACAAATCATACCGAAATTTCAGTTAAGATAACTTCGTTCGTTTCTTTTCAGCAAATGCTCAGAATTAGTGTGCAATACAGCATTTAGCACAAATGAATACAACTTATCAATTCAGGAGTGTATGGACTAAATTAGGTAATGTGTATGGGAGATACAGAACCGCTGAGATTGTCCAGTCGATCTCTGGGCATCTTACTAAGCATTACATTGAGTGCTATTGATACGAGTCAGCAGGAGAGCAATTTATTTAAATAATTTTACCTCATGAGATATATCAAATTTGGTTGAATTCAAAGTAAGTGCTTCCAAGATATGGAGATAAGAAGATGTGATGAGATGTGAGATGTGGTTTAAATCGGTTGTTATTACGAGAGGTACCAGAAAGAGCGTGTTTGCTTGATCAATTTTTCTCAAATTTTGTTATATAATATAAAGCAATAAAGTGTACAAAAATCTAGGTTGATGTAATGTACGAATTAGGAGTTGCAGGGAAATCGTCCAGTTTGTACGAGAGGTACAAGAATGGGCGTAACAATGCGGTACATTTTCATCCTCAGATACTGTGTAAGCAAACCCTTGATATGCATTAGATTTTAATGATTTTTGTGTAACTGTTTTGAAGAAATGAATTTAGAAATATGTGGTTTAGATCGGTCATTAATATGGCGGGTACTAGAAGGAGCATGGCTACTCGATTGAGTTTTCCAGGGTTTTCCCGGTTACAGAATAGCACAATATTTGACCGTGTCAAGTTTTATGAAAACTTACGATAGTTATCGTATATAGCAGTCGTCAAGACGGACATCGCTAAATCGACTTGAAAAGTCATGAAACGCATTTGGTCAGAACATACTTGGTACTTTAAACGTTTTCTCCCATGTCATATATATTTGCATAATTTATGGAACTATGTATAATAAAAAATTAAATTGTGGAACTGTTGTGGAACTTTTCTGTATCTTCTGAACTCATTATTTCGGAAAAATATAACGGCTGTTTTTGTATTGTAGTGTCAAAACTTGTTATATTGAATTATTTGGCGTAGAAATTACTTATCAGTTTTATTAGTTGAGTCAAAAGTTTCGTATCTCACCAACAAAATGTGTAAACCACACACATGGACGAGGTCCAGGTTTCGTAGGTTTAACTAGTACTCTCGGAAAATGACTAAAAGCGGCAACTAGTTTTTCACAACATGGGCAATAAATTATTTGTATTGCCTATTAAATCTTACTCCTGAGAAATGGACGTGTGCCTCTACGCAGCACTCAAAATAATGTGTTATGGGCTTCCATGATTTGTCATTATCCACGGGGACTGGGAAGTGGAATATACATATTTTATACGGGGATTTGTGTCGGCTACATAAGTAGGCAACGATTATTAGTTACAGGAATGCAGTACATTTTGATTCCCAGACCATATTTTAGTTTCGTACAACTGGATAAACGATATGAATATAACAATATATGTATATAGGTTAACATGGACATTTGTATGAGAAGTTGACCGACTGATATTTTCAAAATTTATCAAGTATCATAGAGCAATACATTAAGCAAGAAGTGTGGGTTGCTACTGTCTACCTACTAGGACCTTTTGACGAAATATAGAGTTTCGGGAAATCGCCCAATTTGATTTTTTTGATCCGAAATCACAACTTTAATTAGATTTACTCAATAAACATCCAACGATCTGACTGAATACCCTGAATTTACTATTGCATCAAATAAGTAAGACCAGTTTTCAATTTGAACTACGCGTCAATATATATGATCGAAAATTGATTTTGCTCGATGCAAAAAACTATTTTGGCAATTTTTGCATTGTGTGATTCTATGCATTAAATTTAGTTCACCAGATGCAATTTCAGTTGCTAAAACATTTAGAATGTTGCAGGTGTTCAAAGTACACACATCGTCAGCTTCCGGAGCTTCCGGAGTGGCTCCCCATGTCCAGCTACAGCACTCATATAGAGTATACGAAAAAATTATAGTGTACTTAGTTTCAGATGGCCCCAATATCATAAGTTATATTAATCAGTTCGAAATATTACGCTTTGCGAAATTGTTCTTAAATTCAGCATACCCGTGAATGCGATGTGCGAGAGCTTTTCACATTCGATGAGCTTGCACGCATCCTAATTTTACACTCATTCAAAGCAGCCTGCAGTTTAACGACTATCCCGAACGTTGACAAGTATTTACTTACACGACTACTCGAAGTTTCCGTCAGACACATCGAAATGATCGTTGCTCAAATAGTGATATATGGTCGTGTCGGCGTTCGAATCTCCGATCAAATACACGAATGTCGCATATCCAATAATTACCATATAAAAGTAATTTTTGACTTACTTTTCGCGCCCATCAGCAATCTGGCCAGTTTAGCTCTTTCCAAAGTTTGACTAACAAAAAGAAGTTTTGGCAGAATGATATTCTCATAATGCCTTTGGTCAAAAAGCTAAACTGGTGTTGAACTCGAATGGACATAAAAACAAAGTTCTTTTACACGGACCGAACTAAACATAAATAATTGAATGGTGTTGTAAAGCAACCACATATAGCGTTGTTTGAAGTCGATAATTTTTCCCAACAAATATAAAGAAGATAAGTTTTGCGAATGTTTCCCATAAGCGAATGCTTCTGATGTTTTTCGAATGTTTGTAATTAAGAAAGAATTCTCATCAAGTTGAGTATTTTAGATGCATAAGACTTGATAAACTGTTCACAATCATTATACCAAGTCTGAGGATCCGAAGCTGGATTTGAAATGGGTATACATTCAGATATCATTGTGCTCAAACATCTTTTCGTCAATCAAACTTTGTAAAAAGCTGAACTGGCCTTGAGCTTGAATAAACATAAAAACAATGTTTATTACACAGAATAAATTGCGAAACGGAATAACTTGAAACTGCTTATTAGTCTCGTACACTAGTCTCGGCCATGATCACGTGTGAATGCTTTCAATTAAATTTTGATTAGAACCCCAATTTTGATGACAGTCGTGATGTTAGGAATATGACGGAAACACTGACATTCAAGTATTTATACGAAGGCAAATTTAAGAGTCCTGTTATCCACCGATAGGTTGGATTCACGCTTTACTTATATACTAACGGTTTCAAGGAATTTCAAAAGTGTGTATAACTTTTAAATTACCACCATGTTACCAATTCTGAATTACTGAAGACGTCGTACGACGAATGCTTGAGACAGCGCCACCTATAGGGCTGTAGCCCACAACAACCGTTTCATTTCTATTGGAATTGTATAGACCACTACCAGCTCATACGACTGACTAGCTTATCTGTGGGGTGTGAGTGAAATGGAAGTATTGGTGGATTATTTTTGATTTACAATTTAAAGACGAATCGATAGAGACGTAAATAGTCCATAGTCCTCATTCTCAACTACCGGAATAAAATCTAATATCGCTTCAAGTGAGTTTGTGTTTGTGAAATGTCGAAATATTTTAATAATGAAATTTCATAATAATTCTCATTCCATGCTACTGGCTCTCCTGGCTCCTGCCAGTGCTTTTATCTCAACTTTCCATTTCATTTTGATTATCCTGAGATGTGAGCTCACTGAGGCTCAACTTCCAATTTACCATTGTTGTTGTTGTTTTTTCTTTATTTCGTGTGTTCGTTAGCAATCCGGCATTTGAGGGTAAACTGCTAGCATGGGCTAAGACTCACAATGAAACGTATTGATATTGCCTTCGTTGGCTGTTGTTGTTGTTTGTTTTTATCACAAATGGAAAAAATGAGGGGTTTATTTATGTTTTACGGTACCCATCATGGCCACACCTTCCAGGGGTGAGTTTTTTTTTCCTTCGTTAAAGTCGAAAAAAATATGTGTGCTTTGTTGTTTGCACATTTGTTGCTGTTGTTGTGTACTTTAACTTTTGTTTGTTCCTTTGAAATAAGGTTGCTTTCTTGATATTTCTACCAAAAAGTCTGCCCGTTTTCTTTAATTCTGTTTAAAGCAGAACAATTTCAATATAAACCGCTACACGATATTTGGTATTATCAGTTACTGCATGAGTATGTGTGAATGCACTACGATAATTTTTAATTTTAATTTTAATACCGAGTTATTTAGGATATGAGTGTGGAGCAAAATCATAGGGGAATTACATAATAATTAAATACGGGTATATGTGGAACCGTCTAAATTTCAGTTTTATTATGTCTACTAATTTACGTAGCGTTAATGCTACTGACCAGTTTATTATTCTGTTCTTCGTACTATCTCTTGTTTACCGCATAAATGTTGCGAAAGTAGATTTTCGTTACAAACCATGAGTAGGATATGTATGGTACAACTATTGATTTGCAGTGTGATGGTATGGCCGATATTTCAAGAAGCTTCTGCACTCCTCCCACTTTATACAAAATGTATGTGCCTTTATCTACTTATATGGCCGGCATCTTTTGTAGACTGACCTAAGTTAAAATTTCGAAACGAATTGTTGCATATTAACCATTTAATTTATTTGATCACGATACAGTTTAGTTTCATTCGCTATGCTTATATATGATCAAATATTAAATTAAATTAAAATATAAAAAAACACCTCTAAATTTCCATAGGGTGTTCTAATTTTGTTATGGCTACCCCCAAATTGAATATTGCCGTTTTTTTTGTTCGTTTAGTATTTCATTCAGCTCACATTATACGAAGCAGATTGGGGTGATTTCATTCTTATTTCTCGTTCATTTTATCTCGAGGTTATTATAATTCCTTTTATCGTAAACATATTTGAACTTGGAGAAAAATCTACTGTTTAGAAAATGTCAAAAACTTCAAAGGCGCAAGCAAATAACACAGCCACATACCTAGGAAAATACTGCACGGAATTGCGAAAATATTCACATGACTGAGTTTCTGATATTTCATTATACAGCGGCGGAGAGTACGAATGGTCAGATATGATTTCGTCCATACTTTCGTCGCAGTTATGCGGTTTGTAATGCCACGTTGTCTTCATCCTACGCATCTGGCGGCAGACATAAACTATACAGAAGTGTCACAAATAAGCACTGGCTTTTGCAAGTGAACGCGTGAATCACATTTCCGGGACTCAGGCCCCGTCTCACCTTCTGTATGGGATCCCCCTGAACAGAAACGCATCAAGTAAAGATCATTTGGATGTTTATCACTAAACAGCACAACCGTGAGATAGACACAACTTAAAGCAAATGTTGTTTTTTGAATAGATTTTTATAATGGAAAAACAATTGAGAAAATGGATGTACTTATTTGGTGGTCTCTTAAGCTTGGATTTCCATTTGTAAAATAACTATGTGGAAAACATTATTTTAAAGCCGTTAGAATTTTGAAGAGGAAAACAGCAAAGCCGCTAATTGTATTTCATTTACGGCATCGAAACAAGTAAGTCTCAATTGTCCCAAATAAAGCACTTCAAAAATGTGTCCAAGAACTTAAAGCAGGTTATCATGTGTTACAGCCATAGACGTGTTTAAAATTGCGTCTTCAACATTTTTATAGAAATTCGACCATAATAAGATGTGCACAATTCTTGTCAAAAATGAAAGTTATAAATTATTTTCAAAATTCAAAAGATTTTATGGAAAATGCAAGATTTTTGCAGCGCATTTTGTTTACTTTAAGAGGGACTTTAACTGAAGACCGGCAACGTTATTTGGTTCGAGTTTTATTAGAAATTCCATTTTCTAATAGCCAATAGCTTTAGTGCACAATAAATATACTGATCGGGTACAATAAATAGTGCAGCTTAATAAACCAAATTGCACGTACCTTCTTAACATTGGTTTTTACTGAGTCGGCCAATTTGAATGAGAGGTAAGGACGTGGCATTGCAGCCCATTTTCATTCTCAGAACCAAGTTCTAGCCGTCTACTGTATTTTAAATTGCATTCAATTTAATGAAAAATGTAAATCTATGTGAGGTGTCAGCATCAATCAATAATTACCTTTATTATTCGGTCGATTTCTTCGAAATTTTCCAAGATGTTAGGTCCGCAACTAAGTTCCCGCTGGCTGTCAATAGGTGGCGCCAGCTGTAAGTGCTAGTCGATTCTGCCATAACTGCCTAGACACAATAGTGATTTTCTTTTGACCTTATATTATTTTGCTTGTGTAAATATGTATGATTTTGTGTCTAATAATCGTCATATGCGGAAAGTATTGATCTTCTTTCAATCGAAGAAAGCGGCGGCTGAAGCTCATCGAGAGCTTCGAAACGTTTACAGAGATGCTGCATTAAGTAGAACAACGTGTCAAGATTGGTTCCTTCGCTGACTACCGTTCGCGGGAAGAGAGCCAAAAAACCTTCGAAGACACTGAATTGACGGAATTGCTTGATAGGTATCCCTGTCAAACGCAGGTAGAGTTTGCTTCAGTAATAGGGGTTTAGCTAACGATGGGTAATACTTTCAATGAATTATTTGTAAACATGCTTTCATAATAAAGTTGAATTTTTATAAAAAAAAAAACAACGAGGACTTAGCTGCGCACTTTATATATAAAATATATAAATAGTGAAGCGCCAATTTCAAATTACAGAGTAAGTTAAATCGGTGAATTTTTATGGGAGATACCATCAACGCAGTCCCTTTTCATTCTTAAACTTAGCTTCATCACATGCTTGAGATTTGACAAATACGACTGAATCTAGCGGAATTCAATGAGCCTAATAAAATGTAGTTAAATCGGTCATTTGTATAGGTAGCTAGTTTTTCTAGAAGTTGCAGAGCAATTATTTGATTACGGAAACTATGCCAATTTGTGTGGATGGTACTGTAATGAATAGATTTATTATACTTGGTGATCTACCGTTTGTTCTTATAATATTGTTCTTAATACTGCTGTTATTTCTTTGTAATAAACTTAATCTAACCTGAATCGCCAATACGTCTTGCCATTATTCTCGATATATACAATTTGGCGACGACATAAAAGTGTAAAATATATCAGAATATCGAACGGATGTAATCTTTGCAGCCCCTGCTGACTATCACGATTTTGTGTCCTATATTAACTAATTGAATTTTAGTTAAAATCAAGGAGACAATAATGTCGGAAAGGTAAGTATTTATTGGCGGTATCGAATTCTTTACATTGCGAGAAGATTTTTCGCTATACTTCAGATGGCTGAACCGTCCAGTTCAAAAATATCGTTTTTGCTGAGCTTGGGAGGGTACATCTATACAAAATATTGTAATATAAATGCATAAATGCAATTATCGTTGACAGTGCAGTTGGGAACTAATAACATTTCAGTGGGAGAAATATGATACTTCCTAAAACTTAGCGCAGCCTAATATTTTGCCACATTGTACCTGAAGATTTCAAATGGGCTTATCGACCCTTCCTTATGGTATCCCCCATACAAATTGACCAATTTGTGTAGACTGAAGCAAGCTAAAGTTTTCCTCATTGCACTGCCTTGTTGGCTGAAAAAACTTATATTTTTGTCAGTTACGTTGAATTACAATGCTGAAAATAAAAACAAAAATTGCCTGGATAAACGAGCCCATTTTGGCACATATTGTGTAAATTACCATTATTTAATTGTACTACAATTCATTATACTCTTAATTTAGCAGTCATCAGCCTTTGAATCGCTTCTGTGAATAAAAATGATCTGTATTGCTGACCGCTTAAGTTACGTCATATACAAATTCATCATCCCTCTTCTGGCACTTCGTGCAATTTTGTACCAACGCAAGATGACGCTGGGTGAAGGCATCTGCAGGTCAGTTCATCTGACTGGAATTAATGTACCGATTTTTTTCAAACAAATTCAATGAATACTATTGTTATATAAATTCATTGCTAACTTTGATCAGCAATATAGAACAAAATAGATCAGGCCAGAAATGAAACAATATCAATATCAAAATACATTTAGACATGCGGATGACTTTAACAAAACAATTTTTATTTGCTTTATAAATGTAATGGATAAAGTGAAAGATACTTTCCTGCGGTGCGTTCAAAAAGGGGTTTTTTCTGAAAGATGAGATGCTGTCTATTTCTAGATTATGTCATTCAGATTAGGATTTTCGAGGATGCATAATTATCATCATTTTTTTCGTGCTACCAACTACTGCAGGGTTAATGCAGCTATAGAATACATATCCTTTAAGATTTAACATTTAAATTCTACCACGAATAATAACAGCTTCGACTCTTTAAAATTCTCAGTTTCATTTACTATAAATACATCTAGCACATCTTATCATTTGGTTTGATTTAATACTCTATTAAGCTAACATTCCATTTCGTTGGCAAAGACAGTTGACGGAACACCACCAAAAATGTTTAAAACAACTGTTTCTCGAGTGCTCAAGATTTTGTAGAATAAATTGATTATTATATTTATAAAAAAACCGCAGCTGCCCACTTTAGAATGCTCGCTTACGGTACCATCAATGATGACATCAACGCTGAGGATAACTTGACAGCCGCTGTTTCCCGCCTTGAAATTGTGTGGTTGGAAAATATGTTTATGTCGTCACCGACCACCACACCGAGACGATAATGGCGGTAGGATGATGATGATTCATTGTAATATAATCCTGATAAATGCTTTCAACAATTACCATAAAATATCTGAATGTGCGTAGTAAAGTAATATAAACGGTAGAGAAAATGTTGTATCATAAAATTCAACTTCATCAAACGTCTCAAAATTTATTTCGTCTTCATCTTTACTTTTATAATCGCAAGCTAAACAGTGGGTTGAAGTGTTCACTTCCAGCATTTCCTATGAAGATTTCATGAAAATGCAAATTTTCCTACACAGCATTCTCGGTGGAGCTAATAAAACCTCAGTCCATTGCAGAAATTTCAGTCCAGTGAACTGGCAAAGTTGGTCCAAAATATTTAATTTCCGCTTAATTTCAATCAAGTTAAAAATGTCCATGTTGATATTTCGATGCTAGAAGCCTGAACCGTTGGTGACAATGAACTGCACATTATACGCGAAGAACAAAGTAACAGAACGGGCGTTGTTAGCTTGCGAAGTTGTTCTAAAGTAGAATCTACAAAGTGCGCCAATTCTGTGGATTTGGGTTGATATATGAAAAGTAATGACAAAAGTAGTATTGTATTATATCTGATTTGGTATGACAACTTTACTGCAATCAATAGTTATGCTAAGCGCTTCAAACACGACTGGCGTATTTTTTCCCCTGTAACTCCATATTCGTAGACTAGAATAATCCAATTTTTTGTCCAAAGCGTTTGTTTGTAATATTAGGTAGAATTTGAAAAATGGACTGGATAACTACACGTCTTCCGATATCCTCTGTTACCTATTTAATCCATATACTCTATTGAATTGGATCAAATTTGGCACACGTTGTGAAGTATGTTCTATAAATAACAAAGGAGGGCACTGCCACGCCTCTTTTGGTACCTCACATACGAATTTGCCGATTTATCATAGACTGAATTTCTGATCTCTCTGTAATTTCTATGTGTGGACTTTAGCAAGTTATAATTTTACCCTTCTGAGATGCCCCACACCAAAGCACCAAGGTTGTCGAGACAATAAATCAGTTCATCTGACTAAAATTTCTATACAGTTTTTTTTTAAATCTATCATTTTGCACAGGATGTCCAGAAGGTGCTTGACGATATTACCCATTTCAAACCTAAACCACGAATTCAGTAGATATGATCGTAAACAATATTTTGTTAGCATCGACACGCGGTTAGCTCTGGTTATTGTCCCAGCCACCCGTGCAGCTGGACAGACGGACATGGCTCAATCGTATTACACTTTTTTCGTATCAAATAATAGACATATACATGGGCAAATGTGTTAAAAATGAATCCAAAATGTTTACTCCTCAATGTATTGTTTCACATTTTTATATATCTAATTAAAAATTTGTGACTGGCAGTGATACGACGTGACCATATCGAAACTTATCCGAGTCGTGTTGCAATCTGTACGTAGTATTTAATATTTAACTTTCCCGCAGGTTCGGTCTTTTTCAATATTTTAAAGAGGTACTAAACAAATTTATATATTTTAAGGTATTGTATTTTAAGGCTGTCGTAACTGTCGTAAATTTTTAAGAAACTTCTTAAACCTTCACGCAGGCAAGTATTCCCTGGATCAGATGAGAAACCTGCATTGCATGCTAACACCGATGCCTCTTAGGTCAGTAGGTAACGTCTGTGGTTGACACTTAACTGGTACCAGTCTAGTGGTCGTTGGTAACCCTGATAACATACTCATATTAAATACAAATGTTATAGAAACACTGAAGAAAATAATCAAACAGAACCTCACAAATGTTGAAAATCTGCGTAATTGTGAAAGCACCATAATTTAAGGATATGCAACTGGAATGTCCAGGCTCTTCATGGAGAAGGTTCCTCTATCAGATTGGCGTACGACTAGAATGCACTGCGTAAAAAATGTGATATCTGCTAGAGATGCCACGCAGAAAGCACGAATTAGGATGTGGATTTGTTGTGGGAAAAGACTTAGACACGGTTTAGGTCCATAAGTGACCACACACCCACTACCCGCATCAAGCCGAAATATTCTTTTATCGCACTAATTTGGGCACTCTCTCCGATGGAAAAAGGAACAGCGACGGAAATTTGGTCACAGGTACGCAGAATGTGCTGCAAGTACGAGGAGAGTATATTTATATGACAGAACGAGTGGAGAAATCGCCCCAATAATCGACGATGGCATAAATTGGTAAAACGAGATCCAAGCCAAAACAAAATCAGAATAGCAGTATTGCGTTTAAAAAACAACAAAGCTGCCAGCAGAAATGTTTAAGGCCAGTGGCGATTAATATCTGCTCCTCAGCATGGTTTGGTTCGAGGAATGTATGTCTGATGACCGGAATTAAAGTGTACTATGTTCAGTGATCAAAAGGCTGTTCAGGTGTGTGTAAAAATTATAGCGGTCTTTTATTCATTGCTTATAAGGTCCTGTCGATTGTGATATGTGAAAAACTAAAACCGGTTCTAGCTGACCTGATTGGGCTTTATCAGAATATCTTTAGGCCTGGTAAATCAACAACTGACCAGATATTCCTACTAAGGCAAATTCTTAGGAAGAAACAAAAAAAACAGATCCACATGTATTACATTTTGCATATTATAAAACTGCCTTCGGTTGTCCGCTACGTCAAAAACTGTATGCGACCATGTCTGAGTTTGGAATTTTTTTCGAAGCTTATATGTCTTTGAAGGATGACGCTATAGTTGTATTGAGCCTTTTTGCGCCAAACATGGATTTAGGCAGGGCGACAGCGTACCGATACAACTATATCGTTGACAACTATAATTTAGGGGTGGTGAATAAATTCATCTACCTCTGCTCCATTGTAAACAGGACGAATGATGTCAGCATGGAGATAAAGAGGAGGGAATTGCTTCATATTAGATGTCATTATAGGCTAAGCAAGGAATTTAATGATAAAGCTTTCTCTCGACAAACAAAAATCCGAATGTACCAGACGTTGGTTTTACCAATCTTGTCTTGTTGTTGCATGGCGCAGATTTCTTAGTTATGGTACAAGCGGCTGAATCAGTGCTTAGAGTCTTCGAGAGGAAAAATACTCCGAAAAATAAGTGGACCCATAATCGTTAACGGAGAGTACCAATTAGCTATATGAGCTACATAAAGACATCGACGCTGTCAAGTGCATCGATGTACATCAATTGCAGGAACAATTTTCGTCAACGAACTTGATGGACGACACAGAAAATACATAATGCTCGTAAAATTAAAAAAAGTGACGATATAATCCCACCTTCTGGTGCTACTCATACAAATGACCTGTTTAGGTTCGTACGTTTTGTTTAGCAGTGATGTGCAGTGCCTGGGAATTATAATAAATAGTATTGTCATGATGGACGCGCTATACAAATTAGTCGTTTTCCCGAAATTTGGTATTTCTCATGTAACTTAAATTAGCAGGCTAAAGTCTATTGCTTCGTTCTGTAATGCTTATTAAAATGTGAAGAAAATCGAAGAAGTAAACGCGCTTTAACCCAAATATTCACTGATTCATATTTGTTGATATGTTGTACTGAATCCAGTCGAATTTGGCACACGATTTTTGGTACATAGCCAAACCCCTTACATTACAAATATATAAATTGACCGATTTAAAGAAATTCAACGTTTTTCCTTAGTTAAACTTAAAAAAATGTAAACTATATTGGACGAAAATCAATGGTTCCTCTATAATTTCTAATTGCGCATTATTTCAGTGCATTCTTTGATAAAAATATAGCGATTTCAAATTCCCCTTCTGTCCTTCTGTATATTTTTGTGTATTTGATGTTTACGACGGTTCACCTCACTGAGATTTCTACAGCGGTCGTGACTTAAATTATCGATCGATATGGATACAATGAGCAGGAAGATAAATAGTACAAGCAAAAAAGTGAAAGGAAAATTGCTAAAAACTGACAATTTCATAGTAAGTCTCCTATTGCCTCCTTACCGTTTGAGCAAGTCTTGTGGACAATAACAAATTTACTGCGGTTTTTTTATAAGGTACCTCAAACAAATCACAATTCTGAATTTTGAAAAATTGCCGCCAAGTTGAATTGTTTTTAAACAGCGCAAAATGCATATCCGGCGATACAAATTCGCTCCAACCAAAGCTCAGACATATCATGTTAAAAATTTGGTAATTTGGAAATATCTCACGAAGTGGTTAATACACGGAAAATTTATATTATTGTAGAGCTCTTGAAATACTACCGGGAACATTACATTATGTGTTTATGAAATACAGGGAAGTCTTTCGAAAAGTCTTATCATTAGTAGCATTTCTAAATATATTGAATACAGCACAGAAGATTACCAGTACATAAATTTCACTCAGATGAACTGATTTGCATATGCCTCCACCCACATCGTCCTTTTACAACAGTGCGCGGGAACTTAGGGGGACGTTGAACATCTTTAGGTGCTCTGAAACAAAGCACCATAAAGGAAGCAAAGAAAAGCTTTAAAATTATAGATGAACCATTGACTTTTCCCAAATCATCCAATTTTTATGTGTAGTAAGCTAAGGCTCGTGGCAATGTAGTCCATTGTTATTTACAGAACTAAGTTTACAGTTCGGATTATAAGTAAGTTTTTTACAATAATTTTCACATTTGCTATTTTTTTAATAATTAATACAGGGTGGCGCACGAATCGTGGTACAAACACAAAACGTAATAATTTTTTTCTGTGTGAGTAATCGGCTTTTTTTGTATTTGGCAGGTTACTATTTAGATTTATTAAAATTAATGCTTAGGATATCAAAAAGAGGATTTGGATAATGCAGCGATACCATGCAGTCCTTCATTTCTGTTTAATTCAATTTAGGCGGGAGCTTAGCGGCACTCCCCCGAATATATTACATTTGTATTACATTGAGATCCTTATGTTCAGGTTCAAGCCATAATCGAGGTTTCAGCATCGTCAATTTAGGGAAATACAAGCGTTTCGACTCGAAACTTATCGACGCAACTTTGTCCAAAAAATGATTGAAATGGCCGCAAAAGACAACAACTTGATAAATTGCTTGATTATGTCTAATGAGTCCCCATTTGATCTGAACAGCAATGAAAATAAGCAAAGTTTCCGTATATGGAGCGAATCTAATCCAGAAATACTCCATGAGACGGTAC
Organism: Philornis downsi; assembly: GCA_019455685.1. Taxonomy (NCBI): domain Eukaryota; kingdom Metazoa; phylum Arthropoda; class Insecta; order Diptera; family Muscidae; genus Philornis; species Philornis downsi. The sequence continues at coordinate 1,409,823 of JAHXMU010000599.1, read as the reverse complement.
AGCACCCAGAACGAGTCACTGTGTGGTGCACAGTTTTATCAGGGTGCATTGCGGGGTACATTTACTTCTTTGAAGAAAACGGTGTAGCAGTAACTGTCAATCTGGACCGGTATTTGAAAATGTTCTTTTTAATTGATTACAATTTTGTGGAAAAGCTCAATTTACAATTGCATTGAGCCAAATTATAATATTTCATTGATCGCACTACCTTCTCACTTAAATTCGATTTTCATACTGTCCAGCGTAAGGAACATGTTTTAACGTAAGTTTCTTACTGGTTTTAATTTTTTTAATTTTTTTATAGTGAACATGCTTTAAAGTTAGTTAGTTAAAGTTAGTTTTTGCAGCTAACACAATTCTAAGGTCATCCAAAAAATTTTGATGAAATTGCCTATATTTATAAGAGAAATGTCTATATTATATTTTGAAGCAAATAATTGTATACACAAAACAATTCCATAACAGTTATCTTTTGTCTATTTTGTCAATATGATAAAGTAAGAGTTGAAATTCGAAATCCTGTTTCGGCTGCCCTTAATATATTGGTAATGTATTCAAACATTAGTGCAAAGTAGTTCGATTTCCAATTTGTCTGGTTAGTTTTCGAAATGCTACATTATTTTCCTTCTTGATTGTCAATACAATATGAAAATGATTGTTTAAGTATTTGACTGAAATCAGTAGCAGTCAATTCAGTAATCACCAGCAATTTATAAATATTTTTTCCTGCCCAAAAATGTGTCATTTTTTAAACTAAAATAAGGTGGATTGAAACATATTTTTTGACAGTTCTACAGAGCTTAGTGTTAACTTGAATTAATGCACATAATTTCAAACATTTTATAGTAACATAAAAATCCCTTCCACAAACATGCTCTATGTAAACGCAATAAAGAGACGGAGAATTTGAACATATTAAAGAGGTTCATATGAGATCATACTGGGTGGAAGGTTTCATGTAAAATATGTACCGTTTTCCAGACAGTTCCATAAGTGAGAAAACATAAATCACCGCTCAACATTTTCCTTTACAAAAAATGTGATTGTTGACAATGTAAAATCATTTTATATAGGGAAAGTTCAAAGTTGGGCCTCCTATTGTTATTCACTTGGGTGTAACCATATCCCCCTCCAGAATTTCCCCTTTCCGATTTCCCACCTTCGGGAAAGTATTCCCTGGTAATGTCATCAGACATCCGTTTGATGGTAGCTAAAGTGAGAAGGTGACTAGTTAAGAAACCTAAATGGCATGCTAGCACCGATGCGTCTTAGGCCAGTAGGTAACTTCTGTTACTGAAACTCAACTCACCAGCCTAGTGATTGTTTACAGCCCCAACACTAGGATTGGATGCAGTGACCTGAGAAGCCGCTCATCTTAAATTTAAATTATCATGAAAATACCGAAGAAAATAATAAAATGTCCCCATAAATATTAACGACCTCCAAAAACGCTATAAAGACCATGATTTAGAGATATGCACCTGGAATGTCTGCACTCTTTACAGAGAAGGTGCCTCTATCCGACTAGCGGATATCCTGGATGAATATAAGGCTGACATTACCGCCATCCACGAGATGCAATGGACAGGACAAGGATGTACTCGGCATAAAAACTGTGACATATACTATAGCTGCCACGCAGAAAAGCATGAATTCGGATGTGGATTTGTTGTGTGAAAGGGACTGAGACACTTGCCTCGCGACTTAACCCTACATAGCCACTATCCGCATCAAGGCGTAATATTTTTTTATCTCGTTGTCCTGTACACATGCCCCGACGGAAGAGAAAAACGAGGAGACAAAAGACACATTTTATGACTGCCTAGAAGGTAGAAGGACCACTGCCCTGGTCACGACATTAAAATTGTTGTGGGAGATTTTAATGGTAAAATATGAAGGGAAGATATTCCTGGTCCAACAGTCGAAAAATTCAATTTACATGGTAACACCTCCGGAAACGGTTTCGTTCGCTGCAGGACGTAATATGGTAGTAAGTGGAACCAGATTCCCGCATAAAGACATCCACAAGGCAATCGCATGATCATAACACGAGGAATCCAATTGATCATGTGGTAATAGATGTAAGGCATGCTTCTAGTGTCATGGGAGTGCGTGTGATTCGTGGTGCTAATATTGACACGGTTCACCACCTGGTTGCAGCTAAAGTACGCGCGAGATTAAGCGGAACGAAAAATGTCCGTAACCAGGCATAAAGGAAGCTCGACGTTCTCTTATTCTCATCTAAAAATCTATTTTATGAATAATTCCAAAATCGTGAATTCACTAAATTTAGTGTAGCTACATTAAACAAATGGACATAAGAATGTATGGTTGAATCGGTTATTGTGTGGAAGGTACCAGAAGGAGTGTGGTTAATCGATATATTTTTTTCTTTAAATCGAGTCAGGCATTACAAATCAATGCTTGGCACAGAGGTGAAATGTAAGAGAACGCTTATAGAATATGTATACGAACTTACACCCTAAATGAGTAAAATGTCCAGGACATTTACATCTCACATTTTCCTATCTTCCACTGCCTACTTATAAGCATATATACAAAAGTATAAGAGCAAAACGATGATCCTACATAGTTAAATAAATTCAGAAACCGATTCACAAAGTAGATTTACACAGTATACATTCTTTCAGTTTGCCTGATTGCTATTTTTGATTTTGGTTGGTTGGCTATTTGTATAACTTTTATTTCAAAAAGTTTTCGATAACAGTTATTGAAGAATAGGAATAATTCAAACCAAATTTAAATCAAAAATATTTGTTATTTCTACACGATATAACAAATATCACAAACAATTGACATTTTCGGACACAAAATATAATACAAATATCAAAAATGATTATTATTCTCGGAGAAACACAAAAAATATATAAATATATGATTCTTAAAGACGGATATTTCCAAATAAAAATTATAATCGTTACTGCGTCTGTTTCTATGTATTTGTATGGCTTCCTTGCGAACTTTAATCCCTGGCGTTATGGACAACTTTCATCCGCAGAGCTATTATAAAGCTATCTCCGGCGGACAAGATATGTGTTTATGAAAAGCAAATGTAATGTTCAAGCCATGCATTTGGCAGTTGTGTACAAGCAAATGTTTTGTACGGGTATGAATAATTTCATAGAATTCGATTCACAAGTTTGTAGTAATTTAAAACTACAAATGATTGCCCACTGTACATGACCCTTTCTACAGTACATTTCTTACCGCAATATATGATGACTTTGGCGTCATCATTTTCTAACTACTTGCAAAAGCCCAAATCAAAAAATGTGTAAACTACGTTAAGGTGGTGATGACGTTAAATCCCCAGAGGGGATGTTGAGACACAGGATGTTTTTTTATATGGCACAAACCTGAAAATCGGTCTCACATAGCTTGTGATACTTTTTTTATACAAAATCGTTGTTTCTAAAAAATATTTTTTAATGGAAAAAAACCATGATCCCTGTGATGAATTCATTTCTCTTTTTTTGCCATTTTTATACAAACTTTTTGATTAATGATGCATTTATAACAGACTTATTTTAGGATTTTTTCCATAAAAAACGCAAATGTTTTTGGAATGTGAAACTACATTTGGAGGATTTGCATTACGTGTTAATCTTTTTTTTCGGCGGAGTTTAAGTGAATTAAAAACAGACGATGATTTTTCATTGTCAGCATGAATTAAAATCATTATTACGGCGGTTGTTTTTCTCTCTAATGTGTCATTCACCACATCCAGGACATTTTTGGTTGAAACAGCAGATGGTGAATGGCAGGCACTAATATTTCATAATGAACAGCGTTACTGTTTATAAATGCTCACATAAATCTTCCAATAATTATGGTCAACGTCCGCCTGGATAGACAGTGATATTTGCTTATATCGTATATTGAAACTCTTCGTAAGTAACAGATTAAGTTAATAAGAACTTGATATAAGACGTAGGGATCTGGATCCGATCATGTATTTTTCTAGTTGTGTATGCTATGATCTTTGTAGGTAAAAATACTCAAAATTTGATTCGGTAGCTTTGGGTGAGGTGAGAATAAACTCACTTTTGATGTAAATATCTATTTGAACAACAACAAATAAATGTAATTCCTCAGCTTTCTAAATATGATTCGTTAAGTAAACTTAATATTTGTGTAAATTTATTCCTTTTTATACCGTCAGGATTTAATACCAAAACCAGTTTAATGCATTGAATGAAATGAATAGACCATAGAGATATTTATATGAATGGAGAACTCTTTAAGTAAATCTGTAACGAAATCTGCCGCTGGTAACATTTTCTCAAGTGTTGTCTTGGGACAGAAAATGTGCAAAAATGCGACGCCCCTTCTGGTACCTTCTATGCGAAGTGCCAAATTTCACTAAAATCACTTACTTTTCAATTGTAAGTAATTAATAAAAAAACTAATTAATTAATAGAATAGATTAATGAATAGAAACGACGAGAGCGGAACTGCAATGAGCATTTGCAGAAGAATACAACAATCGGGTTTACGACAAATTTCCCACTTAAATAATATTAGGTGATCTGTAAAATCTGTTGGTTCTTGGTAAAAATATTAAATTAGGGCACCGTAAAATTGGTAATAATCGATACACTTAATGAAAACATAATAAGTTGCAAAAGCAACAAAGTACTACAACGTATTCAGCAACAAAATCTAATTATAAACACTTTCAGGAATCATTTGTAATTGATATATTTGACTTATGCACAACTTAGCAACACGTATTAGGTGCGCACCTAAGTTCCCGCTATTTGCCAATAGATGGCGCCAGCTGTGAGTGCTAAACGACCCAGCTTAGGCACATGGTAAACATACCGATTCGATACAATAGGGATTTTCTTTCGCCGTCATATTCTTTTGGTTGTGTGAATATGTACGAGGCGTGTTCAAACAATAAGTTTAATTTTCAAAATACGAGCTATGTACATTCGACTTTCAATTATTATTTTTTGTTGTTGTCGTAGGCGTCCACGATCATGCGATAGACACGTGTATTAGATATCACGCCATGGCCGGTCAACATTTACTTATTAATTAAAAGCAATATACAATTGTATTGTATAGATAATCAGAGAATCATCCCAAAACATATTATTATTATTGAAAAATCCTACAAAATGCAAAAAACGAACAAATTCTCTGGAAAAGTAGACTAGCCCGATATATAATTTGCGATAAAGGCTTGTCTCTGACATGATCCCTTATTTTGGGATGAGTCGGCACAATGTCCGACTGTCAGTTAGTTTTTGGCAGATAAAAACGTTAGTCGTGTTTTGGTGTGCTCTGCGGTTTTTTATTATTCGAAAAAATGGATCAAAGGAATACTACATTGAAATTACGCACCGTTTGCGCGAAACAATTCGTCAGAAACGCACAGAATTGTGGGAAAACAAAACATGGATTTTACACCATGATAACGCTTGCGCGTGAGTTTTTAGCCAAAAACAAAACCGCAACCATGCCTCAACCACCGTATTCACCGGACTTGGCCCCCGCTGACTTTTTCCTCTTCCCAAAACTGAAGACACCGATGAAAGGAAAGCGTTTTGCTACGATTAAGGAGATAAAAGAAAAATCGAAACAGGAGCTGTTGACTATACCAAAAATCGCGTTTTAGAAGTGTTTCGAGGATTAGAAGAAATGTTGGCACAGGTGTATTATGTCTAAGAGGGAGTGCTTTAAAGGAAATAAAATAGAAATTGATAAATAAATAATTAATTTTTGAAAAAAAAAAATTGAAAATAACCGTTATTTTTTTACCACACCTCGTATATAATATAGCATTAAGTATATGTTCCTAATTGATCGATTCAATACGTCGATGTAATCGTACCCGTTTGTCCATCTGTCTGATTATCTATTAAAAACTTTTAAAATTCTGAAATTTAGCACATACTCGTATTCATAGGTAGAGTATTTTAGAATTTGGGGAAAATAGAAGAATCGGAAAAATACTGTATCCACGAAATCTAAACATACCTATTGGAAAACGGATTTATTTCCGAATTTTGTTCTGTTTATTTATTCAATCGCTATAGGCAATATAGAATGCTACTGTGTGGACAAAGAATCATATCTACTCCTATATATTTTTGAATAACCATCTAAATGGCGATTTTGGTTACTTAAACATTCTAAAAAATACTCATTCCAACTGGGAAACGGGCTAGGTCGATATATAATGTAGATTTCGCCATTATTCTGGTGATGGGTTGGTACAACGTCCTCTACACTATGGGTCAAAAGTTTCAGAAGTGGCCACGGTTCTATAGGAAACAACTTTCCCATAGGACGATAATCAACCTAAGCTACTTTATAGATACTAGAAAGGCTAATCTCAGCTCAAAAACATTTATGGAAACATCCTGAGTATGGATGCGAAATGTAATAAAAGGCGGTACAGAAATTTCATTCAGGAACTGACTTACATATACCTTCACCCGCCATCCTTTTGCGTTGCCACAAAAGTGTGAGTGGTGCTGGAAAGGACATGGGTAATTGATAGGGTTTTTTAAATACAAGTACAATAAAGAGTGAAATAGTGACTTCCTGAATTCGTCCGTTTGGAAAAGTATAGTATATTTGCTAAATGGGCCATTTGTACGTGGACGTGGTTAGTTGTGGTTGATGTTTTCAAATTCTGCTAAGGATTATAAACAAAACCAACGAATAACAATTTAAATACTTTAATCTACGAATGTTGAGTTTCAGGGGAAAACTGACTTTCAGATATTCGTTTAATTTTTATAGGAGGTATCAGAAATGGAGGACCGACAAAGCTCATTTAAAATCTCCAGCTACAATCTGGGAACATGTTAGGCAGTGCTATATTTTAAGAAGTTCCATAAAGATTTCTGATAGCTATGGTGTCTCAATCACCGTAAAAAATCATGAAACGTATTTGGTCAAAACATATTTGGCTCTTTAGATGCTTCCTTGTGCGCACTAAATGGATCAAATGATGTACATGTTCATTACTCCGGGAGAAAGTATAAAAATCGAATTTTCACTGCAAAGAGGGCAGTGTCGGCATGGAGAAAGATTAAATACTATGTATTATGTACTGGAAAAAATTCGCTTTTCACAGACTCAATTATACTTATTATATTTATATGACAATGTGTTGGTCAATCCTCCACCCCAATTGAAACCACAATCCAAGCTATCGGATATACATATGTAAGTTGTGGCAGAGCAGAGTCCATGGAGGCTACATAACTATTTGTCTGATAATTTGATTCCTTAATCAAGTTCAAATGCTTATTTGTCAGCCATTGTGCTTTGCTGCCGAAAATAATCTCCTCGTAACGTATATACCATATATACCTGCCAGTCAACATCCTTTTGGGTTAGTGAAAAATTGTAGCACATTACTCCTTTGCTCCTTTTATGGCGTATATTTATTTATTTATTTATTTTTTATTTATTTATCTATTTGACATTACCTGTACAACAAGACTTAATATCTTTTAATTATAGTACAGGTTTTTCATTTGGTATATAATAAAATGTAACAATATTTTTTATCTGATTTTTTATATAAACAAAAATAAATTATTCTATGTATGTTATTAATTGAAATGGTCAAAAATAGATTTTTTAAAATGCCCTGCATTGCTTATGAACTGTATGCGTGCAGGTAGTGAATTCCAAAGATGTATACTATTTATATAAAACTGCCATTCGGACATCAAACTTCTGCGCCTTCCCGGTATTAAGTAATTTAATCTATTTGTACGTGTAAACTTTATTTTATTATATACCTATAGATAAGGAGGTTCATGGGTTTATATAATCTTGTGAAGAAGAATTAGAACACGTATCACCAATAAATTTTGAAAAGTAACTCCATACAATTTGTTTGCATAAAACGATATGTGGTCATGTTTTTTCAAACCGTACACATATCTTACCACAGCATTATGCGCTAAATTTAACTTTCTGAGGCTTGCGGAATCACTACTAGCAAATATTTCACACCCATATAACAAAGTGGGCATAATATAAGTGTTAGCCAGGAGAAGACGTATATGTATGGGTGTAAAATAATGTGTGTTCTAAAGAGTTTTCAACATACCATAAGTTTACAGCATTTTTTATAGGTTCCTATAAAAAAAATCCTAAAGCACTATAAAAGGAGCAAAATTATAACTTTCTGAAACCCCACGTTTAAAAAATAATAGAAGTGCCATTGAATTTTGCTAACTTTATAAATTTGTATGTATGCAGTACCACACCATAAGGGGAGTGGCAACACTGTTTATTAATTGAATTTAGTGCAATTGAATGACAGATACGAAGACAGGACTGCACTACGAGGTGTGTTCAAAAACTAAGGTGAATTTTCATTTTTCTCACAAAATATTTATTTACTCATTAATTTTTATTTTATTTCCTACTACTTTGAGTAGTAGCTCACATATAATATACTTGTGTCAGCGTTTTTTCCAATCCTCGAAGCAATTCTGATATGCACTTTTTGGTATGTCCTTGAGCTCTTTCAGCGATTCGGGGTTTATCTCCTCAATCGTCGCAAAACGCCGTCCTTTCATTGGTCTCTTCATGAATCGTTTTGTGTAATGTAAAAGGATAAAAACATTCCGCCGAAGGTATTCTTTCCCCGCCATAAAACTTTAGCGGCATTGCTAATTGGTTTCCAACAACCTAAGCTTTTACTTCATAATAAGTTCGATAACATATTTCAAATGTTGTAAAATTATGTCCTTTTTATTACTTTTTCATTTCAGTAGTTTACAAATGTATTATCGAACATATTATTAAGTAATTCCGATTTCTAAAAAGACTGGCGTTAACACTGCAAAAAAAAAAAAAAAAAAAATCATCACACAAAAGCATAGCACTGTTTGGTAGAAAAATTTAGCTTGAAATTTCACAACCATTTTTTTCATATGGAGTTTCGTAGCGAAAAATCAGCATATTACAAGCCTTTACTATACAAACCTTTTATTGAACATTCGTGCCGTTCATAAAAATATTTGGACTCACGTCACACTATGATCTCTGGTCACAACCAACGAAAAATAAATAGCCGAAATTGTTTTCCAAGAATTAATAGCAAACAAGAGATATTTTGTTGTAGTATCAAGTTAATATAATAGTAACATAAGAATTAGAAACTAAAATTTAATGTAAAGTGTTGTAGTTCAGGGGTGACCTAGTTCATTATCAGAATTTCTGGTTTAATCTATGTGATGGTTTCAAGGCGACAGTTCGTTGTCCGACAAATCTGACAAAGTTTACCATATTTGTTAAAAATATTTGCATAAAAATGTATTTAGTTACCGTGCCGAACGTTGCGCGATGGTTAGAGCACGTAACAATCCTTCACATGATCCCGGGTTCAACTCCGCTACCTATTATTTTTTGACCGGCTGTCACCTCGGTGTGTTTCACATTTCTTTAAAAGTTTCTCAAACGGTCAGGTTCGGACTCGTAGATCCCGTTGAATGAGTCCAACTGAATGTGAGATCTCCCACGTATCATTCATGGGATGCAATTTGTTTTTTATTCAAATTCGGTTCATTATACATGTGTTGGTATTTTGCGTGTAATTACACGTTTTGTTCAATGACTTTTCATGACTTTCTGTCTGAGCGTCTGTCCGGTTGGTAAACACGGTAACTGTCGTTCATATGGGCTATGTCAATCCACTCATTCTAGTACATCCCATACAAATTGATCGATTTTCTGAAGTTAAATTGTTTTTCTTGTAACTCCTAATTTGTAAACAAGAGTAACTTAAGTTTTTGTCCAATATGTTGGCTTATGTTAGCAGAAATTCTGGTGCCTGCCTTACAAATAACGAATTTAACCCACGTATTTATGTTCCCGTAAAAATTAGCCGATGTATTGAAATAAAATTTCTCCGCTATAATTTCCAATTCAGAGATTCGCAGTTATTTTAATTTCTGTCTATTAAATAGCATAATAATGCCCTCGTAACTCCCATACAAGTTCTTTAATTTAGCTCATATTTAATCCTAGATGTACATCTGTTATTAAATGGAATATCATGGCTCTCATATTTTTTCACCACCTCACATTTTGCACCTGACAGAAATTTCTGTACTGGTTTAAATTCATATTTATTCACTTTTTAATTTTTTTTTCATTCGATAAAGAACGATCCAAAACAATCCGGATCCTAACATTATCTATGGATCTAGTAGGCTAAAAGTTTTTACATAAAACTTAAATACCTCCTGAAAAAGACTGCTATTTTCAAGCTATTTCAATTTGAAAGCACTCAAAGAGCAACTGGGGTTTAAATGTTGGCGTAATTGTTGAAAAAAAAAGCCGAAATCGTCTTGAAAGAAAGCAAAGAAGGATTAGCGGTTAGAAATGTGAATGAATGAAAATGAAAATTTTTAAATAAATTTTTGGTTTCTAATCTTCAATCACTTTTGTAATATAATTTGAAAAGCCCAAGCGTACTTCCGATTATCATTAGTGTCAACACTGTTGTTCTGCCAATAAGGTGTACATTTTGGTGATAAAGCAACCCTTTCGTAGTTATAGTTGTGACCAACGAGCTATTGGGTTTAAATTGAGGGAGGGAAAGAGTAGTTTTAATAGTTTTACTATGTAACTATCATAGACAAATTTTGGGTAATTTTTGGTTGGGTAATTTGGGTTTGAATTTTGTAGTTATAGCTGAATATTTGCTATCTGATGATGTCAACAATTCAGCATTTTCAACATAACGTCTCGTGTTGCAAAAGAGATTGCTTACTAGATGCATCAAAAAAGGTAAACGATACTTTCAACTAATCAATATCTATAAATTTTGTTGTCATTAAATGTCGAAATTTGATTTTCTAATAACTTCGGCAAATAGTAGTAGCATGCATTAGTAGTACATAGTACATATGCATATGTATAAGAAAATGATTACAATTAGACAATATGACGATTATTCGTGATGGTTTAAATAGATAATTTTAGAATAGATAGCTTAGCCGTAGAAGTGTATGGAGGAATATTTTACTTGATACTGTAACTGTATTTCCATACTTCATATTACACCCAGACATATCAATATATGTATAGGTATATAAACATCTACCAATGCTGGAACTGTCACTATTGTAATTAATATTTAGGACATTTTTCAATATATCACACAACCGACTACAATAAACGCTTCTAGCCTAGATCACTGGCCAGTATTATATGAAATCAATATGAAGTTACTATGATTTGAACTGTTCTTCTATTACAGCAATCAATGTTATTGGAAATTGGGGAAATCATTAATTCATGAGACAATGTCCCACTTTGGTCATAATAATTGAACACCTTGAAAACCCAGGTCGCACTGTAATCATAAACATGGATCATCCATTTTTCGGTTTCAAACGTAAATTTAAATAAAACACACATAAGGATAGGATTTAGATATAACTTTTGTTTCATTATAATACTTTGACCTTGTCATTATGTACGAAACGCAATATTGTTTAAATGACCGCCTTTGGATTGGTTGCAGCAGTGGATCCTTTTGAGGTCGTTTTCAAAAAAATACGGCCCAGTGGCACCTTCAGACCATAATGCGCACCAGTCATTTTACAGTCATTTTTACCGTAACCACCGAGTGAGAAGTGAGCTTCATCGCTGAAGGAAATTTTGCTTGTTTTGCCCACGTTTGAATCACTACTTTTGTAGTAAGTTTCAACTATTTTTATGCGTTCTTTGGTTGTTAAACGATCCATATTCGTAAATGGCAAGCACTTTGCTAAATAAACAACACTTGAAATGATAGGTATTTAACAGCTGACAGCATTGCCATACCGGCGGTCTTGAAACCATTAAAATGATAACCCTACATATAGGTATAATAATTTTCCATTATAGTCTCTATGTACAAAAGAAAGGCAAAACAAATGTTTTAAACTATGGGCCCTTAATAAAACAGGGCATTCTGTCTAAAACATTTTATATAATTTGAATATAAAACTTTGTGATTAATTATCAAGTAGTAATTCGCCTTTTCAAGACGATTTTCAACAAAGATTTTACAATCATGCTTTCAAACATAATTGAAAACAACAACAGGGAAATCATTTACCTTCGTTAATGTATCATCTATAGTAACTCATTGTTAAATATAGTAACAGTAGTCTGCACAAAATGGAAATATAATTTAGATGTGAATTGCACCTGGCGATTTCCCTACTCAAACACGTTCATCGAACGCAAAATTGAAACCTTTTTATAACTAAAACAAATATTTAAAACTTATATCGCATACTGTTTCACAGAGTATCTCCTGTCGTGTTAGTTATGCAAAATACGAATACAAACAACAGTCTCGTTCTCGAAATGAAATAAAAACAATGCCGTTAAAATTATGTAAAAAATATTCCAAAGCTGTGAATACTCGTAATGCCTGAAATATTATTACACTGTCATCTCTCATTTGTTATTTGATAAGTTAAATACCTTGAAATTAGTCAGTCATCCTTAAGCAACAATTCCAGTCCTTTTTTTTGAGACGTTTGCAGGAAGCTGATTGTACGACGTTCAATTATAATTCTAATTAGTATCAACAGTCACAATATCTGTGAATGGTGGAGGGATGAGACTCATTTGCATATGACTGTCTCTGTAGGGTACTCTTTCACATTTTTTCTCAGAAGCAGAACATTTTTCGTATCACATCCTGCCGGCTATTGAAAAGGATTTCTATTAATATGGCAGTAGCAACTTCAACTTCAGTCTCTGAGAGCATTTTGTTTTCCATAAACATTTTTTTTTTAGTAGATCTTTAAATGTACAGATGTCGTGCGGAAGGAAGTTTGTATGATCCTCTTCTGGTTTTTTTCAATGCCTGATGTTAAACAATTTGTAGACCTGAAGTTATTTGAAAACACGCTTGTGATGTATTGAAAACATATGCGTGTTAAAAATATGGCTTTGACGAATATTTACATTTTTCATTTACATTATAAATGTAATTGAAATACTTGGAAATTCCAATGGTCCAGAAATTATGGCTAGAATTTCAAGACTTGATTTGATTTTGAAGTTTAGAATTTGAGGTCGATCGTTTTTTAATTTGATGCATTTGTCTTCATCTAAAGGTTGAAAATTTATATTATACGGTATGGTGAAAAATTAAGCAACAGTAAGGGTGGCTTCAAAACAGCAATTATACGTATATTGACCAAATATGTTTAAGACTTTTTAAGTCGACTGAGTGATGTCCGTCTGTCCAGTCAGTTGGTAGGGACGATAACTTTTGAAAAATATCTATTAAACTTCTCAAAACTTAACTAGATCGTTGACCAATCTTGCCTCTTCCCCAATTAATTTCTAATTAACAATCCGCTGTAATCTAAATTATTGGCATTGTATTGTTTTCAAAATGGGTCGATTAATTGTGTCCATAGATGGATAGATGGTGGCTCCCCAATAAATGATCGATTAAGTCTATATGTAGTTATTAGTTTATAAAATTATGGGGTTATGAATTCATTCAAATTCAGCACACATCTAGGGTTATGTAGGTGAACTTGGGCCTGACAATGGAAATGTACTGCATTGGCATGGCTCTTTAGGCACCTCCCATACAAAATTCAACCTTCTCCTGTGTTGTTTCCTTATAGTCTCCAAGCGGAATGTGGGAATGTGAGTTGAAATATTGGCTTTTAATCTTGCGTTAATTTATGGCAATATTTCATAAGATCAGAACGATACCACAGAAAGGACGACACAGTAAAAGAGCGTTAGGCAAAGTCAGTTCATCTAAATGAATTTCTGTGCAGGTTTGTTTTCATTTTGCTACTTATAAGGCACTGACCAGGGGCGTGATATTGGTTAAGAACGAACAGACTAAAGATATTATTGGAGTTTTGGATTGCAGTCCATAACTAATGTAACTTTGCTTAACAATGCACATATTCGCAACCCTGTCATTGTTCTTATTCTTATTGTTTATCATTCTGATCTTTCTTCTTTCATTCGCAAATATACCATTGAACTGGAAAGACGTGTGTTTCATTTTGTCGGCAAACAAACAGTTAGAGAAAGGCTCCGTTCTAATAGATATGTATCATAACCGCAAAATTTTACATCACAGCTAATACGAGTATACAAAAAAGTTGTAGGAATAAATAAAACACAAAATATTTATAATTTATTTAAATTTATATATTCCGAATTAACACTTGTGTCAATGAATAATTTAATCAACCGAACGGAGATATATCAAGCGAATTCGGTGCTAGTTCGATGATATTTGTTCACTTGTTGGCCAGAAATTTGTATATAATGATTGCCTTTTGAGATAGTGCCCTATCGTGCCACAAAATGCATGTGTTTCGTACCCATAAATCCTGCCTCCTTCGACGAATTAGCCCTTTCCAGCGATTCATTGTGAATAAAATTGGGTTGGGTGCTTGAGTCGCAGCTGATTGATTGCAGCTGGGCCAATGGACTGTTGTTGTTCTTGCTGTAATTAATTTGATGTGATGATCGCCACTGCACCCGGTTGGAAATTTCCAGAGTAGGTTGTGGACTGTATTTTAGGTTTGGGTTTGAGGTAATCTTCTATGCCGCTGGGAAGGCAAGTCGACCTGCTGATGAATGTTTTGGCGCCTTTTAATCAAATAATTTCTCAAGAGATTTGAGAAATTAATTGGTTGTAGGTTGGGAAATAAAAGAAATTAAAATTGTCAATTTCAGTTTAATATGTGTAAGTATATTTGGGAAGCTGTGATGCTTACCGCTTGAGCTGTGCAGAGTCACTAACTTTTGGTTTTTTACAATTTATGATAGTTACGATTGTAATTTTTGGCTTTCGTTAAACATTATCTGAACAATTATCTTAGGAACAATTCACAATATCTTTACTCCAAAAGGGGCAAAAACGGTAGTATAAAGCACAATTTGAATTAATCTTATATTAGGTATGTTCATGGAAAAATTCATTTTAAGTTCATTTTTAAATTCATTTTTTAACAAGTTTTTATAAAAAGATAAGTTATAAACATTATTTACAACAAGTATTTATTAAAAGATAAGTATAAACAACATGTTTATACATACTCCCCGCACTTAAGTTGGGGTTTGTCCTTTGGACGTTGTAGCGCACAGCACAGAAACCAAAGCTCGAATGGCTTCGGAAATTATGTGTTGATCAGGCGTTATGACTTCCTTCTTTGTTGGTTTAGGTTTTGGTTTTTTGAACTTTGTTGGTGGCGCTATTCTATTTCGCGCGGGACCTCGGATCCTTGAATGTTGCATGTGGAGTAAGGTGTGGTGGTAGCGATCACATTTACGGCATTTATCTTTGGATGGACATGAGTGGCTGGTGTGGCTTTTCGCAAGACAGTTGGTACAGTATTTATATTTCCTGATGGTTAGGCTTCGCTCCTTCGCAGCCATTTTTAAGAACCTTCGACAAAACCGAATGGAATGGTAATGCTGGCACAGTTCGCACTTATATACATTCGAGTCTAGTCGGTTTTTAAATGTTTTTCAACTGTAAGGATTATGTAGAAAAGAAATGAAGGACAAACATATTATTTAGTATATAGCCATTAGAGATTATGTAAATTTGATATATTAATTTTACGTTTGATGTATTTCGGCATCATTTCGATAGGGCAGGAGACATAGTTTTGCAATGGGACGGTTTATTATTCCGTTAGCTATTCGTACATCTGCTACGCGGACATTGTGATCAAATTCTAAATAGACCTTATCAACTCGGCCTAAACGCCATTCGCTTGAGGGCAGTAGATCATCCATTACGACTACTAAATCGCCCACTTTGAGATTGGAGGTGGCCTTCATCCACTTGTAACGCTTTTGAAGGGATTTGAGATAGTCTTCCTTCCATCTTACAGCGAACTGGTGGTGTAGTGCTTTTAATTTTCCACAATGATTTACCAACGATAAATTCTGGGACAACTCTTCTGGCATAGCCAGGATGGGAGCACCTTTAATAAAATGACCGGGCGTTAGTGCAGTCAAATCTGTGGGATCTTCAGAGATTGCGGAGATTGGACGAGAATTTAAAACTCCCTCTATCCGCGCTAAAACGGTGGCGAATTGTTCAAATGTGAACTTGTGAGCACCAGCAATTCGTTTAAGGTGGTACTTGAAACTTTTTACGGCAGCCTCCCAAAGGCCACCCATGTGGGGAGCGTGCGGTGGTATGAAACTCCATTCAAATCCATGTGTGGCATACTTGTTGGCTATGTCACCGGACAATGATTTTAAAAAATGGGAGAATTCTCTGAGCAGCGTTCTACTTGCTCCCACGAAGTTTCGTCCATTGTCAGATACCACTCTTCGGGGGAGTCCCCGCCTACCGACGAAACGCGAGAACGAGGCTTGAAATGCTGCGGACGATAAATCTGAGCAGACTTCTAAGTGTACCGCTTTGGTTGAAAAACAGACAAATACTGCAACATAGCCTTTCATCGAGGGCGATTTTCTCAGGGGTGAACTTTTGAGGTCAAAGGGCCCAGCAAAATCAATGCCGGTGACATGAAATGGTGGCGTAATTGTACACCTGTCTACAGGTAAGGGTGCCATGATCTGGGAACATGACTTGTGTTTAAAAATAACACATATTTTGCATTGGCGGATAATACCTTTAATTCTAGGCTTGAGACGAGAAATGTGGAATTCAGTTTGCACCATTCTGCACATCATGTTGCAGTCAGCGTGCGCCAAGAAATTATGCAGATGTGAGAGATAAAGGTAACAGTATCTTGAATTGCCTGGAAGTATTATCGGATAGCGTTCTTTGTAAGGAAGTGAAGAATCTGCTAATCTTCCATTTACTCGAAGGATGTGATTGTCATCCAAGAATGGGTTAAGGGGCTTCAGTGAGCTACTTGTGGGTATTTCTTCTGAGTTAGAAAGAGCATTATATTCATTGTGATAATGTTGCTTTTGTGCCAACGATATTAGACGTGCTTTGACAAATAAAATTTCGGTATAAGAAATCTCAAAGTTAGTTTGTAATGTATTTCTTGTTGCGATGCGGCGAGTTCTGTGAAAAAATCGAAACGCGTATGACAAAACTCTAAGTGCTCTTGGAAATGATGAGAATCTTGCCAGAATCGGAGGTTCTTGCAATGTAATGTGAAGAGTTTGTGTTTTCGTTTTGAGTTCTGGGGTTGATAAGTGAGTAGATCGCGGCCATGTCGATGGTGGATTTGTAATCCATTTTGGCCCATTCCACCATAAGGTGTTATTCACGAGTTCTTGTGGTCTGCAGCCGCGAGTACCGATATCTGCCGGATTGTCATGTGTAAGTACATGCCCCCACTTTGCTTCTGGTACTAGTGAATGAATTTGGGACGTACGGTTTGCGACGTACGTTTCCCATGACCATGGTTGTTTCGATAACCAACCGAGAACGATGGACGAATCTGTCCATAAGATCAAATCTCTCTCAAATCTCTTGAGAAATTATCTGATTAAAAGTCGCCATAAGATTCATCAGCAGGTCGACTTGCCTTCCCAGCGGCACAGAAGATTACCTCAAACCTAAAATACAGTCCACAACCTACTCTGGAAATTTCCAACCGGGTGCAGTGGCGATCATCACATCAAATTAATTGCAGCAAGAACAACAACAGTCCATTGGCCCAGCTGCAATCAATCAGCTGCGACTCAAGCACCCAACCCAATTCTATTCACATTGTGTCCGGATAATATTCGTTTTTATAGTCTGTTCTTCTGTGAGGAAGTCAACATTACTTTCATTTTCGATCGCATTTGATTTGTTTTTTTTTTTCAGTTTCGCGTCAGTTGGAGGGCTGCTTTCCAGAGATTGTTGACTGACTTGCATGTCGAAATCATAAACTCATTTCCATCACCAGTTAGAATATGTTTTATAAGTGGAATCGGCTCGTTCGAGTTTGTCTTTAGAGACCTTTATTTAATTGAGTTTTTGAAGAAAATGCATGTCTTTCCGAACTAGTCGAGCGACAATTCGTTTTATACACAAACAATCGTAAGGAGCGACACGGATTAATTCGTGAGACACAGAGAGTTAAGCGTCGATCCCTCTCAATTGATATATTCAATATTGATGTTAATTTCAACTGAACATGTTGATGGCCAACCTCGTATACACGTGTTTTTGACAAAGATCAATTTATCATAAGTCTTCTGCAACATTTTCAGGGAAATTCTATTTGCAATACAGAATGTTAGAGAAATACTTTTTTTTTATCTTTATCCAAAAGTAAAATTATCGTAAAATATCAAATAAACGTAAAAAATACCATATCTTTGAAAATCAAATAACTAAAACAATTAAATAGATGGAATGGAATAGCCAAAAGGCTATCTTTTTTCAAAAGTCTTATACTTGTATATTATTATACTAAAAGTGTCAAAAGAGCGTGAGTAGTTGTATCGTCTGAAGTAATCGTCTGAGTTTGGTAATCCACTTCATTATGACTTTTCGAATCATGATTGGATGACGTATTGAAACTTTTATTACTGATTTTACTGGATATTGGTTAAAGAAGTGGGGTGAAATAATTTTGATTTTAGGTTAAGTGGATTTAAAATAATTTACATTTAAAAGGTCGTATGCTTTTCTGAAGAAAAAAAATTTGCTTCCGATTACTCTTTTGCTTATACACCAATTGGTAACCCCACAAAGTTCAAAACTTATTCGTAGAAGCTGCTTGCGCTGTTAGGTGCTGTGGATGGTGAACTGAACAGTCTTTTGTAAGTCCATTCAATCCATAACGCAATAATAGTCCTGAATAAAGTTTAGGATGAGATGCAATGAACCGAGATCATTTTACTTTCAAAGCAACGAAAGTACGCTACTGCGTCCAAAAACTGGGTCGAGTTTTCAATGTAAGTAAATATCAGAAATATTTTTCAAATTTAACATCATAAATTACATTGTGTTTGAGTTACGCTTGATGATTTGGTTGTGCTTGATGTGGGGTTGTATTAAATTTTGTTTACGGAATGGAATTTCTGCTGCGTAAATGTTTGGAAAAGTTTTCTGTAAACAGACTCCAAAGCCATCGATTAATAATTATGAATTAAGCCGATTATATATGTATTTTAAATGGATTAGTCAACTCCATTTTGAAAGTTATTCTCCACCTCAGACGCATCAAATCCCAATCCCAAACCAAAACCAATCTTTACCAGAAGGAGTGTTGCAATGCGGTCCCCTTTCATTCTTATGCTTAATTTTATCAAAAATTTGGCTCATGCCAGATTTGTTTGAATTTAATGTAGTAGAATAAATGATGTGAACATTAGAATATGTATGCTAATTCGGTCATTTCTATGGAAAAAAAAACAAAAGAGATGCGGTTACTCAATCGATTTTCGCAAGCTAAGCTATGAATTATAAACCATTACAAATAGAAATTACAAAAGAAAGATTGAGTTTTGGAAAAGCGACGAGCGGGCATGACAATACCCCAATTTCACTCTAGGGTTATCAAAAGCTTAAAGCGTGCTAAATTTGACTGTACTCTGTGTAAGTGAATGAAAGATATGAACCCAAAAAAATCATAAATTGGTGCGTTAGAGTTACATGGTTATTGTTTCAATTTTTATTAAGAATTATACAGCAGTATAACGGGTAAAACTTTAGATTACTTGAATCTTCAAATTAAAGAAAGCTGGCGAAAGGTTGAGTTATTATTGAATTATAAATCGGACAACTTGTATGGGAGGCACCAGAAGGTGGTGGATGATGTGACTCATTTGCAATAACAAACTTTGTGTTACACCTGTTATATTATGATAATACATCTCATCATTCATTTTCATATCTCCGGGTGAAGGTATAAGTACTCACTGTCACAGAGAGCATGGTAAGTTTGACTCAATACACAGTGTATGTTGTACGTAGACACAGTTTATCGAAATTAATCCAGTAGGAAAAAACTTACACATATTAGGACTGAATTCAGATTTTGAGCAATGGCATGTTCAGTCTTTTTTTCAACAAGTACAATGCGTGTTCATTATTATTTATACTTAAGGGAATGTAATATATGACCATCCCAGTTCAAACACTTTTTATCATACCATCTTAACTGTTTGCATGATTGCAGACAAACTCTAAAAATATACTTGGTTTAAATAAAAAAACGGCAAAAGTCAAAATGTTACGTTTTCAAAGGGGGCGTTATTGACCGTCCACTTATCTGGCGATACATTTTCCACTATTAAGTTATCACAAATTCGACAAATTGGTTCAATTGGAACAAAGGTAAAACGTATTTATAAACCCTACTTTTTCATTTTTTTTTTCAATTTTCTAATGTTTTGACTCGCGTACTTGTATGGTGTATTTTCCATGATGCTATGGACGACAGTTGCCACTAATGGAAACTAATTATAATAATTACAACAACATTATTGTCATTATTGTCAGTTCGAAGTCGCTTGAAATAACATTTGTAGCAGAATTCGTATAAAAAACGTCAAATTGCAACAGGCCAAAAAAATTAAACGCCTTCGTCTGATGTGCAAAAGCAAATTTAAGTACGCTTTTTGTTTATTTTATATTTGTTGTATAGAGAACTAAAAGGAAACAATAGTTAGATTTTGTTAATTAGGTAGTAGAAATATTAATTTTATTGAACTAAAGACTTTAGGGAATGGGCAAATTTTCTAATTTGGGCCCCCTGACTGTTATTCACTTGGAGTAATCCCAAGCAGCTCACAACTTCCGACCTTCGAACAAGTATAGAATAGAATAAAATAGAATTCGAATGCATTGGCCTGATACGTCGCTCTTCTTAAATAACAATCCCTTAGAAATACGAAAGAAAATAGCAGACGAACTGGGCAGAACGAAATATTTTTTTTATCTAGCTGATCTGTACACGCGCCCCGATGAAAGCAGAAGAGACACACGCAGACTATTTAGAAGATAGATAGATGGAAGTGGAGCACGAAAACTCTGCCAAAGAATTGAAAGTAGGGAGAATGAACAACAACCTCCTGCTGCAGCAGCGATGGAGATCAGATCACAGATGAGCGGAGAGTGCTGGAGTTACTAATCTTGCCATAGGGCGCAGAATCCTGGGTTATGACACAAGCGGATGAATCAGTGCTGAGAGCTTCCGCAGGAAAAATAATCTGGAAAGTTGAGTTATACGACAACATCGACCTACTCAAGCGAGGAGGAAGACTGAAGCACTTGGGATTATTTTCTACATGCGTTGTATAATAGATACGGTTGTCTACTCCAATCGTATTTCTAGAAAATTTTGGGAGTTTTTAGGAGAAAAATACTCCGTAAAATAAATACATATGTTTTGCAAATAAATCAATGAAATACAAAACATAGCAAAGTCAAATAGCTTGATGTTCTTTATTGTAACGAATTATCGGCATATTTGCATTTATTAAAAACAAACGGTCCAATTATGTAACTGTTTCAACGGTGATGCAACTATTTTCACAGCGTTTAATTACGTATGCCCTTCAGCGTCCAATCGGTCATTTCACCCTAAATTTTACTGAATTAGTCGCAGACCAAAGCTATAAACAGATTGATAACCAAGTTATGTTTATTTGAATACGAAATAGTTACGTTTCAACTCCAAAAATTCGGGGTGGTAAAGGGGCTACTTCCATGTTATATCATTGTAAATATGCTTTTGGAATTATTGACCTCTAGTTAGATAATTCTTCCCATAGGTGCAGACTTCTTCTATGAAGTGCTTGATTTAACGATTTAACTTTCAATTTAACATGCAAGACTGTAGATGAATTGTATGTAATATTTCTATTGCCTTCTTCCAAAATGTCTCCTATTATTTTAATTACTACAAATCAACAAGTCAATTTGTTGGCACAATTATTATTGAATGCTTTATTGGCATGACGACCCTAATTTGTTAATTGCAAATTCAACATCCTAAAACGATTTTCGCAATTAACTGCGTCTAATCCTGTGTGGAAAAAGGCTCTCAAACATCCACACGAATTGAATAGGGGTTCATAGAACGAAATTGGCACAACAACACCCGGGCATTGTTTGCCGGCATTGACTTCTATCGACTGTAGTTGAAATAGGATTCAATCAATACACTTGAATGGGTGTGGCGTCGGTCGTCAAACACGGACACCATTGTTCGATACTTTTGATTGCTCTTATCTTTGTTGTTTTTGAAATTAAAGGACGAATCATCCCCTTAATGTCATTTCTATGGTAGTAAGTGAACGAGGACGAAATTCACAAGTAAATAATATAATAAACTGTTGAGGTACAAATCGATTTACCTACTGTGTGATTGGGAATTATGGGTGTCTTATTTATTATTGACGTTAATCGCCGAATTAATGAAACTACTAATTAATAAATACTCGTATTTGAATAGGTAATTGAACGTGCATGTGATTGTAGAAATGGGGATGCCAATTGTAAAGTAAAATTTTATATTGTATCAATGGAAGTACAGTGCCTTGGAGCGAACCGATAAAATAGCCCACAAAGTTAATTTGTACAGCTGTGTCTTGATTATTTTAAGATTAGAATGAAAATTTCGCTTCGGAATGTTCAAAACATCTAGAAGTAAAATTCTAATAATCCGAAGTCAAAAGTAATGCTAATTTTGAAATTACCAAAACTTATCATGCACATTGTTATGGTGAGTTATGTTAAGAGCAGTTTAAACATAATTTAGTATTGGTAATGATGATATGCGGTTTATGTTTGTTGTTTATGCTTCCTTTTGTTGCTTTAGATTTTAGCATTATATATAGAATCTAAAATAAAACCAAAAATTAATTCTATTCCTGCAAATCACCTCCCCAATTTACCTTTCATAATTACGGAGGGTATTAAATTGGTGATAAAAATCGAAGTTCTTATCAACATTCGCTTAGAATTGACTTACAATGAGGGAAACAGATTTATAACGTACTGAACTTTGTTATCAAAGTGTGATAACGAAGACCACTTTCATTCCCAGAACTTAGTTTACTAAATGAATGATGCATGCTAAATTGCACAGAATTTAGTATAATCGAACGAAAGACATGAATCTGGTTAAATAAAGCAATTTTTAAGGGAGGTACTAGAAACGGCGTGGTTACCTAGTATTTTTTTTTTTTTTTTTTGCATATTTTATAAAGCGCTATAACGTAACTTAACTAACAAAAAACTCAGTTTACTGCGGTGTATGTTTCAAGGACCACAGCGAAACAAATTTATTTCGATAAATCCGTCTATTTTTATGGAATACCTCAGCTTAGTTTATGAAACGGCAAATTTAACTGAATTCTTGAAAAATATGAAGGTGAGAAACGCAATGGATGGGTATATCCGAAAGCAATGTGGCCCATTTTTATACCAACATTATATTTTGGGGAACGCTTAACGCAATTAAATTTGTCACAACTTTGTGCAACTTCATAAAAGTCGAGAAAGTCGGCCATTTATTTGGGAGGTACTAAAAGGAACGTGGTTATCCTGTCGATTTAAGTTACTACATCCTACGAATTACAGATGCTAGTGTACAAGTTTTTTCTACTTCTACCAAGGGTGCAAGATTGCGAATGGCAATGTATCCTATTTTCATTCTAAAAAACTAAGTTTACCAACAACATGACGCGCGACAAATCTTAATGATTTCAGCGCAATCTTTGAAAGGTATCAGCGAAAAATGTATTTAAGCCATATATAGGGTGGTTTCTTAATCGTAGTTTTTTTAAATCGAATAAAACACTCCAATTTGCATCATGTATTAACATTTTTTATTTAAATCGATAAATTGGCCTTTGCCATTTAATTTTTTAAGATAATTTCATGTAAATGTTGTCCGCGGCTCCTTCTCTGAATGTCCATTTGGAAGGTCCAATTGTTCGTCACTTTTTCGAGCATTTCGGCCTGTATTCCACGAATAACGCGTATTCGGCTTGTCCATATAGACTAACGACTTGTCATAACCCCACAAGAAATAATCAAGAGGCGCAATGTTTTGGGAGCCAACTCACAGGGCCAAATCAAGAGATAAGCTGGTCACTAAATTCATCCCTCAACATATAAATTGTTTCATGAGCAGTGTGGCATACTGCACCGTCCTGATAAAACCACATGCCAACCAATTTCAACTCAGCCAATTGGGGCAAAAAAAAAAATCCTTGTGGTTGAGTAACACATGCCCAATCTCTGAGAACGGCGACGAATTAACATTTCACGATCGTCATTAACACTGGTCGCTACGGCTGCAATATTTTCTTCGGTAGCACTCTACGCATGCGAGTCGATGGTTTTATGTCCAACAAAGTAAATTTGGTGCGAAATTTAGAAGTAACAGCACGAATTGTTGATTCAGCAGGTCGATTATGACGACCATAAAATGGTCGTATCAAACGTTGCACATTTGTCACAGAGCACGAATTTTGATAATAAATTTCAACGATGAGATGGCAAAGTATACTGTACACTTTTCACTTTGACAGATGACGTTTGGACGCCATTACCAACCAGTGCTGACAACCTGAAAAACTTAAATCACCCTATACTTCCGAGGGAGGTACCACATAGGGCGGTATCACTTGGCCAATTTTCCTCAAATTTTACCCAGCATTATAAATCAATACAGTGGGGCACAACATACTAATTAGAAATTACAAAGAAAAAATTAATTTCAGAAAATATGCCAGTTTGTGTGGTAGGCTTCAGAAGCGTTATATTCATTTTCAGAACTTAGCTTACCAAATTCATGATGTGAGCCAAGTTCGAGTGTATTCTATACAACTGCTTGAAAAATATCTGTGGGGACACAGTTGCAAGTATTATAATTAAAAGGATAAAATATTGTGTATACTTTTAATACGTTAATATATGGTTATTATAGGATGCAAAAATTATGGGTATTGCATGCGCCAATGTGTAATTACTTACAAATTAGCATTTATCAACAACCCAAGATCAATATTTTCCGATTGTTGGATTTTGATTTATCAGGCTGTTATTGCTATGACTTACTTTATATACAAAAATAAAAGCCGTACAAGATATTAAACCACAAATAAAAAGAACAAAATTGTGATCGTATTCAGACGTTCTATTGCAGAAATGGAAAAAGCGGTACTTAAAATGCGTACAAAACCAATACAGAAATGTAAGTCAGGTGAACTGACTTTGACCAAACATCCATCTGCGTTGTTAAATCACTAAGTTCTTATCAACAGATGCTGGAAATGAATGCAAAGTATAGGTAAATGATGGTAAGTCATAACATACTAAACTTAATTATTAAAGCTTAATTATAACTTTATGTTTTCGGTTAATTAGTTTGTGGGGTATCTTAAGGCGATCAGTAACGCAAATCATTTTCATTATCAAAACTAAGCTTAGAAAAAGCCCAGTGCTTACTATATTTTGTTGAATTTAGCGCAATTGAGCAGAAGATGTTGCGAACAAATTGTGCTAAACGTAATTATTGCCATAACCGATAAAAGACAAACTTTTTGATGACTGCAAATTAGGGTTTACAGGAGAAAAGTCAAATTTCCATGAACATATCAATTTGTATGGGAGGCAGCCATATAGGAGTAGCAATACACGTCATTTCCATTGTCAGAACTAAGTTTGTTGAACGCGTGATGTGTGCTAATTTAATTAATAATTTATCTGGAATTGTGAAGCAGTACGGCGGAGAAAGTTTTAAGTTGCAGCAATTGAATTAGAATTTCGGAAAATCGCTATATTTTTGTATGGGGGTGGCAACAGAAGAGGCGTTGTAATGCGGCCCATTTTAATTTTAAGACTCTATTGTAATTAATTAACAAAAATCTACGAATAAGGAGTTACATATGAAAAATAAATTTCAAAAAATCGGCCAATTCATATGAGAAGGTCGACCGATATACATCATTCACAATCCCCGCGGCTATAATATAAGCAAATATTAAGCTGTGCCAACTTTTTTATCATGACCAATAGCCAGGCACATAGAGGGACATCGCCCAATATACCAAAAATTGATAAAAGAAAAAACATAGTTGGTCAAAATTTACTTGGTATTTATTTATTAATAATTTCTCTACATTTCTCTTATGTCTTTTTAGGCAGGCATGTGAATCATGTGCCCAATTGAGGCTGCTAAGTCAACGCCGCAATGACTAAAGAGACAAATGAGCAAAAACACATTTTGCGGTTCAACTGCGGTGATATCCATTTTTTGATTCTGTAATCCCCCAAAGTGGTTGCACTGAGCATTTTGGTTTTTGTTCGAATTTGGTGTTTGCAAACAAAAAGTTATTCATTCTTTTTGAGAGCGAATCTCGCAATTGTGGTTAATTTTGCAGTAAAAACGACATATTAGATATTAAATGTATTGGTATTGTGGATCATATACCTGTTATGAACATTTTTAAACTCTCTTCTACAAATTTGGTTGCCTGGTACATCAAATACAAACTGGCCGACCTGATGAAATTCAATCTTCAGCTATTATTTCTGATTGGAAATGTTATTCAATTTATTTCATTTAATGCTTGCTAGAATTTGAAAACATATATTTGACCGATAAAGTACGCCTCTTTTGGCACCTTCATTTATCTTCCTAAAATATGTGGTTATAGCATTCTGGTAGATATTTTATATCAGTTATGTATAGTAAAAGTAACTCCTAATGTAATTTAGTAAAGGATTTTCTCAATAGCGATTGGCGGTTCATACCGGTCATTTACTTATTTTTTCTTATCTTTCGGACAATAGACACAATTACCGCGATGGCTGTTTTCCTGTGGCAACAATGCGCATTGTCCTTTCCAGTATTCTGGGTCATCCTTTCCAGTTGATTATTCAGTGACTGTTGGTCAAATTCGAGTAAGTCAACGAGATGGAAGTTTAATAGCGAGAACGTACAAGAGAAGGCGAGGTAATCGATTCCACTCGTTATTTCGCAGAAATTGTTTTTGTGAATTGTGCGTCTTACTTTGGGATTCCGTGCACATAAAATTATGCAAGAAGCTAAAGTAAAACGACCGTAGACAACGCCATGCGTTCACTAACTGGGTCCAGAAACAGTTGAAAGTCGGGCCGAACCATCCAATTCATGCGATTCCGTTAGATCTATGCCAACAAGCCATAAACGATCTACCATCAAACTCATTACAATCCTTGCCATCACTCCAATTAAATTATTTGATAGAGATATCAGATTGGTAATTTATTTGAACGGTACACTTAAGGCTTGTTTTTGTGTACTAGCGAAACTTAGTTTATTTAATTATTACATCTATGAGGGCGGTCCCAAAATTAACCGGCAATACGTATAGATGGTGCCATTTTGATGAAAAGTGCAACCTTATAAAATATAAGTTTAAGTTTTAAAGCGCCGCGTTGTTTAGTATTTTTATTCGAGTCATCAAAATTAAACGATCTCAGAGAATTTGTAAACATGGAAAGCATTGCTCATGTAATTCATGTATTTTCATTTGAAAGGTCTCAATTCAACCAATATTAAAGCCGAGCTGCATTCTACTCTGGGGGAGTCTTCATTTTCGTTTACGACTGTGAAATATTGGGTACTAGAGTCTAAGCGAGGCCGTACGAGCTGCCAAGACGAACACCGTAGTGGTCAACCAATTGAGGTGTCCACGCCAGACACAATTAAGAAAATCGCCAGACACAGTTTGGTGATGTTTTATCGCAATAAAGCCGAATTTTTGTGTCGACTTATGACCATGGGTGAGACATGGGTCCACCACTTCATACCTGAGACAAAGCAACAATCAAAGCAATAGATTAAGTCATTAAGTCTGTTATCGATTACCTTCAGAAAGGAAACCCCGTCAATGGCGAATATTATGCAAATTTATTGCAGGTTTTAGGTGATAAAATTATAAAAAAGGCGGCGTTTGGCGAAAAAGAAAGTGCTGTTTCATCAATACAATGCTCACACAATGTTTATACATTCATTAATGCGGTGGCCAAAATTAATGAATTAAAGTTCAAATTGCTTCATCATCCACCTCATTTGCCAGATTTAGCTCCCTCGGACTATTATCTATTTCCAAATTTGAAAAAGATTTGCCACCAGTGAAGAGGCAGAGTCTGCGATTAATGGCTATTTTAAGGAGTTTGACAGTTCTTGCTATAAACAGGGTATAGAAGCTATTTTGTATGTTGAAGAATAAAGAAAAATGTTTTTGTGTCTTCGTCGGCTAGTTTTAGGATCGCCCTCGTACAGCAACATAATTTATGTGGAAGGAACTACAAAGGGCGATTTTATTAATTTTATTAAGCATTATGGTATGATTGAGAGGAAATTAAGTCTCTGCAGCTTAAGAATTAAGCGCTACAGGATAGCCAATAGATTTGTGTGGGAGGTATCAGAAGAGATGTAGCAAAGTTCATGAAGCGCATGATGTGTGCAAAATTTAAATCAGCCAATGATGTGGGAGGTACCAAAAGAGGCGTGGTCATTTTTTCGATCTTTCTTTGGTTGTTCCAGACAATATAGATAAATATTGTGGACAAAAATCTAGGTTATTACAGTCTCTTTATTACTAATTTAAGGAAGAATCGAATTTGATAGGTTCGGCATGTTCTTGCTTAGATGTGGTAGACTTAGAAAGACATATTATTTATTGACGGTAATAAATCACAAACTACAAAAAAAAAAAAAAAAAAAAAAACAAATGAAAAAATGTTTTACAAACGATCATAAAAAACCTTTGCAACTTTTGTTTGGTTGAAGCCACAGCAATTTATTTTGGGTTTATCATAAGCTACTAATTAAAATCGTATGTCAATTTTAGATAGCGCCATTTTGTGATTCGTTTTAGGGAACACCTATTTTTAACATCGGGTTTCCGCGATTAATTGCATCAGCTATGTGAATAATATTCCACTTAAAAAGTGACGCTTTATGAAAACTCTTCTTGAAATGATTTTTTTTTTAGAAATGAGAAAATGAGAAGTGGCGGAATGGCGAAATGGCAAAATGGCGAAATGGCATATCGTTGAAAAGTGAAGAAATGGATATTTTGAAGTATTAAACAAACACATTTGACAGACGCTACCATCCTAGGTAATCTCGGAAATGTTATCGCACGTAAGCTAAACAATTTATTGACATTTACTTACAAAACTATATGCAATATTATGTTTCAGCAATACTCCCACATGTTAACATTCAGAAATAATATAAATGCTTAAAATCATTCATAGACTAACGACAATAGCTATGCAATTCTGATCACGGATACATAGAGAGCAGTCGGGATAAATACAAAAATCGTCGGTTTTTATATCGATTGATATGACATCTTGGTGTGGTGTTTTGACATTTTGGTGTGCGAATAGATTACATTAAGGAATAGAAACTCACTTTTTGAGTGATGGCGTTCATGATGTTTTGAAATATATATAAATATATACTTTTGCTCAAGCTCGACAGAATTTATGTTTTTTGCGAAGCTTTTTTCAAAAAAGTAGTTTTGGCTGAATGATATTCTTATAATGTCGAGCCGTCTGTGCGAGTGTAGTTCTGGCACACTGATTTGACATAAGCAAATTATTTTTTTTTAATTACACAAATAAAAAAAGAGGGCATATCTTGGTATTTTTTACAAGTTATCTTTCCCCAACTCTAGTAATTATGCTAACTGTGGTATCTAATTTTAGACATATGCAATTGTTGACTCAAAATTCGCTCAGATCGAAAAAGTAAGCACTTACATTGGGCTCAATTTCTTTTTGCAAAATATAATTCCTACCAAAACTGTTTGCAGCATTAAATGTTAAAACTTTTATAATTTTTGATGTGTTTAATTAATACTGTCGAACTCAATAATATTTTTTTTAATATTTTCCAACTTTTACAATTATTGTCCTAAAGAAGTTGGTGAATTTAGCTAGTAGCCGCTCACATCATAGCGCGATGCCAATTAAATACAACATGATTTTTAAGGGCCAAACTTTTCAGTATTTATCAGTATCAGTAATTATTTATAAATATATTACAAATATGGACGAATATGAATATTTCGAAAGTCAACTGCCTATATTTGAACTTGGCTAAAATAATTTTGAAATATAAATCTACTGCTCTTAACAGCTACAACAAAAAATTGCTAATTCAATAATTCAAAATCTCAAAATGTTTTGATGCTTTTAAGCAGGCCTTAACAGCATTCGTTTATATTTTGAAGGTTACAAATACTTCTCAGAAATATATATAATATCGACATAAGTTATAGTTATTACGCTTTCTGTCGGAGTAATAAAGATATATATCATCTGATACGGCAAAAATTGAATGCAGACACATGATTAAACACAAAGAATCGTTTAAAGTGCCAAGTGTATTTTGACCAAATGTGTTCCACACCTTTCTAAGTCGATTGAGCGAAGCCTGTCTGCCTGGCTAGCTGGCAGCCTAATATTTTAACAGATCATAGCCGGGGATTGTAAATAGGCTGTATTGGCCCACCCCCTAAAAATTTACCAATTTTCAGAAATACACATTTTTCACTGTTAATGCAGTAATAAACATTTACATTCTTTGCATTTTCTTATAATGCTTGGCAAATTTGAAACAAATCACACGATTAACCATGCCCTATATTCCCTAATTTAGCATGCACCGAGCGTTAAGCGAACGTGGTCCTACGAAATAAAATGGATAGCATTGATACGCTCTTTCGGGTATCACACGAGTACATAAAAATTGACTGATTTAACAAAAATTAGTTATCGTTCAAGAATTTCTAACTTCAGG
This sequence comes from Philornis downsi, assembly GCA_019455685.1. Lineage (NCBI taxonomy): Eukaryota > Metazoa > Arthropoda > Insecta > Diptera > Muscidae > Philornis > Philornis downsi. The sequence continues at coordinate 1,379,062 of JAHXMU010000599.1, read as the reverse complement.
AAGTCATACTTTGATAACATTTTTTGACTTTTAGTGAAAAGTATCTTATGCGTGGATCCTGGCGATTTACCACACCTTTTTAAATGCCCTCACAAATTTGTGAAATGGCTATGAGTTTAAAGTTAGTATATGTATAAATCTTTCGTTCAAATAAGCACCCCCCTATGCCACCCTTCTATATACGAGTACGCTTGAGGGAATGGTCTTAATTTGTAGAAAATATTGAACATTTTGGTTCTCAGTTCTAAGTGCAATTATATTTTATACCATTCATACGATTTTCGGGAAAGTTTGGTATTAAAAATTGAAACAGGTTAATGTTAGAATTTTTCGGGAAGTCTTAGGGTTCCAGGATATGATATTGTATTCTGTAATCTGACAATAAATATAAGCGCTTGGCAATTCTGCTTCCAAAGAAAACAGCGTTTCGTTGTAGTTGTTGTGTTGACGGCACCACATAGTATTGCCACACTTTGAAAACCCATCTGATACTCTCTTACTAGAATTCTTCGAAACAGTAAGCCATATAGCTGCGTCGGTATTAGTTACAGAAGTGAGGCGTATACCCCATTGGTAAAATTGACAATAAATTGTTGTGATTAAATACGTATGTCGAAATAGCTTTTATTACATCTCCAAGAGGAAGATATTGGTTCGACACTCATAGTTTTTAAATATTTAGATGTATATTGAACAATCGTAACAATTTCTGTTGAAAAGTGTAGCGAAAATTATCTGTGCTACCTGCAAGGAGAACGTATTTAGTATTTGTCTTTGGATTTTGATAATTGTTTTCCTACATTATTGATTTCTTAAGCACCTTCAGATATTTGCTTTGCCAAAATTTTCGATAATTTCCAACCTCTATAAAATATTTTAGAATCTAGTCAGATAGTATGTATTTGAACTTAGAAGTTCAAATTGTCTTACCGAATTTCTGAGTCCTTTGGCATTTTAAAAAAATATCTGAGCCAGTATTTTTGTTCAAAAATGTTTGTAATTAATCTGTATGAAATATTTGAGGTTATATTTTCTTCTGTCTTTTTGTGACCTTGCGCTCAAGCAAAACCTCAGAAAGAGAAAACAGGTAAGCAATTTACGTATTACCTCTCTTATAGTTCGAACGACAATCTATTTATCTATCCAATCTTGTGTGAGGTGTGTTGGGAAGCAAGTTTCGAATTGCAAACTCCACATTAAATTCATGTTTCTTGTTGCTGCTGCTGTAATGCGACTTTAGGGAATTGGAATGTGGATAAAAACTTAGCCAAATCAGAGAAAATAGAAAATATTTCTTAAAACCAATTTCATGATGCGTGTTGCTGCGTAGCGCAGCACTGACAGGATTCATAACGCCAAATGGCCATAAAAGAAATTGTTTTTCTACATCCATGTTGTTCTATCGTTGTTATTTTGGGGATAAAGTTTACGATATAAAGGTTGCTTGTTTATAAATTACTCCTCTTTGTGTTGGCAGAAACAGCAGTTCCTGGGAGACAGCATTGTTGTCCACAATCGAAGAATAACTTTAACGGCAATTTCAGATTGGTACTTTTACATTTAAGAAATTACAATTATTATAAATGTTTTTGCTACGTTAACAGTAATAAAATAAGTTACGCACTTATTAATTAGTTTACGATTTGTTTAAATGAGTCAGCAATACCTCCTCCTGTCTTGGAGTATTTTTAAAAGATAATGGCGATTTTATTAATCTGATCAATTTTTCGCTTATATTACATGCATATGCAATATGCATAAATCAACTTGAGTCATAAATATATCCTGAAGAAAATTGCGATTTTGCCACCGGAACGAGGATCCTAGAAATCATAATAAGTTTCACAAGCTATATAAATGTCTGCACCCATTGAAAGCACCTTTAATAGAGTGCACCCAAAAAGTATGTCCAGTAAGTGAGTATCTCTTTTCTCTTAAAATCAATTAATGTAGACATTTTAAGATTTCAAGATCGTCACTGGGACTGTTAAATTTAGAAAAATTAATTTCTTTAAATTATTCGCTAGGCTATAAAATATTTCTTGCGAAACTTGTATTAATTTTAATATGTTCTGAAACAATAAAACCCTTTCTAATATTATTTATTCTAGAGATATATAACCATCCGATGTTCCAATTGTAGAGCGTCGTACCAGCTATAATAATAACTAGTTGCGAAATATTGTTGGAGAAGTGAAGGATGACGCAACCATTTAATTGGAATTCTCACAAATAAATAAATCAATTTCCAATAATTTCAATAAGCATACGAGTAATTTCAATGTTGTAAATACATAATATTGGAAACAAATTGAATGAGTTATAAAACTCACAAGACAAAAGAAACCATAATACGAAGCCCTAATAAAAATAAAGTTAAATAAAAAAAAAATTCTTTTTAGGTTCGCAACTAAGTTCCCCCGCTGTTTTGTTTTTTTTTTTTTATAAAAATGTAACGTTATTATGAACACATGTTTACAAATGATGTATTAAAAGAATTGCCCATCGCTAGCTATTAATTTCTCTCATCTTTACGGCAAAGTTCGAATTCCGTCACGGTAAAACTGTTCATCTTTTGAAGCTATCCACGAATCTAGCCATTCCTTGATGTCGTGATATGAGTGGAACTGCTGGTCAGCCGGACCGTGTGCCATCGAACAGAACAAGTGTGCAATCGTACTGTGCAATATCTGAAGAATATGGCAGAGAGGGTAAGACTTCCCATTTCAGCGTTTCTAGATAGGTTTTAACGGGCTGGGCCACGTGAGGCAGAGCGTTGTCATGCTAAAGAATCACATTTCCGTGCCTCTCCGCGTATTGGGTGGTTTCTCGCACAGATCTCGGCTCAATCGTATTAATTGAGGTCGATACCGATCCCCAGTGATGGATTCGTTTGGTCAAAAGGTCGTAATAAATAACAGCGACCTGGCCCCACCAAAGTCAGAGCATAACCTTCGCAGCGTAAAGATTCGGCCGAGGCGACGGCATAGAAGCATGACCGTGCAGCCCCCATGTCGCTGAAGCAGTTGTTCAAAGACGAGAAAACGACGCTCAACGTCCCTTTTCTTCAATCCATACGAAACCCAAGTTATTTGCGTTTGAATCATTCATCCTAATACTGAAGCAAGCTCTACCTGCGTTTGACGCGGATACCCATCAGGCAATGCCGTCAATTCAGTGCCTCCGAACTTTCTTTGTCTTCCTTCACGCTAACGGCCGTCAACATCGAAATCACCGTCTTTAAAGCGACGGAACCAATCCCGACACGTTGTTTCACTTAAAGCAGTATCTTCGTAAAAGTTTTAAAGCTCTCGATGAGCTTCAGCCGCCGTTTTCTTCAGTTGAAAGAAGAAAATCAATCATTCCCGCATGTGACGATTATTTGGCACAAAATCATACATATTCACACAACCAAAAGAATATATGCCCAAAAGAAAATCACTATTGTGTTTAAGCGGTTATGGCAGAATCGGCTCGCACTTGCAGCTGGCGCCATCTATTGACAAACATTGGGAACTTATTTGCGCATCTAATATTTGATCAATTGGTAAAAATCTTAACTTTTAAAACCAGCACACAAATGTCAATCAGCTGAACTGACTTACATATGTTATCACCCAAGGACTAGCAATTACGAGAGGTAGAATTAAATTTTGATAAATAAGTACATTTTTATGAAAAGTGCCAGAAAACATGTGGGAACGTAGTCCGTTTGCATTTTCAGAAGTTGGTTTGCTATGTGTGCCAAATTTAACTGAATTCATGAAGATTTAGAAAATATGGCAAAACAGGTCACTCACATGGGAGGTAACAGAAGAATGTGATTACTTGGCTGCCTTTTCCCAGGTCTTTAGAACCATTAAGAATCAATGCCTTGGACAAATCATTAGATTATTGCCTTCTATTAATTGGAAACTACAGGCGAAAAATTGATCTTATTTTTATGCGGTATTTAAATTATAGTTGTTAAGAACATCCTTGAGGACCGGTTGAAAAAAAAAACTCTCATTGAATGAATTAAACGTGTTTTCGCTCTACTGAACCATTTTTCGAATATAGGCTCAAGAATATATTCCATCTAGTTAAAGAGATTTGCAATTAATCAAGAGGTGGGTTCAATACTTGCACGTGTAAATATTTTTTTTTTACCACTTTCGACTTCTCAACATATGCGGGTGTGTCGAAAATGCCCTTTCTAAATTCTAAATTCATTATTATAACAAAATAAAAATAATAACAAAAAATTTATATTTTTTAGGAGTGGAAGTTATTCTTTAGGAGAATTCTTGCCAGTATCTGTATGCTGTTGTGTCTAATTAACACGTGAAGACTAAGAAATACTAAAAAATGTTTACCTTCATTTTAATTTCGCTTTAAAATAGTTGAATACATTTCCGCTAGATATTATTTTATCAAAACAGTATCAGTTAATTTTTTCTAGCCAGAGAAATATGAATACATTTCTGGTTGGATTTTATTTCATTGTAAAATTTTTTGCTTGTTTTGTTGCTGAATTTTATTCCCAAGACTTATTTTGCAACAAACGAAACAATCAAATGTTTCGATTATTTCACATTTGAAACCTACTGCTTTGGCTACTTTCGTTGTTGGAATCTAAGAAGTTAGAATTTATTTTAAGATTTTTTCTTAATACATTGCAAAGTGAAATATTTTTTCAACCGGCGCAGGAATTTCAGTCACAGTCATCTTTATTTTGTCCTTGTATGTGTAATATTATAAATTTTACAATAACTCAAATTTACTTTATGTTACTCATGATTGAGAAAATTGGAGCCATTTTTAATTATACGACATTTCAGACAATATTATGGCATTAGGAAAACAGTTGTCTAATAAGCTGTCATCAAAATATGCGTTAAGGAAGGAATAAAGCGAATATTTTCTACAATTATCATGCTCATCACAGCCTACATCCCACAATTTCAAATCTAATTATTCTATAAGAAATCAAATGAACCTGCAATGAGCTGGGATTTCGCTGAAATAGGTAGTGTGGACGGTTCAGTTAATGAGTTGACCTAAACAAAAGTTAGCGGGGTTCAGGAACAGATTTGGTAAATCATTCCGATCTCACCAACTCTAAATTAACACCTCTTCTGCTTAGATGCTTTGAAGGAGTGGGAGTGGACGTGATAACGCAATCCCGTTTTCGTTTTCAGACACAATCAAATTTTGCATTTTTATAGCAGGGTTGCCCTACCCTACTCCCCAGGACGGTGTACCTGGAGTGTTCAAAACCAACACAGAAAGCTGTTAAACTCGTTCTTCAGCACTGTAGGTATACCTATTTGGCCATTCCGTTTGTAGCAAACAAAAAGATTCATTTGAGTGAGACTCCACAAATATCCTAGAAATATGGATATAAAGTATATGCCGATCTGAGGGAGTCCCCTGATCTGGTAATCTGAATTTTTGTAGTGATATCCCTGTTTTCAAAAACTTGCTCATACAATGACTGAAAAAACAGTAATTTTCAAAATAATTGAAAAAAATTTACATTTACTCACTAATAAATAGCAATATACAGCGATAGTGTGTATGTAGGTTATCTAGTTTTTGGTTTCAAAAGTAAAGTGAAATAAAACACACTTAAAGCTATGATTTCAATGAAATTTTTATTTTATTATAATGCTTGGAACTTATCATTATGTACGAAATACAATGTCATTTAAATGACCGCCTCTGGGTTGGTTGCAGCAGTAGATACTCCACTGTCATTTTTGAAAATTACGGCCCAATGACACCTCCAGACCAGTCATATTTTCCGAATGCAATGACTTTTTCACAATCGCTTCTGCGTTCTCCGAGCCCCATATGCGACAATTTTTTCTTCATCGCTGAAGAAAATGTTGTTCGCAAGATCAGCGTTGAAAGCTTGTTGCTGTAGCAGCTGGCTTTAATTGTTGCATGAGTTGGACTCCATATGGACGGAGGTACAAATCGAAACGCAAAATATGCCATAATGAACGGTAATATAGGCTCAATTGCTGAGAACGCCGTGAAATCGGCAAATTCGGATTATCCGCTACACTTTCACTAACGGAAGCGATATTTTCGGCCGTGCGTACATTGCGATGATGCACAAACCTGACCACATCTGTAACGCTTCCAGCCTCTCCAAATTTTTTTCCAGTCTTGCCAATTCGTTGCACAGTAGATTGATTATGAGGATTATAATCATCCCGCAATGTATGAAAAGTGCCCACGTTTGAATCACCATTTTTGTAGTTAATTTTAACTACTTTTCGTAAATGGCAAACCTTTCACTAAATATATAACACTTTAGATGACAAGTATTTAACAGCAGACAGTCTTGCCAGACCGGCGGTTTTTAAACCGTTAAATGGATAACTCTGTGCATGTTAGAAAGCATGAAAAGTGCGGTAGCGGACATGGTGAGTTCCTACATTGTTTAAAAATATTCGGCAAAGTTAATTCTCCGAACTAAGTTTGAATGGGTGGTGCGTGCTAGATTGTACTGGATTTAATACAATTGAATGATATTGAATGATTGAAAATATCAATCTAGGAATATGTGGGCAAAATTGTGTAGTATGTAAGAGAGTTAAAAGAGAGGGCGTGTTCATTCGGTTGCCGAAAATTTAAGTAACTGTAGCTTACTGATGAGGAATTACAGCGGAAAAATTAAATTTCGATTAGTCAACCAATTCCTATGGGAGGCAGCAGAAGGGACAATTAAATGTTCTTTAAATTTGTATGTGATGCAGCAAAAGAGACTTCTGATTCTAAGAATTTATTTCACCAAATTTATTTTGGCATGTGCCAAATTCGACTCTATTCAGTATAACTACTTGAAATATATGAATCTAGAAATGAATGAGTGAAATTGGTTACCAGAAAGGGGACTTGCTCCGGTTTACGAATGTGGAGTTACGGAAGTAAAACTTATTTTCTGAAATTTCGTCAATTTGTACCAAAGAGGTTGAGTCGATAAAGCTCATTTACGAACCCCGGCTACGATCTGGCAAAATTGAAGTCTATGCTAAGTTTTGATAAGTTTAATAAAGCCAGCTAGACAGGCAGACGTCGCTCAATCGACTTAAAAAGTCGAGAAAAATGTTTAGTCAAAATATACAGGGTACTTTAGATGCAAATAATATATGTCTTCATTTTTTCGGGTGAAGATATAAGTATTAAAATTTTCTCTGATTTAGGTCCAGTTAAAAAATTTAAATTATTAAAAAATGGTCCTATTTTGGAATTTCTAAATATTTTCGCTATTCGTATAGGCTGATATTTTATTGGCTTGGGAAGGAATAACTCTAACCAATACACATTGCTAAGGGAACAGTAATAATTGGTCATTGAACACTGCCAGAAATAAATTTTTCCACGGAGGGACAAATATACATATATATCGTATAGGGAAATAAGCCGTTTTTTCCGATCTGGATACCCCCTTCACTACGAAATTAGTAGGAATTTCTATATAGCTTTATTTTGATACTCAAAGAGATGAATTGTTTTTCAAGATTTTTGGAATTATGTTCCAGCTACCATTCTAAACTTTGGGTATTCTTACATCCTACCAAATTCATGAATTGGGTACTTCCGATACCTAACGGCGTATGTAGTTTAGCAATGGTGTGATTAAGTACCAAAAATAGTTCAGAACGACATGCCTGTAAAAGAAAACAATTTTTTGAGTTTCTGGAAAAAAAATTGATTTTACAATATTTGATTTTGGTCAACATTTTTCCTAATTACGAAGAAAGAATTACTAAATATCCATATTCTTTTTTGTTCAAAGAAACTTTGAAAATCTTTTCGATTTTCCGCTTCGAACTTTGAAAGAAATTCATTATTTTTCTCATCGATAACTTTAGGAAACTGTATCTTGCGTTGTATAAGTGTGATGGGGTTTTTTTTATCGTAGTTTCTTTGTTTGTGGCTCGATCATAATATATGAGACATCTTTGTGTAGGTATTGACGAATGCTATATTTGTCCCATAGATGTCGCTGACGTACAACATCATTTTGTAATGAAGGTTTTATTAACGCAGTTTCTACCCCTAAAATTTAAAAATATTTTATTTTTGGATTAAAGCCCTTTCAAAACCATGAATATTTTGCTTTGGAAGTATACGGTTTTATTCAAAAACAAAAAAGTTAAGTAGGAAAACATTTATTTACAGCATTAATATAAATATTTTTTCATTATTACCGCAAATTATTGCGTAAAAATTTACCGCTAGCGAAAAAAATTTTAATTACATATTATTGCATACTTTTTAGCGCTATCGAAAAACATTTTAAATATTTTTCTGGGTTAATTCATTTGTTATCTAGTTACTATTGAAATCTTGTTTTGGTTTTATTGCAAATAAAATACAAAAAAGAGTAAAAATAATTATAATAATGGCACATGCGATGATCAACCAGCCAACGATAAACCTGGTCCAGTGAGCACAGCAAGATGGTTGACCACCGCATCTAGAATCCTCCGGCTATATATTTCAAGTAGTCAGTCAAATGGTACTTTAAAAATTCTTGTAAATTTTATAGTCAAAGTATACGCTCCATTTTGGTTCCTTGTCAAGAGTCAGCCACAAGCCATACACGGCAGTCGTCACGTCTTCAAATACCTCTGCTGGATCCGTCAGTTAACGATAGACGTTCAGGAAGTAATACGCCATACGATCGAATATAATGACTATTATTTCCACCCTGAAAACATACTATTGGGTTTGATAACAGACCCGGATGAAACAGTACGAGGTGAAGGATGTTTAAAAATACGAGCAGCGAGGGATAATCGTCCCAGACTTCGTGAATTTCATGTACCTAGACACGGACTTATTAACTTCGACAGTGATTCATACACTAATATGATCGACTGGGACAAAATACCAGCAACAGAATCACCGTGCTTACAATTCCATACGGATGAAGATATTCAACGTTACCAATATTCAAACAACGAAATTATAAAGATACCAGGTAAAAAATGGAAGTAATAATAATAAAAAATATATACATCATTTTGCACTTGTTGTAGATTTTCTATGTCATTCCCAAAACACTGAACGTTTTGTACGAGTTGTAAGTGAATCAGCGCTTGCAGTCACTGATGAAAAGCGTCTCAGCCATATTTTTGCAAAACTAGAAAGTCGTAAACGATACACCCAACTTGAGTCACGCCAAGATTTGTTATAATTATTTGTACTCTTTTTTTATTTGCAATAAAACCAAAACAAGATTTTAATAGTAACTAGATAACAAGTGAATTAACCCAGAAAAATATCTAAAATGTTTTTTGATAGCGCTAAAAAGTATGCAATAATATGTAATTAAAATTTTTTTTGCTAGCGGTAAATTTTTACGCAATAATTTGCGGTAATAATGAAAAAATATTTTTATTAATGCTGTAAATAAATGTTTTCCTACGTAATTTTTTTGTTTTTGAATAAAACCGTATTCTTCCAAAGCAAAATATTCTTGGTTTTGAAAGGGCTTTAATCCAAAAATAAAATATTTTTTAAATTTTAGGGGTAGAAACTGCGTTAACGAAACCTTCATTACAAAATGATGTTGTACGTCAGCGACATCTATGGGACAAATATAGCATCCGTCAATACCTACACAAAGATGTCTCATGTATTATGATCGAGCCACAAACAAATAAACTACGATAAAAAAAGATTTTGGCTGTTTTTCACGGGTTCGGAATGGGTTAAAAATTTTTTTTTTTAAATTGTCTCGAGATTATCTTTAATATTTTGTGCCGACTTTGGGATTTTTTTTCGTGACCCGGTCTACTAAACATTGCATTTAAAAAAGGTTGGATACAAAAAGAAGTCCGATGTGCAGATGACAAAAGAATTGCAAAAAAAAAAAAACTCGCGGGTCGAATTTCTTTTTGCGAATCGCTAAAAAATCGGATTATTTCTGAAATGCGACGACGTCAAGTGAAAACTATTATGGTCGAATAACGGTGAGCCAGCGCAAACGGCGGCCCATCAGGGCAACACACCAGGCCACCCACATCGATAGTGTTCCGGGTCCTTGGTCACATGTTCCTGTCTATGACGAATGATTTTACTAACGAAAAACTCATCTCAAACGAAGCTTGTGAAAATCAACTGTCCAAATTTTTTCCCAAGGAGGAAAAATATTCCTTCTGGCTCAACAAATTTTCGTGGTTTTTGCGTCTATCCTGCTAAAAAATTGATTTCAAATATAAAAAATTATTTTTTTTTTTTGCGCAAAATATTTTTATGTTAGGAAAAATTTTATATTTTTAAAAATGTTTTATTTCTTCCTTACAATAAAGACTATTTTTATATATATTTCCTCTTTTAAATAAGGAAAAAACTGTATTTACATGATTTAAGAATAAATTTCTGCGAATTAAGCCTCTGTATTGTGCGCCGTGCCGCGGCAGCTAAACAACTTAATTAAAAATAACTTTAAGTAGAATTAGAGTAATTGTTATAACACCTGTTAATTATTAAGTAATACCCCGAAAAAAAGATGTAGCATGCCAGACAGTATATATATTGTCCTTTTATGCGTTTTCCCATTCATCACCGCTTTGCAACATTTGGGCATCTAGAGACAAATGACGGCTATAACAGTCGTTCACGACGGCGATAGCGTTCGGCAGTCGTACCAAATGTTTAGTACATTTCAGTTTATGCAGTTGAAAAGTGTGTTTCTGTGGCGAACCATTATTCCGCACGTATTGTTAACTGGATATTTTATTTTTTAATAAACTAGTGGAAATATTTCTTTTGATATCACTGTGTATGTGTGCATATATTTTTCGCTCTGTGTAAAAAAGCAAGATTTGGCATAAAACTATTTAAACTTAATACGCCGGATGGATATGTTCTAAATGTTGAAATTTATCTGGGAAAATTGGATAACATACAGGAAACACTAAAAACAAGTAGTCTTGTTTTACAATTAATGCAGCCACATTTCTTCGACAACAACATTTCTCCGAAAAGTTACCCCCACCGGTTTGATTCAGCGTAAGGCTACCTTTTGCGTTGCGGACAATATTCGACCAACTAAATTAGAAAATAAACGTCATATAGATGTAAAACTTGTCCACATAGACCACCATTGCGCCCAGAATGATTCAAATAATATCATTTATAATGCTTTCTTGGAATTGGTTGGATTTGGTAAGATTTGTGATTTGTAATCTGACCCGTTGCTCCATCACGCAAGCCATGACGGCCACCACCGCTATTACAACAATGGACGTTGCCTACAATTTTTCACTCGTTAAAATCAACAATAGCAGGCAAGAGAAAAAGATACGCTTGGATAATAATAATAAATGCTCAATCACTTTTTAATACTATCAGTTGTTTTAAGTAGTTTTATTCTTTTATTTCGTCTTACAGATTTAGGTTTGTTGGAAGAAATTTTTAGAAAGAAGTCTGTATTTCGTTAACGGTGGTCAATATTTAAATTGAACAAAACCCCAGCCTTTGTTGAAGAAATATTTTTCTCCGCTGAAATTTTTTAAATATTTACGAAATCAATTAGAGATTTGAGATTTGTCTAAACTAGGAAGAAAAAATCATCACAATGAGTCAATTTGTATGCAATTCGCTGTAGCAACTTTGTAAGTCCTCCTTTTAATATACGATTTGGAATCAGAGAATACAAGACTTATAGCTACCTCCTTGGCTACCAATTGTCTAAAATTAATCCTCTTTCTACTCACTAAGTGGGCGAATGCAAAACAGAACGAATGAGGTTCACAAGCAAAACTTATCAATATTTATGGACAGAAATTACAGTTTAATTGCTTTTCGAACAATCCCTCAACCGCAACGTTCTAGAGAAAGGAGAAAATAATCAAAACACCTAGAACGAGTAATTACCGTTACCTTGGGAATAAGTGGGAAAAAGAAAGAAGAGAAATAAATGGACTTTCCCTTCAATAGTGCGCAGAGAGACAAGGATATTTCGCCAGCTGTCTGTCAGAGAAGGGGAGCGAGATATTATCATACAAAATTACCTTGTAAAATTAATCCGCAATAAGCCTGTAATGACAAGAACACGAAGACGCAGACAAAGGGGATGCCAAAAATGGGTAAGCAAACCTACCGTCATTTTAAGAAATAAATTAAAGATAAATTTAAGAATTAAGAAGCAATTAGTTTCATCCAGTTCTACAACAAATAATATGGAATTAACATAAGTCATTCAATTCGTAACAAAACTCAATGATGAACAAAACAACTAAATATGATGATAATGTAAAATCTTTTAAACCGGGCCTTTCATACAAGTAAACGTTAATATTTCGAAGTATAAACCTCAATTGTATTTTGATTCCTGCACCAACCAAAACCGATGATAATGTCCAAATTTAGGGAAATAAACATTTAAAATAACATTACGTTCGAAAACATAGTCTTGCATTTAAATGTTATTGCATTATTTGTTTCCTAATAATCCAAGGGAAGGTCCAAAAATCTGCAAGTTTACAAGGCAGGGAATATTTTTGTTTGCCAAGACAACGTTTAGAGTGTACAAATGCTTGACTTTTTAGAAAAATCGCTTTTCGAGTTATTCGAAACATAATTTTTTCCGAAAATACGCTTTTCAGTTTTTCGACCAGCAAAAAACTGGTTAAACCAGTTTTTTATGTGAGAAGGTTACATTAAGAATACACGCTTTTATGCAGAAAATTTCCGCCATTAATTTGGAAAAATAGCACATTCTGAAACTATTGTCAATGTTTATAAACAAAATCTGCCTTTTATAGCAGAAATTGAACTGACGTGTTACATCAAACTATTATGAAGCGTATGGTTTGAAAATAAAAAAAGACGAATCATATTTGTCCTCTGAACTTTAAAATATATTTCATTTATTTCAATTTTATCCGTGCAAGATGTCCAAATTTGAGTCAATTTTTTAGCACACGTTCATAAAATCAGAAATGAGCTACATTGCTGAACACAATTTTCAGTACCAACGGACCTTTCTTAAGATTTCCTAATGCTTATTCACCGAAAAATCGCCTCTGTGACAGGGTGGGCAGGTCTTACCATCAGTTCTTGAATATTACAAACAGAGCACAGATGTAAGTCATTCAACATACTGAAAAATTATCATGTTGCACAATATTTCTCTTTATGGGTTTGATATGCCGCTGAAAATCATGGAAATATCGAAAATCACAGTGGACACATTCTAAAAATACATGTACATATTATATAAAAAGTTCTATAAGTTTAGAATCATTTTGGTAGTACATATTGAGCAAAGAAATATTCTAGGATAGAAACCAGTGCAGAATACTGATACAACCAAATCTAGAATTGGGCATAATATTTATTATATTGGCAAACACATGTAAATATACAAATGTAGTTTTTAATTTTTAACAATATATAAATAACATATATCTTATATACCGTCATCTTGCCAAGCAGCTCCGGTTCGTGATAGGGGAGATGATGTTAATCAAGAACATAATTAGATGATAAGTAAAAAACATATTTGGAATCGGAGTTGGAGTTCGCTTTACAATCAGCTTGGTTGCATCATATTAAAATTGCTGTGTCAATTAGCCAGAAAAATTAAAAATATATTTTTTTTTATCCGATTGACCAAGAAAGTTCTGAGCACATATGTATCATTCCTGTTTATTGGACGAATGGAATATTTCAAGATTTTTTTTTTCCATAATTTGTATGTTAAAACTCAGTAAGAACGATTATTAATTGAGTTTTATTTATTACTCGCAGAATAATGACTATTTTCTGAGTTTTATTTTTTAATCATTTTAGATCATTATTATACATAATATTATTTGTTGAGTTTTATTAAATTTCACGTTAATAAAACGTATGCGAATTTTTCCAGAGACAGTTTATGATATTATAAAGCTGTATTATTCATGTCTTATACGCGATTGGTGTACACTTCTACATTATGACACCTATGAAAAAATCGTTGTTGTTGCCATATCCATTTTGTCGGTTTGACAAACAGAAGTTGACACTCAAAAGTAGGGGATATTGGTCAGATCTTTGATGGAATCATTCTCAAAGTGGACACCCAAGTTTATTTTTATGACTTTCAGAGGCTACATTTGCCACTAGACTTTGATTATTTATTATACACTTAGCCTGGTAAGATTTATTAACAACCTCAGAAGAAGTGAGTCATATAAATCAATGTTTCGATATACCTCTTGTACAAATTGATTGAAAGACTAGCCCAAAACTTTATTACAATCTGACGGACAGGATATAATGCATGTTGGTATGTATGTGAGTTTTTTTTTGTTATCCCAATATGATTGTAATGGGTGTGTGGATTGGATAGTAACATTATCCGTTCATATTTCTAAACCAAAAGTATAATTGCAATGACTGAAATTTTTATCTACATAATGCTCAGTAAAATTTAAAAATTCGACCAAGTTATCGTGCATCTGTTTGTATCTCCCATGCAAATTCAAAGCACATTCTGGAACATTCCATGCAAATTGATCAAATTCGTGAACTGCATTTAATTAACTTACTTAATTTTATCAACTGCAGTGACCAAAATGTAAAAAACAACAACCGGATACAACCCATACGTTCCTATATTCATATTTTTCATTCGATAGGGCCAAGTTCAATGTAATTTAGCAGACTTTATTTAATAAACTTTAATTCGTATGTGATTATTTTTATTGTTACTTATTATTTTTTGATTGAAAAATAAAACTGAAGAAATATATTTTATTTCATAATCAAAAAATAAAGCTTATAGCATAACCATTAAAATTCAATTTTAAAAAATAACTTATAATATACTTGAGAGCATCTTATATCCAACACGGTAGCTGCTAAAAACCGCGCAATCGTCCTTTCTAAACACATGATCTTACACGTTTAAATTCCAATCATCACACATGCATTTGTTTAACTAAATCATTTTTAAGAGCCAATGCATGATCACTATCAACTCTTAACCACAACTATGACTCTGGCCGTACTTATTTGCAGCTTTGACGTTCTCAAGTCCGGATATTGCTATGCTAATCTCATTCGGAGATGAGCAACAGTATTGTCTTTGCAACTGGACGGCCACTTACCAAAACATGCATCGTTTACCTTTGATAGAATCTTCGGGCTTCAACCCTATTTTGCACTTTCCCATATTCTCACCCCCCAATTTTTTCATAGCGGTTTTTTCCATTCGGAAAGGTAATTTTCTACTCCTGTCTTCTACTTGCATCGTTCTCTCACAATACGCCTTACCGATTGACTGCATTCCTGAACATTTTTTACACATTTACCCGGAGAAATAAAAGTCCATACCATTTGACACGACGAAAATATAAAGTCTACAAGGGAACGTTAAAACATCAAGACATTCTATGACTTTTTAAATCGACTGAGTTATGTCTGTTTGTTTGCCTGGCTGACTGACTGGTTGGCTGATAGAAATTTATGGAACTTCTTAAAACTTGGCATAATTTAATGTTATGCGAGATAGGGATTAAAATAGGTAAATGAGTTATACCAGTACACCTTTCATGCGCTTTCTGTAGAAATAGATCGATTTATCGAAATTTGATTTCTCGTTGTAATAATTAATTTATAGCCTAAAGTTACTCAAATTGTAGTCAATCACATTGCTTAATAACGCTGCGTAAAATTTGAAGGAGTTCACAGAATAAGTGCGACTACTCTGCTATATTCCAAACAAATTACCGATTTGTCATATACGTGCTTATATTCGAACATTTCATTAAATTGCTCTATATAATTGAGCACACATCAGACAATTAGTACTACAAACGAAAATAGTATGGACTGCCGCGCCACCTAGGGAGCTAAATGCACAAGTCGATCGATTATCCCCCTACAATTTCCAAAGCTACTTCAATAAATTCTTTTATGCCGAGCAAATTTTACAAAAATCGAACGAACAACTACGCAGTCCCATACAAATAACCTTATTTAATTTATGTATTCCTAGATTCGTACATAATATTTCATTCAATTGCACTATATTCCATACAATTGAGTACGCATCAGACATTTATTACTGTGAATGCCACACATCCAAGTTAACTGATTCAGTAAAAATTCAATGTCCCTCTACCTTTTTCAATGCAGACTATTTTTTGATAAGAATTTAGAAATTAACCACGCCCATTCTGACATTATCCACGTTTTGCGGTAACGTAATAGGACTCTGGGTGGAGGTATATGTAAAACAGTTCAGCTGACCGCAATTTCTGTACCGGGATTTATCTGTAGGAAAGTTAGTGGGAATAAGTTGAGGTTATCTGGGTATGTACACTCCAGCATTTTTTTTATGAGTTTTGTTATGCGTCCATCGCGCAATCACGAGAATTGGAATATTTGCATTTCTATAGGACCTGGTGCATATCTTTGTGTGGGTATCTGATTCTAATTACCACAATATTCCCCGTCGTGAAGCAATCCCTTGTGGAAGTTGTTGCTATGCCAACTATTGGACTAAAACTACTTGTCTTTTCTCCTTATTTTAGTGCTAAAATCTCCTAGAAATATACTACTGTACTGTGGTGATTTGCTTAAAAAATTGATAAATTTCTTCACACTTCTTTCGGTAAAATGTGAGGAACCAATACGTCGAGCTTTGGGATTAAGCTTAGATCATGATTGGTCAATTGCGTTAAATATACGAAATTTCACGAGTTGTTGTTTGCAACTTTCCTCAATCAATGCCATTATTGGGTTTCCAACAGCTTCAATTGAGCTTCCATCACATGGTGCTTCTTCCATGTTAAAATTTTCAGATCGACATTTTGCAAATAAATTCTGGCTCTTGGCATAATTTGTTTTTTTACTGGAGCGCAATTTTTATCTTTACGGTAGTAGGAAAGCAAAATAAAGGTTAGTAAATATTAAAAATATGCCTATGGCAACCCTGATACAACATGTACAACTGCGCAGTGGACTTTGTCATCAGTAAAGTTTAAAGGAAACCATTATTTTACATGATACTAAAAAACCTTACTTAGCTTAGATAGAGTAGTTCAATTTAGAACAAATGCCTCTCTCTAGCAACCCTCGTCTCTATTGGCAAAAAATGGAACAGTAGATTTTCGCAAGCTTTTGTTAGGACAAATTTTATGCCTTCAAAATCATTCGTCAAGAGCAGGACCAGGTTGTAATCATTTGGTCTCAGACCCGGGGAGTCGCTATCGATGTCTGCGGTCTGGCGTTGTCCTGAAGGAGTTTCAAAAATTAGTCATTCCTGGTCGATTGCTTCCTTCAGATGGTCCATTGCTGACAGTACGAGTGCGAATTAAAAGTTTGACTGTAGTGCAACTCATAGCAGATGTCACCTCGACAACTTCAATAAAGACTCAGTTATACTTTCCTGACCGTTAGTCCTGACTTGGCCACCACTTGCACCGGTTCATCTCTATTTGACCACATCCGCTTTCACCTGACGTTATTGTAAATTGTTCACTGCTCATCAGCAGTCATTTTCTGTCTAAGAAATAGTTCGATTTTGTTGCAATTCAGCAGCGACTGTCAGATAGAAATTCGTTTTATACGTTTTTTTTTTGAGTTAACTCGCGAGGCATTCTTATACTGAGCTTGTTTTTATATCCTGCCAAATTCAAATTGTTCCAAGTGTTTTTTTGTAATGTTTAGCTCCTGAGCAATTGTAACGGTGCCTACAAGACTTTCGAACTTTTGGACAGCATTCACATTTTCGGCCGTCCGCTTTGCGGGTTTGCCTTTATCGGAGAATAAAATGTTAATTATGGCTTATTTTCTTTTTGATGGTTCCCATATTTGACGCGCGCTCAAATAATATTCAGTCAAGCAGTTACAAAAAATTCTACATAGCTCTTTGAGTACGAAATCTAATCTTTATAAGCCCACCTATCTTGGCCCCATATAGCTCTCCATATTGCTCTGATTTATATATTATAATAGAAGAAATTCATAGGATTTTTGTTGTAACCGCTATTAACATACCTGTAGGAAAGCTAGGTCTGGCAAAGATTTACATTTTGTTTTAATAAAAAATTAATAAATTACACTTATTTTAATTTTTTCCACAAACCAATGGCAGTTCTGTATCAGCCTGAATTGTTAATTTCTAGGATTTATCCACTTCCAAAATTAAATGTTTATAATGTTTTTAGAAACAAATATCATTATGCGCTTTTAAGTTAGACCATGCAATATTACAAATTCGCGAAATCAAATATCTTCAACAAAATATTTCTTCCAACAGTGTTTTAGAGAATTGAATAACTTTTCACTTTTTCAAAAAATAAAAAATGGTTTGGATTTTGAGCATATGGCATATACTTGGATTAATTTTTTATATGGTTGCATGGAAGGCCCCACTGAAATTATTAATTATAAGGATCATGAAATAATTTTATTTTTCAATGCTGGATCTCAATTGCGGAAGCTGGAGGTGGGTATAACTTTGATATATATCACTGTTTTCGGCTTACGATTGCTTAACGTTGAAAGTTAATATTTTTAACGACTTTGTGGTAGCTAAACACAATATTTTACCCCCATTTATGTACATCGCTATTTGGTTTTGGATGTATGACGGGGCTGATCGATTCTCAGTAGTACAAATCACCTCCTAACTTTTTACTCGCTCTCACCCACAATAATCCTCACGTTTTTTGCCCTTTTCCGCCACAGACCATCCCTTCTTCGGGCACTCGATATACACAACCATTCACCTACCCTGGAATCCGGGGTTTGCCATTGCAGAGAAATACATGCTCAAAAAGTTGCTCATCCGCAAGGAACCATTAAGTTTTTTTTTTGGTTCGTACGTTGTGAAATCCATCATTGAAAGGCAAACTTCCATGCAACCATGTTTGTTTCCATTTCGATTTTTTCCATATCATCTTCCACATTTTTGTTGTACACCATTGTTGTTGTTCGCCGTACTTGTCTTGTGTATTGCCACCCACCCTCATTCCTTGAGGGGTGGTGGTTTTTTGTATCATGTATCGTACGTGGGTGGACGAACAGCCACAACGTTGAAGATTATACCTATACATTGCTCACTGGTGCACCCTACAAAGTTGTAAAGGATGCATAAGGCCATCATAAGCAATTAATATTGTTATTTTTTAGGGCAACTAAGTTGTTGGACTGTTGACGGACATTAACTGGAATAAAATTATTCAACGATGGTTATAGTTGTCTCCATTCGTTTTACGGTTTTTCGGTGTTTCTCTTAAGATCGAACAAATTGTATTAATCCTGTCTGATCTTAATAGCCTGTATCAATTCGTACAATTTCATACACCATGGATTTCCTCTCATATAAATTACCTTAAAGCGATACAAATATTTATATCATAACACTTTAAATACTTTCATGATTCTCTTCTCTTGTTTCTTCTAACATTATTACTACGAAGCATAAAATAAGTTATGAAACTGATTTCAATTTGTCTACCGATTTAGTTCTACAAAGAACACATAATGAAATTATATTTCCATGCAGTTTTACTTGATCATTTACATGAATATCCAACTTTGTAGTGCCAACTTTATATGCAAATACAAAATAATATTGATTTCATTTTGCCATTCTAAATTTCGTAAAGTTGCTTTAGCTTCCTGGAGATAAGTTCTATTTAAATATATAAACGTCACATGAATTTTCTGGTATTTGCCTAGATTTACTTATCACTATGGAGAATGTTGTAAAACATGAAGTTATGTGAAAATAATTGAACAAATAACATCACGGTTCATTTCCCTTAACTTAAACATGACAGACGAAGGGAATTGCTCAATTTTGCTAAAATTTGGCCAATCGTAATATTCTGTACTGATTAATACAATCAGTGGTATGGAGCTAATTTGTCCTACTCCTTCAGATAATTAGCTCTGTAACTCCTTGTTTGTAGGCTGCACTAAATTCAATAGGTGTCTACCTATAATGTATCGGTTTATAATACTAGATAGCATTTGTAAAAATCGACCGATTAACCACACCCCTTCTGATACCTCCAATACAATGGAATGGAAACGGAGTGAACTAGAGTGACACAAGCGACAGCAACTTTTCTGCAATATAAAAAAAACTCTGTTGGTTAGTGTTTTTACGGCACTTTTGCAGATATCATGTTGTTACTCGTTCTGTGTAAAAGTAAAATATATTTTTTTTTAACGATGGGTGAACAAAAGAATATTTTTTCTAATTGTAATTTTGAAATTTAAGTTACAAAAAATTAAAATAACAATTTTTTTGGGCTCAATTTTGTCGTTTATTAGCAGCGACAAAAAAAAACGTTTCGGCGTAAATGTACTTAAGTTTATGTGTAGGATAGTGTCATTCTTGAAGTTAAAGGATTTTCTGGTTCGCATTGGTAAGAATAGGCTGTATACTCTCTGCGGAATGAGGATACCAACCGACTGTAGCGTTATCGTGTATGCATCATTTAATCGCTTAGGCTGCGCAGCATATTCTGCATAGTGTATACGTAACCAAGAATGTTTTTTTTGCGACTGCAAACAAGAAATGCGGAATCATATCTTGCATATTACCACGCGTTTAATCTGTTGTTGCGTTTACTAATTAGAGAATAGCTAATTTTGTGGTGAAATTTGTTGACACTAATTTCCATGTTCCGAGTTTCAGCGAATCTTGTCAATTAGTTTCCGTTATAGGAAACGTAGACTTATAGGCTGAATACACCGACAGCTGACCTCAATAACGTCTTCCTTTCCTGCTTTGGGGTAGGAATCTTGTAGGAAAATGATAGTGTCGATCCAGCCGTATGTTTTTCTAAGACGTTCCTAAAACATATATTTGTCTTATGGTATTCTCGTATTTTGCATATTCAGTCACCTGAAGAGAACTGTAGCGATATTTCAGATCCCTTCAAATCCCTTCAAATCTCTTACAAGCTTTCATAATTTTCTTTGTAAAAAGCCCAAATGTCGCTTTCAGCGTGTTCTAATAATGATTTGTAGTGCAAAAACTAATTCGTCATCAGCCACTGTAATTGTTGAACTTTCCAACCACTCGTTGTAGATTTTTGCAACTTCCAAGTTATTGTTGTGTGTGCAGAGGTTGTTATTGGGTTTTGTATGGGCTCTCAAGTATTCCATATTAATTTTTTCATATTTTTACGCAAGAGAAAATATAAAAATGATTTGAAATATTCAGTTGTGGGTAAAATTTTGGCAGTTTGAGATTTTAAGCAGTAATACAGAATAGCATTAATGTTTGAAGAAATGCATCGCTGTGAATGTCGATTCATTTAAACACCACATTAGTTCTCGTGAACAAAAGATGCCTTAATATAGTAAATTCATTTAAAACCGAAAATAAATCAATTTTTTTCTTATCTTTGACATGCAATTTGGTCTTACAAGTGGCAATATATAGATATCGGTTGCTAGTGTTTCAGCCCAAGGAATCACAAAGTTAGTTATGCATTATGGTATAATATGTTGCAATCACCAGTAGATTTTAAAAGAAACTTAATGGGTCAGTTCTTTTTCGCAAGAGATTTTTCTGTTTTCCACATCGCTCTTGTATTTGAAAATTCCAAACCTCTGACAATTTTTAAACATTTTTCTTTAAACTCTAACCTTTATTACATAAGAATGATTCGATATTAGATGATCTCATAGAAACAACGAAAGTTCAAGTACAAGAGATTCAGGCTGTTCCTGAATTCTAATTGGATGGAGCCTGCTGATGTGCATGAAAAGGTTTTAACATCCGATATGTGAAAATTTTATAAACAGGAACTCAATTTAAAAGAGAAAACTAGCGTTAATAATTGATTGTTACTGAAACTACGTTTATTATACAAACATTTGCAAACATAACTTAGTCAAGAATTTTGAAATGCGATTGCAACTTTGGTACCGAGCTTCAAGAATTGCTTAAAATAGAATTTATCACGGTCACCGCGATAATTGCCAAATTATTATGCATATCTTATATCTTTGCACATCGAATTTCTAATTATTCGCAAATTTCAGAAAATTAAGTTATAGCCTCATTTCATTAATATAACTAACTACAGGGTGGCGCACGAATCGTGCTACTGTTAACTGCCAAAGGGGGCCGTTAGTTAAAGATGTTGAGGGAGTTTTTTTTTACCCAGAATTGCGTCGAAAATGTATCCGTTTCAACAGCATTTGGTTACAGCAAGATGGAGCAAGTGCCCACATAACCAGATAGGTTGAGGCAGAGCTCCAATGAAAATTCTCAAATTTGAATTTAACTGAATTGAAACAGTCCATTAAAACAATAATTGAAGTGATGCCGCAATGAATAATTTTCTGATCAGGTGGCGCATACCCGTGAATGAGCATGGAGGTCATTTATGGTCTATCATCTTCAAAATCAATTGGTTGTATAAAATAAAATTGAATTGAAAAAATAAGTGAAATACATGGATTAAAAAAAGTTATTTAAATTTCTTATTGTAGGGCAATTTGTGCATCACCCTATATAACTATCTACAAACCTTTAGAAAAATATCAGGAGGGCGCTTGCAATGCGCTGCACATTGTTGTTTGATAACCAGGAACCGTCACCGAAACGAAATTAAATTCGAAATAATTTTAATTTATTTCAGAACCTAAACAATTTTGGTTCTGGCCCAGTTTATGAAACGTTTGGTTTATATTTCATTTAACATTTTTCGATTCATAAAACCAAACAGCCATTTTTAAGTAGCTGTGAAAGTTTCCGGGAGCTGGGTATCGTAAATTGTAAAAATAAATGATTGCCTTTTTTCTCTGCCAAGAAACGAGACTATATTTAATTGTAGAATCGAAACCACAGAGAAACAGAATCAATTTAGTTTCCTAATTCTGTTTCAGATAAAAAACACATCAACGTATGAAGTGAGTTATTGTTTCAAATATTAATCAGGAATAAATTTCTAATGTACTTCAAATAAATGTATAATACAATATCATAACCGAAACGAAACTGTACTTCTGTGAGGGTTCTTTTTGATAACTAATATTTCTAGATATTTATTATGAATCATATGAATCACATTATTTTTATTACCGCAGACGAAAATTGCGAATAATATTTTCATTATACCAATCACTGATCAAAAACCGCCGAAAGAAATGAATTTAAACGTGGAGGCACATCCACTTAATGATGTACATCCTTCAAAACAAAGAGTTTATTTTAATGTTAAGTTTGTAGGTAACGGCTACATTTAATATGGAAGCAATGTCTTAATTACTACCTCACGAGGATTCGGAAACGATTTCGTTATCAACAAATAATAAAGGAATGTTATAAAACATTTAATTGAAATTATCGCCAACACATCATAACCATTTATTTCTCTAGCTGATAAGAATAAAATCCAGCAAAATTATCCGGATATACGAACCGCGGGCAAGTCTTTACGATGGCTTGCACCTATTGTGTTATTTAGGGCATTCAATACCTAAAACCGGAAACGGATTTTAAGTTTTCTTAGTAGATTGAGATTACGGATGCAATATATTTTGCTAAATATTTATTAAATACAATTACTCTTGTTGTTTCCAAAATATTTGTACCATGTGCAATAATCATACATTTTTAGGATTCTACGATAAGCCGAAATTTAAAACCGTGGTTCGAATCTTTTGGAAGAATAAAATTCAGTCAACAGATTTATTCTTTAAATATAGTTTCAAATGTCATGTTTTATATCTTTATCTTTTAAAACTAGCCTAGCTTCCGTATTTCTCCTACTGACACTACTTTTTTCTGTGTTTTTTATTACCTTTAATGTTAGGTATCCATCATCCGCACATCTTTATCATCTTTTCGTCGATTACAAAGCTGCTGCGACTGTCCGATACGGCAAAAACTGTATGAGCTCATGGTCGAGATTGGAATTCCCGCACAGTTTAAGAAAAAAAGGTAGGTAAATATCTTAGTGAGCCTTTTTACATCAAAACGGGATTTTGACAGAGCGATAGTCTATCATGCAGTTAACACGGCTGGTACCATCTCTAACAAATGGATCAAAGTTATTTATTTAAAATGAAAAGTTTCCGACAACGGACTCGCGCCGACAGCGGAGTCGGTAAGAAGAGGGCAAAACTATTGAACTACTGCTTAAATTTGGTATTACGAATCGTCTAAGTATGCGGCGTATAAGGATGTGTATTTTAGTCTCGACTTGAGTAAATAAGTAAGTAGTATTACTATATAATGTTTAACAAAACTTCAGCCAAACCACCCATTAACTCTTCCCTTTCTGGTGCGTACACATAATTGATCGATTTAATCCATCATTCTTGGGTTCACATTTGCTATTCGAATGCACGATAGTCGGCCAAATTTGTTACACGTTAAGCGTTTGCTAATAAAATTGGATTTGGGATGGAATATCACTTCTGGTATCCACTACACAAATTGGCGAATTTTTATAAATTTGTAATACTTAGAGAAACTTGGTTTATAATACTTAGAAATCAACATTGCCGCAACGTCCCTTTTGGGACCCCCCGTAGAGACTACCGTTCTAACCCATATATTCTTAACCTCACATCTTTCATTCAACTGAATTAAATTCAGTAAAACTTGGCACACATCGTGTTATTAAGTACGCTTTGTTCTGACAATGAAAATTGAGGGTATTAGCACACTTTTCAGGTACCTTTTGAGGTGTATTCCTTAACTCCTAGACTGCAGCACTTACATTTTTCATTATTTGAAATAATCATATCTTTCATTCAATTGCACCAAATTAAGGACAATCGGCACGTGTTAACCATTTAACAAACTTAGTTCTGTGAACGAAAGATGATTGATTACTATGGTTATTTGGATACTACACACACGAATTGACCGATTTAACAAAAATCAATCCTGCCTCTACAATTTCTACAATGATATTTCGAGACTTTTGCGCAATTCTTCGATAACTTTATATAGACCTTGCACTATACACCAAAATGTTTATTAAATTTCTTCCACAAGGAAAAATCGAATGAAACCGGAATAATTGTTATATTTTTGTTATTACTTGAATGCTGAAAAAGCCGTTTATTTTAATATTCTAAGTGTTGTGTTACAAATGTAGATGAAAGTCGGAATTAATTCCTTCCACATGTGCATATGTTGCTGAAGAATTTGAATTCAATTATATACTTAGTTGCAGTCCCAGCGCCAAAATCCCCGCATAATTTGTCAAAAGGAAACAATTTTTAAGCATACGTAAGTCCAACTATTCTGCCATTCAATTCATGGTACAAATGATTAGGGACGTAGCATCACAAGTACACAATAACAGACAAATACATCAGTTTAAATGTTCTGCAAATGATTTTTGCATTCATAAAAAAAAACACATTGGAAATATGTCCTGGAATTAAATTTAATTATTTCGCGCTACAAAATCAATTCGATGGGTACACATCTGCATATTCTTTGCACGAGTACATTCCATGAAAATACCAAACCCTCAACATTGTTGCCCCTGAGCATAACAACAAATTTTAAATAAAATTAATTTCATGTTTATGTTGCTGTTGTTGTTGGCCTGATTGTCCGACTATAGCTAAAGGGCGACCAAGTCGATACTTAACACCTTAAACATGACATACGGACACATTTCGAGCCGTTCCGTGCTCGATCCATCCAGCTACACAAAGTGCCC
>JAHXMU010000599.1:1275518-1343395 GCA_019455685.1 Philornis downsi | reverse complement strand
AAAAAAAAAATGGTGGCTGACATTTAACATCTAATGTAAGAACAATGGAACAATGTGACGAAAACACTTTTCCCGTATTTTAAAACGACCTACGTTATCCATCATATTTTTTTAGGGGAAGCTCCGCATTTACCAACAACATTTTAATGGGTCAAAGAAAGACTGTATTCAGATATGTAAGTGGATGTCACTACTTAAACCAACTTTCATTAACTTTAACTCTTTAAAAATGTACTGAAGCTTAAACTCGAGTTTAGTGGGATTAACTTCGAATTACACTTTCCAAAATCATTGCTTTACTATGAATTTATCAATGATTATTCTTCTACTTAGGGTTCCTAAAAGTTGGGGAAAAGAACTGTAATCCAATCACCATCATATATAGGGTGATTTTTTAATCGTAGTTTTTTAAAAATAAAACCTTCAAATTTGCATCATATATTGCGTTTTTCTGTTAGAATCTATAAATTGATCTTTGCATTTCATATCCTGTAAGGCTTCAATAGTGTTCGGCTTGTCCACATAGACTATCGACTTAACATAACTCCACAAGAAATAATCAAGAGACGTTAAATCGCAAGATCTTGGTAGCCAACTCACAGGGCCAAATCGAGAGATAAGCTGCTCACCAAATTCATCCCTCAACGTATCCATTGTTTCACGAGGAGTGTGGCATGTTGCACCATCCTGATCAAACCACATGTCAACCAAGTTCAATTCAGCCAATTGGGGCAAAAAGAAAAAAAATCCTTGTGGTTGAGTAACAAATGTCCAATTGCTGAGAACGGCGATGAATCGTCATTAACACTGGTCGCTACGGCTGCAATATTTTCTGCGGTACGCACTTTACGCATGCGAGTCGATGCTTTTATGTCCAACAAAGTAAATTTCGTGCGAAATTTGGAAACAACAGCACGAATTGCTGATTTAGCAGGTCGATTATGACGACCATAAAATGGTCGTATCAAACGATGTACGTTTGTCACAGAGCACGAATTTTGATAATAAATTTTAACGATTTGCAATCGCTGCTCGCTTGTTAGTCTTTCCATGGTGAAATAGCAGAGTGTACTATACGCTTTTCACTTTGACAGATGACGTTTAGGCGCCATTGCCAACCAGTGCTGCCAAGCTGAAAAACTTAAATCTTGAAAAATTACCCTATATTTGGCTGTATATACACATGGAGACACAGTTTCAATATTATTTATAGAAAATATAAATTAACACTATGTTCAAATCTTATACAAAAGTGGAAATTTGTTATCTATTAGAGGATAATGATTATGAGGCTAAAGTGCCTGGTCGTGAACAAAGTCAAAAGCAAAATGATGGCAGGCCGATTTAAGGCGGACAACCATATTTCTTTTTTTATTTAATATAATTTGGATCTTGAAATATTTTCAAATTCAATCAATTACCTAATAAAGTTCTGAATATTTTAACATAAATGGCTTTTGAATTCTAAAGCAGTGTAACCAGACGTGCGAAAATTTTCTAAATATTTGCTGACAAAGAAGGACTAAACTAACGTAGGGGCATCACGGTGAAAGAATTCGCCCGGTAAATCTTTCAGTGGATTGGCTTCAGCCGATCGAGGGAAATAGCGAAATACAACAGATTGCGGCAACTGCCACACAATGTTGATATGAATATGAATAAACCTATGAGATGATGTCTCAGGAAACTTAGTATGACAAGTCACAGTTCTAATTTCCGAATAATATCCATGAAATTACCGTCATGATCCATGGATCCATGAATACCGTCAAATACAGTTTTGTGAAGTTCCAAAGAAATATGTAGGCTAACTTCAAGGGTTTATTTACTCGTATATCGGCAAATTAAGTTATTATTCACCGTGTGAGACTGGCGATGAAAATAAGTGGACAAGCTCATCATCATTTTCTTCCTATAATTAGTGTTGCTTGTAGTTATTTGCAGAAAGCTCTAGAAAGATTGAAAAGATTCTACTTTCTGTTATATGAGGAAAATGAAGTTGAACTGTACTGCATATTGTCTGATTTAAAATATCGCAATGACCCTGAGGTTTAAAAAAGTCAACATAATATATCCAAAGTTGAGAACATTTTACAATCATTGAATCTCAAAAAAGCAATGGTGTAACGATCTGGAACTGTTGTCATATTTAATTAACGATATTCTCCACAGCAGTGCGCGTTTCATACTTCATGGGTACCTTTAGAGCATTGTAGATCATTCGAGTATTGATGAACGAATTAAGCCGAATTACTTTCAGCAAATATTAAAATTCTTTTTGTTATTTAGTTTATGACAGGAAGAAGAGTTTTTGCATGACAAGATGGCATTGTAGTTTCTGTAGGATGATTGATTGATTGATTTTACGTTATGCAAATGGTTGAAAACCGTTTGAAATCCTGTCCATATCTGAAAATTCTGGCAACAAATTAGTAAATATTAGACTTGTATTTGAGAGTAGAAGAATAGTGATACCATCAGATGGCTCTTAAGTGTGTTGTACTTCAGATTTAAGTTTTGTATTCCCATCAACAAATTGTTAATTTTTCGCATCAAGAAGGATTTGAAGGATTTGGAAATGTTAGTAGTAACAAAACTCTGTTTAAAACTACTTCAAGGCCCAAAATTTGGAGGAGCTCTTAGTTTATGTAACATTTGCAGCACATAGATTAATCGTTATTATTCATTATAAAAGCAGACTTTACGAAAAACGTTTTTGGAATTCCTGAAACGTCCGCGCCATTGTTTATAACAATGATCTTTAATGGTGAGGTAGATGTAGTTAAGAAGTAGGCATGGTGGTCCCCTAAGTTATCTCTCTTGGCAGCCGCCATACAGTACAAATATTTTAAGGCACCTGTTCCAACAATAAAAATCTCTGAACTCGCTAAGTTGGCCCGAAATTGGCTTTCTAAAAAAATGGGAAAAGAAACCAATTTTGAAAAAGTATAAATCAAAATCATTGCAGAAAGTGCAAATGCAAAATAATTTTAATATAGGAAACGAAAATAAATGAAACTATTTCATATTATTTTTTTTACGTATTGTGGTCATAATGCAGTAGGTAGAGGAAGGTTGCGTCTGTGCGGCGTTTGAGTGCGATGCAATTTTAGTCAGTCATTGATTTGCCAGGCCCAATATGATCAATTAGGAAATATCCCTTCAAATCTATTGTAATTCATATTCGCAGATTGCTAATTATAAAATAAATATCTAATGACCTCAAAATAAATGTATGAAAATCCAAAAATATATTATAAATGAATATACAATATAAAAATATAAAACAGTTTAAAAACCACACAATATCAAAATCTGCTACCTAACACTCCCATAAATGCAACGACAGACGGTAGTGGTGGAATCACATCTTATCTGTAGTTGGGAAAACGAGAGTAGTGCTACCAAATCTTTTCGTGATTCGTTGTAAGAATGCTTCCAGCGAAATCGCTTTAAACCCATATATTCGAAAAATCCGTAATGTTTTTGGAAGTTAGAGTTGAAGTGTTGACGTGACAGAAGTAAATCATAATAAGCACTTATGGGATAAATTATTTTAATACTGTACATCCTGGGAGCCATCTTCCTTCAAACAAACCAAAAATAGTAAACGATAGGCAATTCAAATGTGAACTAATCAAACATCTCCAATGAAATATTTTCAACTCACTGCACTTTCATTAAACTCATTTGTAATTTTGATATTTTATTCAATGCACAATTTTAAATATTTTATATTATGATTTTTATTCTGTTTACTACATATTAAGTGACAGTTACGTTTTCATATGACCAGCATTTAATTTAAACTATTTGAATACTGTTTAGTATTTTCAACTTATAACAATATAAAGTTCACTCAATTGTGAACATCTACGCTTGATTTAAGAAAATTTCCAATAAAATTAATAAAATCAACTACACTAAATTCAGTCTGGTTTGGTAAACATTAATGCTTAACCTGAAGTTTTGTAGATTGTACTGCTTTAGAGCTATAAACTATGCCCTTTCTGACTGACTTAATCCATATATTCTTAGCTTGTTATCTTTCAAGCAGTTAATAGGAATTCAGTCAAATTCGGCACACATCATGGATTTCAAAAACTTTATTCAGTTTGCAATTAACAAAGTGCTGTAGATTTTTATAGTGCCCGGAAAATTTGAGATCCAGAAGCTACATAATGAAGCCGCTGCTGATATCTTCCAAACGAATGACCGATTTGACCCAAATATACTTTATATCTTTCGAGCTGTGGTACTGATTTGGCATGTGGTAGCCAAATTTCGCATTTGTCGAGCTAAGCTATAATAATGAAAACGGTGAGCATAGTGACCCTTTCATCACGTCTCACCCAAATTGACCGATTTGACAAGTTAATTCTTGTGCATTTCACAAATACTGCATCATTTAACTCACATATTCCAAGGTTCATGTTTGCCTTTAACTGTAATAAATTCAATGTAACTTAATATGTATCAAGCGATAGTTTTTTGATAAGAACTCAGCTATTTTCCATTTTCTTACTGAATCTCCGTATACGTAAGAGGACTTTGGGTGAATGCATTTGTGTGCCTGTTCACCTGACTGAAATTTGTATGCCGGTTTAATTCGTTGTAAGAAGTGGACTTTCAGAGTGATAGCCATATATTGGCCATGCCTCTAGTGGTGTCCGAATTTTAACGGCTTTAGTCCAAAATTATGTTTTGCAGTCGCTACTGTACAAAATAAATAGAAATTTCGTAAATCTTTTGCTTCAGAAGATATCGCCTATTAAGTTTTCATCGTAAACGCAAACAAATTTTAAAATAAATGCATAAATGTGATGAATATATTTAATGTGCTGAAAAAAGTCACATTTTACAATAGTGCATATTTAAAGTTACAGAATTTATATTATTCTTTTCTTCTAGTTTTACAAATTTCTGAAAATCTGTTAGCATCAACATTAACTGCAAAAAAATTATATTTAAAAAGAAATAAAATGATTTTTTTTTCCAAGTTTTTTTTACAGCTTTCAACGATTTTTTTTTTTTTTTTGTTTTTTTGAGTGGGAGAACGCAACATATCATCCAATACTAGAAATAACCTTTTATGTAATAGTGAACAACATTTGAGATAAATTGATGTTTTCCCAAGGAATAGAAAACCAATATAACAACATTTGAAACGAGATGATAGTTTTTTCGTCGAGTGCATCCTTGTTCTTTCCATCGTACCTCCTGGTAGACGATGACGTCAGTTTTATATTTATTAAGGACATCCGCCAATCGTATAAGAACACCTTTTCTGTGAAGAGTGCGGATATTTCAGATGTATATTCTTAAACTATGGTCCTTACAGGATTTATGGGAGTCGTTAACATTCGTGTTTCCATGTTTTTTGTTTTTTGTTTTAAGACGACCGCCTTATTTAGCGACTGCATCCGATCCCTTTCTTTGGAAGTGGAAAATAAAAAGAGATTTGGCAACAAATTTCTTGCCAACTTCTAAGATTATTTTGGATTGAAAAATATATGTACATAGTAAAGTAAAAGAAACGAATTGAAGTGCGAGGAGAAAGCCGTGCGTTCATCATATTGAATATTTATGTACTCCACTGTAAGGTTTTAGGGGATATACATATATATCATACCCAGGAGGCCTTGAAAATTCTACTGTTCGTAAGCATTCCAAAAATCTCCTTTTACTGTATGTGTGAAGCTCAGCGGTCACATATGCAAGTATTGTACAGAAGGATGAAACGCAAAAAATATTTGAAAAATTTCAAAACAGCGCTCCCCCTGTCTTCTACGATTTAAAATCATTTTTGTAAAGAAAAGCATATTCTTGTCTACATTCCATTAATTTTTATACCATATGTATGCACGTACAGGGTTGTAGATGTATTTGTTTCTTGCTATTTCATGTTTGTTTTCTTTCACTACAAATGAACTGGCCTGAAAGAAACCTCATTATAAAAGTGATATCAACACTGGTACATTGGGCATGAATAGTAAATGCATCTGAGCTTACTTCTGAAATAATACAATGGCAGGGGGACGGCAGCAGTTCAAACATAGTCTAAAGCAAGAAAAAGTATACGTTATCTAAATCCGTTCCTACTCTTCTGGGCGTCCATGGAGATGGTTGCGTTTTTTCCTTCTTCAGCGAAAACGTGTGCAACGTTATCAACATATATAACTTCCATTAAAAGCAATAACACTCTTGAGAATATAAAATGAAATGTATAGCATCTATCCATTCAAGCACAATCTCCCTGACCACCCGACCACTTCTTCAATGAACCAGCCTACCTACTGCGAGGACTCGTCCATGTGCAGCATCCAACTCGCATGCATAATTTAAATCATTGGGATGCAATTAACACAAGTGCTTAAGTGAATGCATACATACCACCGACGGCGCACATGACTGTAAGCAGCACAAGGTCTGGTAAGGGTAGCAGTACAGCAAGTAAGAGCTCGTCGGGACCACTGCCTACTCGCCTGGTGACGGCCGTAACATTTGGCTTTGAATGAATCCATGAACTGTTGTATACTTAGAGAACAAATGCATTTCTTAAAAAACCGAATCATTTCCCATACACACTAATGAATGTCAAACGGCTCTTGCATTGTGATTTAATGTTCACATATTCTGATTTAATATATACGAAATTTTGCTATTTTTTTTTTTTTTTTTTTTTTTTGACACGTAGTTAGATATTTTGACATGTAGTTGGTTATTAATAATAAATAAGCCATTTTCTTCATTTCTTTTGAATATTTTAGATATTTTTTACTTCTTTTTTATTTTGCGTCGAAATATTATTAAATATGTACTCTACATATAAATTTCACATAGCATGTATCCACACTTGATGTATCGTCCAATCAGTACATCAGTACAACGTTAATAATTGATCAAAATATGAAATTGATTAAATAATTTCAAAACTTTATTTTTTTAAGAAAATTGATAATAGCAATTATCAGTACATCACCACCTATCATGATACTTCAAGAACAAAAGCCGATTGCCAAAACATCCCAACATTCATAAGAATCTGTTCAAAATACAGGGTGTCCGTCAGCAAGATATACTACTTTGTTTTGCCGCCATTTTGGTGAATATTAGTTTTGACAGTTCATATTTGGCAGTCGTGAAGTAGAGATGTGGTAAATTTATTGTGGAAAAATATTCGATAAACCAACGTGGTTTAATCGTTAAAACATTTTATCAAAATCAATCATCGATTACTGTGACGATGAGAAAGTTACGTGAAATTTTTGGTCGAAACAACGTACCAACGAGACGCACTATTTATAGTATAGTGTAGTGAATGACTTCGAAGAAAGAGGGTTTGTAGCTGATAGGGCAAGCATGGACCACAACCTACTGCAAGATCGGCTGAAAACATTACTGCTGCTCAAGAAAGTGTTCAAAACAATCCTCCATCCTCAATTCGACACCGTGCGCAGTAGATTGGTTTTCAAACAACAACTTTGGCCATAATTTTGCACAAAGATTTGCATTTGTTTCTATTTAAGATTCGGTTGACACAAGAGCTTTTTCCGCAAGACCATTTACGCCGTCGTACATATGCCAATAGAATGTTACAGCTCGCCCATAACAACCCCGATTTTCATGACTGAAAACTTTTTAACGCTACAACTGCGTGATTTAGGCTTGATTAACATGTGGTATTAACAAGACGGTGCCACATCGCATACAGCCAGGATTACAATGAAATTACTGCGAGACCTCTTTCCACAACAAGTTATTTTAAGAAATGGTGATGTCGATTGGCTTCCACGGTCGCCTAATTTGACTGCTCCGGACTTCATTTTGTGGAGATATCTGAAAAGCAAAGTTTATGCAGACAAACCAGAAACGCTTGAGAAACTCAAACAAAATATTCGTGATGAAATTAATGAAGTACCGCGTGAAATGCGTGAGAATGTAATAAAAAATGTGCTCAAAAGGGCTCGCATTTGTGAGTCCACTTGTTCGCAAATTAGTATACCTTCCCGTCGGGCACCCTGTAGTTATTCATTAGACTATTTTTTGAAATGATGGGATCTTTAAAATATCGTTTTCCAATTATTTTGCCTATATAATCTTACACTTTATCTGGTTGTGTAAGTGTTATCCACTCATTTACTTCTATTATAGGTTTCTTATACCGAAATCAATCTATCAAATGCCTTTTAAAAAATTATAAAATTCTCTCCATTACATTGGTACATTTGTCAACATAAGTAGCACATGGAATTAACGTGATGCTATTACTTCCAGTAGTTTATGAGATATAATCATTTTTACTCCTTTTACCAAAGAGGGAGTGGCACCATCCATTTTTGCTCTGGTATATTTCTTTTTCTGGTAGTTCATAAGATATCATCATAACCTAATTTAGCGCAAGACAATTTCCTGAATAAAAGTAACATCCTCTCATGACGGTCGGTTCCGCTATTCTGATCATTACCACACATTCTTAGAGAATATATTTCTTTCCATGTCATTCATATGATATGGTCGTTCAAAATATTTATTTGTTTGGGCGGTGCCTATCAAGTCCTAATACAGTCCATGACTCCTTCCAAGTCGGTATAAATTATACAGTAAAAAATTCATGATCGGTCCCTTAGTTTATGCGCCTATTCCTGAACAAAGACAGGAACATGCATTTTTATGTGTACAGATAAGTTTCCGAACATGATACTAAATAGGACACATTTTCTGTTAAAAAAAATTGGTATGCTGATTCAACTTTGGAAAACGGGATTTTTCGAATAGCTCGAATATTTGCATCTACCTCGACCTATGCTTTTCAAAGCTGTAACCAGAATAGAGAGTAATTGTCCGGTCGATTTTTCTAATTTTTACCAAGCATTGTAACACAATACGGTTGACTTAAGTGACTTGATTACAAATATTGGGGATTACAGGGAAAAATCAAATACCGGTAAATCGGTCAATATATTGGAGACGCCACTATGGAAATTACCTCTGCTTTCATTCTTAGGACTAAATTCACTCAATGAGTGCCAAATTGTACTGATTACATCACAACTGCTTGATAAACATAAATCTAAGCTATGGTTAAATCGGTCATTTCTATGGTTTACACAGAATTACAAAGCAATATAATGGAATAAAACTTAGGTTGTTAAATCTTAAATAGAAATTATAGAGAAAAAATTGAATTTCGGCATAGCCAGCTCGACGGTGTAGCAGCGCATTCCGATTTCATTCTGAGATCCTTCTTTGGCAAACGGAAATCGTGTAGCTAATTTGACTATATTTAATGGAAAGGGACAAATGATATGAATCTAAGAATGGACTAAGCTGGTAGCTTGTATGTACATAAATACTGGTAGGCTCGATTTTCTGCAAATTCTGCCAAACATTATAGACCAATACTGTGGAAAAAATTAAGTTACTTGAGATTCCAAATCAAGAGTTATAGCTAAAAGCTTGAATTTTGGAAAATCGGAAATCAGTTTGTATGGGAGATACCAGAAAGGGTGTGTCGGTATAGCATATTTACAAACACCGGCTGTAACATAGCAAAATATTACTTTGTGATAAGTTTTAAGAATTCCCATATAGATTTGTCGCTTTTAGCAGACAGACGGACAACATTCAATTGGTTTACAAGGACACGAAAAGTATTTGGCTCTCTGGGTAAAATAACTAACTCCTTAATTGAATTAGGGGTTACAGTAGCAAATTTAAATTTCGATAATAAATAGATTTGTGTGCAAAGGTGTAGTAATGCCCTCTGTTTTCTTTCTCAAAACATAGATCGCGAAACGCATGATGTGTGCCAAATTTGATTGAGTTCAATACAATTGTTCTGAAGGTTATGAAGCTAAAAACATACGGATTAAATTCGCCACTTACTCGTATATTGAAGGTATTAGACGTGATTACTTGATTGATTTTTATTAAATTTTGCAGATAATTCGAAGTGAAAGCAATGGGCAAAAATCAGGGAAATAGCAACGTACGAATTAGAAAAGGTAGAATTTCAGAAAATAGGCAAATTTGTATAAAAGATACCATAAGGTACCAGCCGGTTTAAACCGCACATTCTTAAGTTGATGTCATACATTTTCTGTTGCCACAAATTTAGTCAAGTTTAGCGTAGACTTAGACTTAGACTCTGCACCAATGCAAAATGTGGTGGCTGATGTTATGGGTAAATCGATCGATAAATCGATTCCACCATTCACCGAACTGAAATTTCTGTAGTGATTAATTCACTTTAATCTATATTTACCTGTCTCACATGTCATTCGCTGAGAGAATTATTTTGTTCGAAAAACCAAATGCTCTGCATGGTTCAACATATTATCGCGTTTTGTAAACAATGTACCGCCAAAATTCCCCACCTACATTTGATTCCGAAGAACTGGAAACAACATCAACCGGTGTGCAATTCTGAGACAAATTACTCATTGTTATTAATTGCGTCCTTAGGACGACTGAGAAGCGTTTGTATTACGAGTACATGCTATTTTCATGTCCATCTACAACACCATATCGTGCTATTTAGCGCAACTAGTATGCATGGAAACTTTAAAGGGCGTCGATAAATGTTAACTTCAAAAGTCGTCAAGCACAACGTCTACGTGGACAACGTTTTTAACAAAATGTTATTGTATTCGTGAAGACGTTGACATTGACAACTGTAGTAAACAAACTTTGAGGTTCGCCACTTCATTCCAGAATAGGGTTTATGAGATATTATTTATATCCCATATATGATACAGAATATTATCAAATTAAAAACATACGGACAACATCTCACTAAGAAATCCTTACACAGAAAATGCGTAACGGGGAAGGTCAGGCAATGCTAGAAGATTTTAAACCTCTTCTAATTTAACGTAATGTTGACCGTCGACATAGTTGCTATGAAAACCACTAACGTTTTGTCCCACTAGTATCGTTAGAAACCTATCAGGCCAGTGCTCCAGAAATCAGAAAACGAGATATAATTATATAAAACTTTACCGATTTCTTAACAAGTTGATATGTTGTAAATTAAGCCGAGATGTAGATCTAATGAAAAATCGAACTGTATCCAAAACGAAAGCTTCGATTATGATGAAAATGACAACAATTTATTAAGCTTTAATAGCTCATATTGTTTTTTAGAAAATAAATAGAAAATGATTTTAAACAAATATATAAAAATCTACATATATAAAATAAATGCAACTACGTTTGGGCAAATTACGTCAACGGCTTTTTTGTAGTAACAGATACAGTCTATTGCAACAGAAGAACGCCTAATGGCGTGTACAAGCAAATGATAGTAATTCAAAATTGGCAAATACAAATTTTCTAAATCTTCAACAATTTTTCGCAACGCCACACATAAAAGCTGAGATAGAGATGGATGCACTCAAAAAATGTTGATTTTTATAAATTCGAAAGATATAAACCTAGGCATGCGTGAGTAATAACGCGATACTATAGACAAAATTTACATTTTCTGCAGTCTATCGAATTGGGGATTGCAGGAGGGAAACACCATTTTGTAAATCTGGTTATTTTGTACGGGATAACTCAATTCTTTAGGAGCATGATATTTGTCAAATTTGAATGAATTGAACACAATTTCTTGAAAGATATACAATTAAGAATGCATGAGGTAATTCGACACCTGAAGAGGCACCTGGTTACTTGCTAGATTTTCTCAAAGCATTCTAAATCACCACAATGGTCAGCTTAGAATTTGAAATTATAGACTAAATATCGACTTTAGCAACATCTTTTATTACCCAATCTTTATTGGAGGTATGATAAATTTAACTGAATTCAGTATAACTAATTCAAACAGATTTTAAGAAAAAAGATTTATGGGAATTATCAGAAGGGTTTGATTACTTGTATTACATTCCTCAAGTTTTATCGGAATCATAAATCAATACATTGGACCAAAATCAAGACTACGACAGTAAACTAATTAGAAGTGACAGAGAAAAGTTTGAATTTCTGAAAATACTTCAATTCATGTAGTATGTACCGGAAAGACAATGTCTGGCAATACATTCCGTTCTCATTCTAAAATCCTACTTTGGCAAACGCTCAACATGATCCAAGTTTGACTAAATTGAAATGCAACTAAATAGTAGATGTGAACCTAAGAATGTGTGTTTTAGATCGGTCATTTGTATAAGAGGAGCCAGAGGGACGCGGTTTATATATTATTTTTTCAGTTTTGTATCAGAAGTACCAGAACGATTGGTCTACTACTAAATGCGCAACTTAGTTTCCACTATTTGCCTATAGACGGCGCCAGCTATAAATGTTAGTCGATTCTGCCATAACTTAAACGTCATGAGCCAAGTTTAGGCATATGGTGAACATATCCCTTCAACACAATAGTGATTTTCTTTTGACGTCATATTCTTTTGGTTGTGTGAATATGTATGATTTTGTGACAAATAATCGTCATATGTGGGAAGTATTGAATTTGTTCTTTTATAGAGATTCTACTTTAAGTGAAACAACGTATCGAGATTGATTGATGACCGTTCGCGTGAAGAAAGACGAACAACTTTCAAAGACACTGAATTAACGGCATTGCTTCATGGCGATCTATGGAAAAACCACAGGTAGAGCTTGTTTCAGTATTAGAAGTTTTCGCCAACCCATTTCCAAGCGATTGCAAGCGTTAGGAATGATTCAAAAGCAAAGAATTTGGGTTCCTTATGAGTTGAAGGCAATGGATGTTGAGCGTTGTTTTTCGCCTTTGAAGAGCCGCTTCAGTGACAGAAAGGAAGGGGTTTCTTCGTCGTATTGTAACGGGTGATAAAAAATGGATTGATTACAACAATCCAAAGAAACGCAAGTCATGGGAGCTGCCCGGTCATGCTTCTACGTTGTCGCCTCGGCCGAATATTCACGTTGCAAAAGTTATGCTCTGTATTTGGTGGGGCGGGTCAATGTTATTTATTACAATCTTTTGAGACCGAGCCAAACCATCACTGGGGATCGATCGATCTCGACTTCGCGCGAGAAACGACCACAATACGCGAAGAGGCACGAAAAAGTGAAATGGGAAGTCTTACCCCATCTGCCATATTCTTCAGACACCGTACGATTATCACTTGTTTTGTTCGATGGCACACGGTCTGGCTGACCAGCAGTTCCACTCATATGACGACAACAAGAAATGGCTAGATTCTTGGGTAGCCTCAAAAGATGAACAGTTTTACCGTAACGGAATTCGAGTTTTGCCAGAAAGATAGGGAAAAGTAGAAACTAGCGGTGGGCAATACTCTCAATTAATCATTTGTAAACATGTTTTCATAATAAAGTTACATTTTTATAAAACAAAAAACCAGAACTTAGTTGCGCACCCAATATATAAAATAAAATTCAATATTCTATACAATAAAAAATAAATAAATAAATGAGGTACATTGATTAATAATTATTTGAATTTATTATAATGCAATTGGTGTGCCACCTGTACATAATAGATGAATATATGTATATACGTACGTGTCAGAAGTGCACACTAAAATTATAAAAACCGTTTTTTACCGCAACATTTAATGTGAAAATAATTCAAAATGGATTGTCGCATTCGGTTGCCGAATCTATATATAAAATTGAAAATTGACCGATTGTCATGAAACAGTATGTTTGTGTCGCCTAGGAAGAAGTGATAGGCTATATTAGGTCTTGATTGAACAAAGAGGCGTGGCACCGGCCCTACAAATAATTTTGAACTGCTGTATTTAATGAGCCATTTGAAGTACACTGAAGAGATGTAAGTTGTTGGCGTAAAAAAGTGCCCCGTCCTTTTTTAAAATTCTCTACTAGTAGTCAATCGGTCGTTACAACATTTAACAATATGTTACAACCAATGACAAAATTGTCATATGCTGTATTAGGTAACGATTTGAAAAAAAGTATAGCACTGCCCATACCATTTAACATTTTGATCGGCCATATCTCATGAGCTTTTGGAGGTATAAAGATAAAATTTGCACGTATGCTGCTAATGTAGAAAGAAATAATTCCAGTTAAAACATTTGGTATATACGAGTATGCTACTGGGTTGAAATAAAATATGTCAGAAAATGGTCGAATTTAACATTTATTTAGTTAAGATTTAGTAAACGGGAGCGATATCGCCGACACAACCTAATGATTTAAACTATTATATCTCATGAACTATCAGAAGTATGAATGCGAGTCTTGATATGGCTATTATATATGTAGATTCAGAAAGCAACATAAATTGGCAAAAAGCGACCATATCTCATAAACTGTTGGAGATAAATATGTGGAAGTTGGCAAAGAAGAAATAAGCCCTAAGAATGACTTACACTTCGGAATGAAATTCATAAAATTTTAATAATACTGAATTACAAGCCAAGAAGGTTATATTCGGAAAATATTAAGCAAAAAACCATGTTATTGTTATGCCATAATTCAACCCAGATTATATTTTTTGACTATTATTCAAATTTTTTCATCCCAATTTAATGAATTTAGTTAACATTGAGCAAAATAGTCGAAAATTTGCCGAAAAAAATCAAAACTGCATAAAAGCGTGATACCACGAGTCTTGATAATCGGAAATAATTCAGTTGAAGTTTCAAAGAGCAGATAATATTGTATTTGAAAATTTTATTTATTTTGAAAGCGGCACACTGTGTATTAATTATGATCGGCATAAAATACCAAGTTTTATGAACACTAATCTTTGATTTTTTAGCTCAGTTTTATAAACAACTAACTGACTAAAATGATTCAGAAATGTTTCGCCGATATCTTGAATTTGTATTGCAGTAGAATCAATCAAAGCACAAAATGTTAAAACAAAAAAAAAAAACAAAAAAAATAATAATAAAATGTGTGTTTTTATTGAAGTAGCATATTGTAGTTCGATTTAATTCGGCCACCAGACTTTAAAATTGCAATTTTGAAAAACAAATAAATAAATGAATAAAATGTAGAAGAAAATATTTCCAAAACTTTAAATAATAAAGATATTTCGTGTAGTTTATTAAGTGCGTGTGAAGTTGAGGTTTTGTCAGTCATGTCACAATATATAACTTTTTTCTACGTTCTTTTTTTAAATTAGGTTTTGTCCGCAAGTCGTTGACAAATATGAGTAAGTTATATGTAGCAGGAAAAAGAGACTTTTATGTTTTGATAAACCATGAAACATACGAGAACAGTAAGAACAGTTTTCAAGAGTACGTTGCTGAAATTAAATAAGTAAAAATCTCAAAAAATGGTTGGCTTTTTAGAGTATATATATGTATTTAGAGATATTTTTTTTGTATGCGTTACTATGTTTACACGTTACGTGACTTATATTTTGAGTTTGATTCATTTTCAAAATAAGTATATACGAACTCGATAAATCTTTTACATACGTTGAATAGATTTATTCTTAACAGAGACATAACTGAAGCGGATGCGTGGAATTACTGTCATCGAGTAACTTCAAAAATTTATAAGACACTTAAACTGTCATATTTGTTTTTTTACATTCACTCGGGGGAATGAAGTTATATATCATTTGATACGGCCGAAATGGAGCAGTGACGTGTCTCTATTAGGCTGGCTAGTTAGTAGACATGACAACTGCATGAATGCCAATATTTTTCCGCATCTCAGCCTACGTGATTATTTCTGAAATTTGTTTTTTTTTTCATACTCAGAATTCGTAGAATGCAGCCACCTGTATTGCTCCACAATGATTGGTAAGACTTTAAAAAATCAACCGATTCTTGTATCTCTTATACAGTTGACCGATTCATATCTTGCAAGCAGTTATATGAAATAGGAACAAATTTGAAGTGAAAACTGACAGCTCCCTGGTGCCTGTAATGCAAATGGCCGCTCAAACTCATACGAGTATGTTCGTAGGTTCATATCTCTTATCCACTTTGACGGAATTTGGTCAAATTTAGTGCACATTAAATGCTTGTTAAAATAGAGTCTACTAATGGAAATGATTGCAATGTCTTTAATATTTTTTAACTCTCATACAAATTCACCTATTTTCCGAAATCGAAATTTTATCGCACTCTACATCAACCTAGATTTTTGTGCAGCGTATTGCTCTATAATGTCTGGTGGAACCTGAGAACTTGCGTCTCCCATACAAACAACACTTTTATAATTAGCTTCATATCTTACAAGCGGTTGTTCTAAATGCGGACAAATTTGGAACGTATCAACCTTAATTCTGGGAATAAATGTTGAAGGCATTGCCACTCCCTTTCACTAATCACAAATGAATTTGTGTTGATCGTTTTATTGAAATTTAATTTTACCCCTGTAAACGATTAATGTAGGCCGCAGTGACTTAAATGTTGTCAATTATCGCGCTTGATAAAATGTGAACAAGTTAAGCGGA
Source organism: Philornis downsi (assembly GCA_019455685.1). NCBI lineage: Eukaryota > Metazoa > Arthropoda > Insecta > Diptera > Muscidae > Philornis > Philornis downsi. The sequence goes on along the minus strand of JAHXMU010000599.1, from coordinate 1,327,008 downwards.
TAACTCCGCCCTTTCTAATATACAGAGTGGCGCAATAGAACGTGCATTTTTAAAAAATAGATTAAAAAGTAAATACAAAAGGTATGGTTAAAATAAGTCTAAGGCATTGTAGAGTAATAAATGGAGTTTATGTTTAAAAATAACATCATCTAAATGGTGACCCTCTCTACGACGACACTCCTCTAACCGCAAACGAAAATTATTGAAAACTTTCTTCAATAATACTGATGTAATGGCACCCGTTTCACCATGGATATTGTCCTTGAGCTGAACGATGTTTCTTGGATTATTACTGTAGACTTTATGTTTGAGGTATCCCCACAAAAAAAAGTCAAGAGGCGTCAAGTCTGGACTACGTGGGGGCCATGGGATATCACCTCTTTTCGAAATCAGTCTGCCAGGCAAAATCTGCTTCACCACCGCCATAGAGTCATTTTATGTGTGACAGGTAGCTCCATCTTGTTGGAACCAAGTTCTGGAATTCACTATTCTTGAACTTTCAATTTCTGGAGCCAAAAATCTGTCCTCATCTCAACACAGCGTTCCGTATTAACCGTAACGTTCTGGCATCGCGCATTTTCGAAGAAAAGAGGACCAATTATTCCTCTGCCAGAGATTGGTGCCCATACTGTCACTTTAGGACTATGCAATGGTTTCTGTTGTTTGATTTTGGGATTTTCACTGTTCCAGTAACCACAATTTTGACGGTTTACGAACCCATTCATAAGGAAATGAGCCTCGTCAGAGAAAAGGATATTGTCAAAATTGGAAAATCGATTAAGCATTTCATTAGCAAATGTGAGCTTTGCTATGAAGTCAGACTCTTTCAATTCTTGTGTTAATTGCAACTTATATGGATGCAGTTTAAGATCCAATGTTGAAATTCGTTGCAAACTTTGTCGCGATAATTGTAAGACGGACGATCTCTTGCGAGTCGACATTTGTGGATTTCCTCGTACTGACTCCATAACTCTCTCAACATTGTCTTCGGTCCTAGATGTTCTTGGGCGACCATTTGCTTGTGGTTTAAATGTTGAACCGGTCTTTTCAAAACGCTTTACCCATATTTTAATTAAATTAGCACTCGGAGCTTCACTAATTCACCGTAGATCATATTCATCACAATATAGTCGCCTAGTAGAAATATATGAACGAGAGTTCTCGTAAAATACGCGCACGCAAAATTCGCGACGCTTCCCGTCGAAGTGATTCATAGCGACTAAAACTCCATGAGCCCTCCAACCCGCAAAAAAAGATGATGCAATATGCACGTTCTATTGCGCCACCCTGTATTAACTAATCCAACAACACGTATATAAGTATGTACACATATTTCATTTAAGTGCTCTAAATTCAGATGCATTATGCTGTCTCACATACAAATTAGCCGACATGTAAGAGAGTTATAACAACTGAGTTGATTAAGCTATAATTTTATTTATTTTATGTCCGTCAAGACGTAGCATTTTTTGATAAGCACCTAACAATTTGCCACGCCTCTTCTGGCACTCTACACATTTTTGCAACAGCACCCAAGTCGGTTCGTCTGACCGAAATTTCTGTTCTGTTTCTATATTCAATAGTGTTTCCAAATTAGGTTTGAGACCTTTTTAGTTATTTAGGATTTTACGTGAAGGATCGTCCACTTGATATTATACGATACAACATAAGAAAGCGAAGTTTGCGAATATTCACATAGAAGTGCGTATGATAATAAACCGTAAAGCGTAAAACCTTGATCACATCCAAAAGTTGTACGATTTCCCCTAAAATGTGCACAAAGTAGTTTTGGACTAAGCGACTATCTGTAAGATTCCGTGAATTTCCGAATTCTGAAGACAAAGTTTTGTTGCCGCCCTAATGAACATATCTACTTGCCCATTCCCACAACATAATAAGAAACGAGAACCACTCATATTTACACGTTTCATTGTAATATGCAAAGGCAAACAACAGCAATAAAAAAAAAAAAACAGAACAGGAATAAAAAAGAAGTGGTTGCAAGGGCGGGAATATCTCATTTATTCAAGTACCACCAAATCACTTGTGCGACATCTGCACGAGTGGTTGTGGGACGATCACTTCAATTGGTTAATGCATATGCGGAATTAATTACATGCTCCCTACCATGCAATTTTATTCGAAGCCCTTGTTTAGCGTTCTTAATGAAAGGCTTTTGTAAGAATAAGATGTAATGTACATATACGAGCGCATACGGTGCATAAACACATACATGCACAATAGGGTGGTAATGAAATGTATGGTGAAAAATCGCTGTAACTTCAAAATTCGAAATGTGTAATATTTTGTTGTTTCGTCCAAAACTTCTCTGTGTAAAATGTGGAAAAAATTGGGAACCTATTAAGTGTGGCGCAGTTAGATCAAAGATTACGTTTTTTAATACATAAGTTATCTCAATATAAATGTGCACAATTTTTTTCCTTTTTTTGTGCACCCTATTATACGCACACCTACGGTTTTTTTCAATTGTAAGCATTATTTATGCCTGCTTATGTACGTGTACAACGACAATATTTCATTTACATATGCGTTCAGTGAGTAAACACGTACTTTGTCATATGCCTATGCAGCTAGTTTGGGATGCTACATTCATATTACAAAGATGTGGAATGTCCTCTCTAAAAGAATACATACATTCCCAATAAATTTTTAGCTCAATTATGTAAATACGAAATTCAATTTTTCCCTTATAATTCGTAATTTGCTGACTGCAGTAAATTAAATTTTCAACCATTGAATCTTACTAACCACGTCCACGTTCGTTCCGTCAAAGTTGGGGCACGTCATACCTTCCGTAACTTAGTTTTGAGAATCCTACCTCCCATAAAAATTACCATTTAACCCATATATTCTAAAGCTCATTTCTTCTGCACAGTTGCACAAAATTCAGTCAAATTTGGTGTACGCAAAAAGTAAGGTTTGAGAAAGAGAATGGATTGCAAGCCAGTTTTACAAATTTTAATAATTTCTCAGTCATTTTTAATTAGCTGGCCCTGCTTCTGTCCATTAAATTGACTGATAAATCAAAAAAACAATCAAGTAGGCACAATCCACCACCTACCATACAAATGTACCCCGGTACATCTTTTAATTCATATCTATCAAGCAGTTATGCTAATGCTTGCTCTGAGAATGAAAGTTTTGGGCATCGACACACCTCTTCCGGTACCTACCGTAGTAATTGACTGGTTTATCAAAATTTGATTTTCTATTGTAATTCATAATTACTTCAGTTCTCTGTTATTATATTGCGCTATAATTTTGGGTAAAATGTGAATATTCATATTCATATTGCATATTCCTTGATTGGTATCTTCCATTCAATATAGTACAATATAGTAAATAGTACTATATTTTGTATAATTGAGCACGCATCAGAGTTTTAGTACTGCGAATGAAAATAGCTTCTACTGCCACGCACTTTAGGGCGCACCAGACATGCAAATTGTTCGATTTAACAAAAATCAGTGATCATTCTTCATTTCCCAAACGGATGACTTTAGAAAGTTAAAATTTTGCTTCTTTTATTGTGCTTTTATTCAACGTAGTTTTTGCTGCAACTCAAGGGGATTTTGGGTAAAGGTATATGTAAGCCAGTTCACCTAGCTGAAGTTTCTGAATGTCGATATTTACATTTTACTATACAAAAACAAGTTTATGTTGTTCTTTCTTCGAGCAAAGTGCCGACTCGAATATACTGCCGCAGTACTCTATTCTGGATTGTAACATTGGGGCAGTACTGAAAAATTCGATATCTTTTCGGTACTTTTCGCAGTTCTAAATGATCATTGCGTTCCGCTTGTGATACAAACGATATTATTATATTTATTCGTTAATGTATAGGTATTATTATTTATGCGTTAATGTATTAAGCAATAATGTAGGACACAAAAAATCGGTTACAGGAATATAAAAAAGATGGTTTGTTCTAAAATTGATTTTGTTTGGAAACCCCGTTTCCAGTTTTTGGGTACTCAAAAACCATGTTTATTTTAAAGCATTGGAAAGAGACCAGGGCTGTATGAGACCAGGTTAAACAAAAGAACTTAAAAAGCTAGGTCTACATTACTAATTTACGAAAAATGTGTGTTCTTTTTCAATTTACCTATATCTATTTATGTACCTATTCCAAAATGACACCAGAGTGATAAATATCGTTTTGTGTACATTAATGAAAGCTAACTCATATTTCACCTACTTTCTATTCTTTATTCTTTTATTTCTTCTTTCACAAAAAAAAAAACAACAAATGCAGAAAATCCTACATATAAAGGGTGTCCCAATAAGAACTCAAGATTTTAATTTTAAATAAAACACAGATATTAAAAAAAATCATGAAGCTTTATTATATCGTATAGTAGGCAGAATGTGGTTATGTTTGGAACAACACTTCGGGCAGATGGCCGCCGCGGTTTGGCTGGCACACACGCGATCTTTTAATAAAATTTTCAATAACCGTTTTGCATAAATGCTGCGGTATTTCATTAATGCAGCGTCCAATACCCTCTTTTAAGACTTGAGTCGTCGTCGGCTTATTCGCGTAAACCATCGACTTCAAAAAACCTGTTTGCGCTTGACATGCCTCATTTTCAGAAAAAAAGGTCCAATGATTCCTCCATCCCAAAATACACACCACACAGTGACACGTTAAGGAAGCATTTGCTTTTCGTGAATCACTCGAGGATTTTTCTCACCCCAAATGCGACAATTCTGTCTATTGACGAAGCCATCAAGAGTGAAATGGGCCTCGTCACCGAAGATGATTTTATCGGCAAAATCAGCATTTTCTTGTTGTCTCTCCCAAAACCCAATTAACGAACTTCCTTCGTTGTCCATGGTCAGTTGGCTTCAGTTCCTGAGTCAATTGAACTTTGTATGCATGAAGATGCAAATCTTTCGTCAAAATTCGCTGCAAAATTCGATTTGTAGACACCGTTGAGGTAGATGGAGTTTAAGCGACATCATCTCGTACAGCTGTGGCATTTTCGGTCGATCGACCTGGTCGACGGCGCGTTGTTGTCTTTACTTCACTAATAGACCCAGTTTTGGCAAATTTGTCCATTAATCTCTTTACAGTTGCTTCTTTAGGAGCATTGTTGTGACACCAAATTGATCGCAATTTGCGAATTTCCCCATTTTGGTAAAAAAATTTCACAATGAGAATGCATTGTTCATTCGTGTAGCGCTCCATTTTCACTAACCTCGTACCTTCCACTAACAAACAATAACAATTGTTCAAATATCAAACAATGACACTTCGAATGGCGCCAAATTTAAATCCTGCGTTCTTGTTGGGACACCCTTTATATTCTTTGCCAGCCGGTAAAACATTACTGGAAGATCGCATGACAATTATTCATCCTCAGCAAACTCTGTGACCTGGCAAGGTTCAGTTTTGTTAAAATCGAACCAAGTGCTCGCAAGAACTTTTTTTTTTTTTTTCAAGTATAATTGTGGGAACAGTTAAAAATAATTTGTCTAATGGTGTAGAATGCACTCCCATTAATCATGACATCTTCAATATAAACAATTAAGAATTAAAAGACAGATCGATTTTCGGTTGTCTTCCCTACTTATCTAATGGAAACTAATTGTATTTCTGGTTTTTATGAAGAAAATAACTAACTTGCATTGTGAAAATAATTGTTTAGGTAAATAGGAATGATAGTGTCCAAATACATTTTGTAAGATGAACTGAAGAATAAAATAAAATGAAAAAGAAATGCTTGAAATACCTCACTACATGCAGCCACTATTTGTGTAAATAAATTGCGGGAATGTTAAATTGTATTTAAGTCTACGTGGCATGTGTTTCAAACGGTACACATGCTTCCAAGTTATTCACTTCACTTCATATAAACACCGGATACCATATCCTTATTATGTGTGGGGAAGAATGGTTATTTCCGTGGATTAACTGTAAATCACCCCTTTAACAGACAGTTAACAAGGCTATATTCAGAGCATGAAAATGTCTTTTACGTGACCATAATTGTGCGTTTAATACCTTGTTCCAGTTTGAAGACAAGACAAAATTGAACACCGATTAATATAATCGGTTTGTGAAACTTTAGTTCTTAAATCAACAAGATCAATTACTCCTTGACTATCATGAGAATCGATAATCATTAACCGTTTTCCTTGTCGGTTGGGGTAAAAATTACTAAAGTCTCTGCTGGAAATACCAACAATTGATCATCAGGTCGTCATCGATGGCCGCTCGTTATGTGTGGTATGGGACGGCAAACGTGATACAAATGCCGAGGAATTATCTGTAATAATAATGAAACGTCGAGAGGAAACATATGTACGTATGCATAACCATTTGTGTTGAGCTGGCACCTAAATCAACAAATTAGTTATCGCGCCTGTGGATTGTTGTCGATTGGAAAAAAAGGTATGCGATTCTTAACTGTTCTTGTGTATACTGCAAAGATATTAACCGTAGTTATGTTAACGTAATGGTTTGCACTTTAGTCAAGATACATATTTGTTTATTGGCTCATGCTTCACTTCAATATATCCATCTTGCTGCAGGTAAAATGCTCACATTCATTTGAGTGACCAGTTTCATATTTACGTGTTAATAATAAGGCGAGTCTGGGATGGGACATTCCAATCTTTTTGTTAAAAAATTTAGACACAAAGGATAACAAACAAAAAGGTACACAAATGTTGTTTTTTTAATTTTCTTCACCCATTTTAATACAAAAACTCAGTATTAATGATCTAATATAATAATATGAAACAAAGACGACGAACTTTCCAACTTTATAATCATTATTCTTAATGGCTCTTCTTGAAGAATGCCTTTCGGCATGCCATGCAATGTTGCAAAGTTTTGTTTAGAAAGAAATGAATTGCCTTTTTTGTCACCTTTATCCATTTCTAAAAGAAAAGTCCGAGATAAACCGACTACTCTATTAATTATAATAATTCAAGTCGACATGTTTGGTTGCCAGCAATGAAATGAAATGACTTAATTCAAAGTGCTTTTACGTTGCGGCAGAAATATGTGTGGTGCAAGAAGGGGCGTGGTAAATTTTTTGGTTTATTCTTTCGGATGTAACCATAAAAATACTGTAAACTAAAGCGCAAGAAAAGAAGCAAAATTATAACCTTCTGAAGTTGTTCGTTTGGAAAATGTGGAACGACCTTTGATTTCTGTGGTACCCTAAGGAGCGTGGCGGTACAATCTATTTTCTTTCACAGTACTAAATGTCTGATTTGTGCTCAATTATAAATATAGTATAATCGAATGAAAGACACGAATCAAATATACAAGTTAAATAAGATAATTCGTATTGGAGGACCAGAAACCACGCGGTTATCCGGTCGATTTTCTCACATTTTATCCAGTTTTAGAACGCATTGTAATTGACAAGAACTTCTGGCAACGAATTAAAGGATACGTTGGAAAATTAAATGCCGATAAATCGCCTAATTTCTATGTAGGATGCCAGAATGGACATGAAAACGTCGTCCATGTTCTTTCTTACAAATTAGATTGCAAACGCAACATACGACATACAACATACAACTAATTGAGAGACTACAGGGAAGTACAGGTAGGGGCGTGCTTACCTAATCGAATTTTCATCGGTTTTATATAGAGAATTACAAAACAATGTTATGGATAAAAATCTGGAGTAGTACAGCCTCTTATTTAGAAATTATGGGGAAATGATAGAATTTCGAAAAATCGGTCAGTAGAAGGTACCAGAGTGGGGGCGGCCCTGTTTTCATTCTGTAACACTACTGTACCAAACGTAGAACGGATACTAAATTTCATTAAATTTAGTGCAGCTACATTAAATGTGTGAACCTAATATTATATGGCTTAAGTCGGTCATTTGTGTGGGAGATACCAGAAGACATGTGGTTGATCGGTGGATTTTTAAAAATATTGCTAAATATTGTAAAATAATGCATAACAATTTAGTTTGTTGTAAGTTATATATGAAGAGTTACATGAATAAAATAGGTTGCCAGAAAGGTGTGCGACAGTTATCGAGAACAAACTCTATGGGAAAAGCGATACAATGGATTGCCACATGAAATATAATTGCTGCAATTAGTTTAATTCAATACAAATTTGAGGTATAAACCTCAACTGAATCGCATATCACACTCGTAAAAATCGTTTTTATTTGCTTTCGATATAGTTGCGTAAGTAGTGAAACTTACATCCACATTTTAACATAGTTCACATAAATAATGGGACTAACCATGATTCTATTGCTTTCACAATGCATGTTAATTTTGCTCAAATATGTATGTGTCATATTTTTAGTTTCAGTTAATTTTAGTCATGGTATGGAAACAAGTACAGAACTTTGAATCAGTTAAACTGGTTTGGCAATCCCCTTATTCTAAGTCCTTTTCACAAAATTTAGGATATTTCATTTACAAATTGAAAGATCCGGAATATTCCATGTATGGTAAAAGAGTTTAAGATGATTTTACAGTGTTCAAGGCATCAGCTGATGTGGTACGTTTATTTCATATTTTGATGTAGAGATCACAATACGAGATTAAGAAAATTATTCCAGATTCATAAATTTCACAATATACAGGGTGGCGCAGAGATGTGCTGTCAACTGTCAACTCTCAATGGGGACCGTTACTTAAAGATGTTAAAGTAGTTTTTTTTTGCCCAGAACTGCTCCGAAGACGTGTCTATTTGAACTGAATTTGGTTCCAGCAAGACGGAGCAACTGCACACATAGCAAGACCCCAAAGAAACTAATGCCCAGAAACTCCACTGACTTACTTGACTTGACTGCACCAGACTTTTTTCATGGGGTTATGTCAAGCAAGACGTGTACAAAATGAAACCAAACAATTGACTGAATTGAAGCAGTGAAACAATAATTGAGGAGAGTCCGCAATAATTTTCTGATCAGGTGTCGGATATGCGTGAATAAGCATGGAGGTTAACTACGGTCCGAAACCAATTATAAAATAAAATTTTATTTTCTATGCAATTAGAAAATAAATGAAGTAAATTGATTAAAAAAAAGTTATTTGCATTTCTTATAGTAGAGTAGTAGTAGTAGTGATTTTAAATTATTAAAGAAGATTCGATTTTAGTCATATCCGCCATTATGTATGAGAATTTCTACAATGGGCTAACTATCTCGCTATCGCTAGTTGTGATAAGTGATATGAAATATGTTATTATTACTAATACTATATTATAGTAAACCTTGTTGAGTCCGTCCACTCAAGTCAGAGTGTGGGAAGAAATTAACTCAGCGTAAACATCTCAAAACTTATAACGATGTTAAATAGTCTCCAATATACTAAGTTAGTAAAAAAAGCCATTACATTAATGGCTTTATTTAGCATAGTTAAAATGGTTTCATTTAAAGATAATTCCATTATGCCTCTATCATAGAAACCCTCGTTCCTATTGACTAAAACACTGGGACAATCGGTACATATTTCGAACATTACAACTAAATCAATATATGCTGAAACGCAAAGTGTTTATTTTTCTTTTGAAAATAATACTATCAATTTTGCATTGTAAAACTACATAACTTAATGCATCTACTTTGAGTTGGAGCCAAAAGTACATTTTTCTTACAAATTTCTTATTTAGAATGACCAAGAATTCGCAGGATTAAGTTTCACAAAAACCTTATTGCAGAGATATGGGGGTCAAATTAGATAATCTATATGGCAGGTGTCAGCTTATTGTTTATTTTACCAAGTATTATAATGCAATACAACTGGCAAACCTCGGTAACCTTGTTTCAGGTAACCGTGATAAACCCATTTTTTCAGGATGTTTTTCGCATAACTCAAAAACCGGTGTTCTGAAAAAGTCGAATATTTGTACACTCTGTTAAATATTTGCCAGTTATAATAAATAAATGAACAGAAAAAAATTGGAAATTGTTGGAATTTTAAAGTTTGAATTTCTAATACTTTATTTAGTACTTGTGCAGACGCAGTTTAGTTTTTAGTGTCTTAGAAATATTTATATAAAAGTCTGCAGCTTCCGCAAAAAAAAAAAAAAAATTCTAATTTGATTTTCGTATAAAAAAATAGAAATTTGAGTAAAATCGAGCAACTCTTGTTTTACAAAAGTGGGTTTTTACACGAAATAACTTCGAGAAGGAACAAATAGTCAAAAAGACCTGTGCCTTTGTGCGCTAGAGCACATCTTTTATACAAAAAATATATAACAACATACGAGCACTACCTAAACGGTTTCATGTTAGAGAGGTGGGTCAAATTATGCGGTCCTGGGTGAAAATTACTAGGCTGCTCTGTTCTGCTGCATCACAAGTATTACCACAAATAAGTTAAGGTATTCATTCCTTAATGGATTGTCTTGCAGCAGGAAGGCATTCTTAACACTTGCTTTTTCCCCAAAATTAAAGGAATTAAAGGAAGTGAGATTGGTGAGGGGTGCTTCTGCTCTGTCTTCCGAAAGAAGATTGCCTTAAAATATCATAAATAAAATGAAGGAGGGTAAGTTATGAAAGAGCAGTGTTGAATATCGTACCTTTTTACATTTTATTTTCCTTTGATATATATATCCCATGCACTAGGAAATTATTGATGAACGAATATTAAGAACTATTTTATTTGACATGATTTTAAAATTTTTTTTGTTCAAATATACCTTATTGTACAATATTCTTTTGAAAATATTAACATTTAATTTGGTTTTCAGCATGAGATAACTTTTGATGTTTACGTTAAACACCTTTTTTCCGCAATTTATTTGAAGTGAATATTAAAATTAGATCAGATCATAAATTAAATCAGCAAATGATAATCGAACAAACAATGTTATAACAATTTTATCAGAAAAAACGTCTAAAATCACATAATGCAGATAATAAGATAGTTAAAAAAACCCTTAAATGTGGAAGTTCAGTTCTAAGGTCCATTTACAGAAATTGCTATCAGCCGATCTGGTTTATAAAAAATCGGAACAAATAACTCAGTCCGTTGAACAAAATTTATAAGAGTTTTCTTTGCAATTTATGGATGCAACAATCCGAAATATTTAATATATACCTATAAATAGGACCAGTTTCATTTATGGTAAAAGCGTGAGTAGGTATGACAAAAACATCATGTTAGATTTTACAATAAGAGTCTGAACGTTATGTTTCACATAATATTAAGACTGGCTTAATTTTGGGTCGACGAAGTCTACGAACGCTCTTATAGGCTGCTTGTACTTTGAACTGTATGTCAAAAGAAAATTTGTATTTTTTATTCAATCAAGAACTTCTGTTTTATCTACGTCGTAAATTCAAGTGTTTGAATAGTCAATAAAGGACCTGTTTAATTCATCCAGTTTCAATTCTAAACTAAAGTGTGGGAAAACAACCACAATATGGAGAACTTTATAAAGACGTTTGAAAAGTTATGATAAAATAATATTTTGATCATTTATGAATGGATTTAACTTTCCATCTGTAATCAGCTTTGTGAAGCGATACGAAATGCTACCATGAGCCAAATTTTAGCGATTCAAATTTATAATACATAAAAGTGCATCTAGGAGTCGACAACATAAACAGATTGGACAAAAACTAACTGTAAAATGCACATATGTATATGAACGAGAAAATGTCCTGGAGAAACAAAAACCCATTGCTGGTGTTCATACCCGAATTAACCCGAAAGGGCAGAAATGGTGATGGCTGCACCAAAAAAACGGAACGTTTCTAGGGAATACATATATTTTCCTGTTTTGTAATGCTATACGAGTGTAGCTGAATTTGGGGAATGGGAAAATTTCCAATTTGGGCTCTCTGATTATTATTCACTTGGGAATAACCAGATCCCTCTGCAGAATGTCCCAAGCAGTTCACGACTTCCAACCTTCGGGCAAGTATTCCCTGCTAATGCCATCAGACATCCGTTTGATGGTAGCTAAAGTGAGAAGGCGACTAGTTGAGAAACCTAAATGGCATGCTTCTGTTATTGAAACTCAACTCCCTAGCCTTGTGGTCGTTGGCAGCCCCAATACTAGGATCGGATACTGTGGCCTGATAAATCGCTCATCTTAAATAAAATTTATCATAAAAATACAGAAAAAAATAAAGAAAATAATAAAAGGAACCCAAATATTTTTCAGTACGTTGACTACCCTGGCCACGATATTAAAATTATTATGGGAGATTTTAATGCCAAAATAGGAAAGGAAGATCTTCTTAGTCCAACAGTCGGAAAATTCTACACGGTAACACCTCCGGAACGGATTCAGACCAGTTTCAGACCGGTAATATGGTAGTAAGTGGAACCAGATTCCCACATAAAGACATCCACAAGGCAACGTGGCTATCTCCTGATCGTAACACGAGGAATTAGATTGATCATGTGGTAATAGGTGGAAGATATGCTTCTAGTGTCATGGACGTGGTGCTAATATTGATTCGGATCACCACCTGGTTGCAGCTAAGATCCTGATGTTCCTGATGCACAGTTTCAACATATTGCACATTCTATGGCAACTGCTGCAAAAACCATGCTTGGGTAGGAGAAACCGCTCATAGATGAAGAATGTTGAAGTCTGAGGAAAAGAATGCTGCATACAGAGTAACGTTGCAGCCAATTGTAACCCGTGCAGTTAGGGAATGCTGCAAGGAGAAGAGAAGAGACGAACAACTCTTTAGACGAAAGAAGCGATTGCGGAAAGAGGTGAGAGTGAGGAAATACAGAGGTACAGGGATAGAGGTGAAGCCCGAAAATTCTCCCGAAAGGTAAGAAGTACAGGGTATGGAACAGGGCTCCCCTCCTGTATGGCAGCAGAGCTGTTTAAAAGTGGGAGCGATGAGCTGATAAATAGCCTGCATCAGCTCCTATATACGACCTGGCTCGAGGAAAACATGCCCGATGTTTGGAATTTAAGTATACTGTGTCTTGTGTTTAAAAAAGGCAACTTAGACAAACAAAAATCCTGTACCAGAAGTTGGTTCTACCTGTCTAAAAATTCTACCTGTAATAAAAAGGCTGATAACAACCCAACAACATATTTTTAAGAATTTTTTTGTATTGATAAATAATTTTTGCGGGGCTTTGAAAAAAAATTTTTCCCGAGATAAAAACATTTTCCAATATTTTTTGAAGGCGAATTTTTCATTGAAGTCAAGCAAACTTACTTCAAAATTTAATATATTATAATACTATTGCACAAAACAGCTTATCTTTTTATTTTTCATTTGGTTATCTATTTTTCATTTTGTTTTTTAGAAACAACTTATGTCTGCCTTTTCAAATTCAAAGTTTGATACGAATATGTGATTTTTTTAATTGAAAGCAAGTTACTTCATTCCAAGAAAATATTCAGCGGAAAATGTGTATTATCTCATTGTCTATTCTATTAGTGAGGATCGTTTGCCAATAAGCAAAACTGTTGCATATGTGACGATTCGAACAGCTAACAGCTTTCAAAATGGTTAATGGTAATTAGTGAAAACTCATCCCGCGTGGGATGATATAGCCAACTGTGGCAAAATAATGTTATGTAAAGGCATATACAGGGTTCTCCATTTTTCGATTTCAAAAGTAATGTTAAATATAACACACATAAAGCTATGATTTTGATGAAATTTCTATTTCATTATTATGCTTGGATCTTGTTATTGTGTACAAAATACAATGTTATTTAAAGTACCGCCTCTGGATTGGTTGCAGTTGTGGATCATTTTTCGACCACTTTTTCGCACATTTCGGGCGGTATCTCGGAGGCAAAGTGACGAATTTTAGTTTTCAAATGTAAATGCGTAAATACGTTCTTTGACCTAGCCCCACAAAAAAGTTTAACCGGTGTCAAATCGCATGAACTTGGTGGCCAATTGATTTATGTTTGTGATTAGCAAAAATACCTTAAAAATATTAAACCTCTGGTCACCTTATGATGGATTCGTTTAAGGGAAAAAAATAAACGTAATTTGAATAGTTTAACATTTGTCCACTTCATGTGCAGATCTGTCTTTGTAAATTGACACAACATACATAATACTACAATAAAAAAAAAATTATCAGGTTAAGAAAACTTAACGAAATTTAACTTGTTTAAATTGCTGCCTGAGAAATAATCGTTCGAATAAGGAAGCCGGAGTTTTCTAAAAAATAAAAGTATTTCAGCTTAAACTTGTATTGAAAGGCGACTTAGTACCTCGACAATCTCTCCTAACTGTTATTTTTGTGTTGCTCACGCTTTGCAACATTGCAACTATGCGTAATATGATTTCAAAAGCCGATGTATTGACAGAAATGTTTTTTTTATGGTCGACTTTTTTTAACATTAGTACACAACTGCAGTGTTGGACTTTTTTATTTCAAAATAACACTTTCTTCAGCTTATTTAATCACATAAAGATTGCAGTTAAGGCATGCGTATACTTTGCTAAACAGTTTTATGTGATAAAAGTGTATGCTATCAAAACATCACCTGCAATTTCTACTTCATTCATCTTTGCGGGAATTTACGCCAACTATGGTCGAGTAAAATATGATATGTTAACAAGTGCCTGTCATATTTCAATAATATCGTAATATATGTTATGTGCATCAAAATATTATAATTATTTTAATAACAAATTAATGATGTTTACAACTTAATGAAGAGTTATTCCACTACTACATTAAGTTATAAAGAGGTGTAATAATATGATAATATCTCAAAGACAGTCAGGCTTTTACAGATAATTCTCGCTTGAGTGCATACTTCAACAAATTTCATATTCATAAAAATTTTGCAATGGTGCATTCATTCGCTAAATTTAATTACATGAACAATGTCATCAGCACGCAACTGGTAGTCGCAGCCATTGCGATAAGTATGCAAGAGTTATATAGCCAGCATCGGCTACTGTATACTTACATACAGTTAACCAAAGAGTGTACACTTTTCTTGGTGTACGCCTTTCATCAGTAGAAAATAAAAATTCATTTTCTTGGTGTACGCCTTTCATCAGCGTATAATAAATTCGCTGACCGAAATGCATCCTTCTTGATAAAGCTTAAAACAGGCCAATAACAAATTTTTAAGAAAAGTTTTGAATTCATAAATGATTTCTGTGCGGCTTTGAAAAAAAACTTATACCGGCATAAGAAAATTTTCCATTATTTTTGTTATACTCGTAAATATGTAGGGTTTTTCGGAAAGCTCGTCCGGTCAGTTCGTTAATTCAATACACATCATTTCTCACGACGTAGAGTTCCTTCAAACACTATCGAAACTTCCTCCCACTCCTTCTCTAAACTGTTTACTGTTGTTTATTTATGTTCTCGTTCTAGTCGTGAGTGGTTACGCCGTTTCAAAGAAAAGTTTTTAAAAGTGAAAAAATGAGCGAAAATAGCATTTTAGGCATATTATGCTGTATCATTTCCGAAAATGAAAAACGACTGTCGAAGCCAGCCGAAAAAATAAAGTCAAATTATGAAGAAAACGGACCAAATGGAAGAACTTGCCAGAACTGGTTTAAAAGGTTTTCTACTAGCAACTTCTCCGTAACGGACGCTGCCAGATCAGGATGACCAAAATAAATTGTTTCCGATGAGGTGAGAGACTTAGTTATTGTTAATCCCCGTGCAACAGTTAGGGAAACCGTTTACGGGGTCATAAAAGAGCTCAGATTTGTGAGCAACCTCGATGAACCGCCTGAATCGCGTTGACATCTGCGATAACCATATAACGCGGAAAAAATCCAGGGGGAAATCAAATGAACCCCGTCAATCCATCTCTAAAGCGGGCCTTCACCCCAAGGAGGTAATGTTGTCGATTTGATGAGATGTCAAAGGAGCAGTCGTTTTTGAGCTTCTTCCAACAAATCAAGTGATTAATCGCGCAATTAGCTAAATTGAAGGCGGCATTGAAAAAAAAACGGCCGAGGCTCACCAATCGGGAAAACGTCATATTTCATGATGACAACGCTCGCTCTCAGACTGCCTTGCGGACTCGTCAGAAACTGTCAGAGCTTGAGTGGGAAGGATTATTTCACCCACCGTACTCCCCAGACCTCGCCTCGTCCGATTATCACATATTTCGCAGCCTGAGCAACCACTTGAAGGATTTGAATTTCCATAAAGACGAGGAAAATCGAATTGAACGCTTTTTTCAGAAAAACTTTGCGAATTTTGTGAGAGAGAAATTACAAAGCTCCCAGAGACGTTGGAAGAAATTATTAAAAGAGGCGAGATTATACAATGGATTAAAATAATTGTTTTCTTGTATATAAATTTGTCTGGTTCGGCAGGAACGGGTTCAATCTGATTTATATTTACCTCAAGAGATTTATAAAAATATAAAAAAAACGGGGATTAGCTTTCCTTTCCAAAGTTTATTAGAGATTATACCTTGAATCGAATACAGGATTATGTGTGCAGCCAAGCTCGCCTTACACGTATGAGGGGAGTATCAGAACTGATTTTAGCAAATCAAATAAATTCTCTGATAGATCAGTCGACTTAAAGTTTACTATAAAGCACTCAATCTCATTACAATTGAGAACTTTACAATTGTAAAAGTCTCAATTGCAGTGGAGATGATAAATTTTAGGATAAACAAAAATAAAAATAAACAAATTTGTAAATAAATTTCTTTTAAAACCCGAAATAACTTTCCAAAAAACCCGATATTTCATAAAAGTGGATTTTTCTGTCTCTTCGTCAAAGGGCTGCAACTTCTACATTGAAAGATGCGAGAATAGTCAAACAAACTGAATTCAATAATATGTGACAAAATAGCTTATTTCAAGTAAGTTAAAAGTGCGTGGAACGTGTTCCAGAAAAAAACTTGTAAAAACATTTTTAAAAGAACTGCTAATATTAATTTAGCAATCTCGCCTACTGTTTTCTTTTTTATTCTTTTTCTTTTTGTTTTTTACAAACAACTTATATCGGCAGAAGGCGCATTTTTAAATTTAAAGTTCGAAATGTGGTTATATATTGGTTTTATATTGGAAGCAAGTTGATTTATAATTTGTTGAATATAAATGGTTATAGGAGCGAAACATTAAAATAAGTGATTTCATAAAATATGTATGATAAGAATTTATTTTTTTTATTAAACTGATTTTGCTTTTAATTTTTTTCTTCAAATACTATTTGAGACAAAAGCTCGTTTTTTTTGTTCGCCATATTGGAAAAATCTTTTAAGATTTGAATGAAATTTCAACATAACTTTTTAAATATGTGTAGAAAAGGTTTTGCGCGAAGTCAAAGATATTATTTTGATTTCCTGGAAAATTAATGTTGTTTTAGTACAATCATTAACCAGAAGTCGTGTGTCAATACAAATCTAGTCCGATAAAACGATTAACATGGATAAATTTGAGTACATTTATTGCGATTACACGGAAGATGTGATCGTAGAAATATGTGGAATAAATCAAACGACGGGTGGTACCAGAAGCGTATTGTACAAAAATATGGGTTACCAGAACCCACCAATTAGAAATTGGAGCGGAAAGATTGAATTTCCATCAACCGGTCATCTTGAAAGATTTCGTAGAAGAGAAGGGCAGTGAGACATGAATCTGCATTAAATAGGTCATTTGTATTTGAGCGATGGGAAGGTGTTGACTTACCACCAGACGTTTGGTACTCTGGTTCATTTTTAGTCTAACCCTCGGATAAAAATACAATACACGAGTAATATGAGTCAAATTTCGATGCATTGAGTGATATTCAATAAAAGTTATGAACTTAAGAATATATGGGCTAAATAAATCATTTATATTGGAGGGAAGTATCAGGAAAAGCATGGTTTATTTTTTCAATTATGCAATTCCCGTCTGTCAAAAATTTTACGAGATTTATCGTGTTTATCAAGGTAACGAAAGACACTTGGTCAAAAGATATTTTGTACTTTGAATGCTTCTTTCCTTTCTTCTTTGATTATTATTTTTTTTTTTTTCGTATCAAATGACAAATACCTTCATTCTCCCGGGCGTAGATATACAACTGTCATGATTTTGTATACAGTTGTTGTTGGGCTTGGCGTCTGGTTAATCACTCCTATTTTTTCAATAAACGTCAAGCGCTATTCCCAAAATGTACATACAAACCTTATTGCAATTTTAGCTAGAAAATATGCTTTTTGGGACCATAAAGCAGTGGAAAATATGCACGCACAAGAACCGAAACCATCTGGCATTTTTCATAACCATTTCAATAATTTTACAGTTAAAACCAATTTATGATAATAGTTGACCACATAGATGTGGGTGTAGTTACTGAATAATAGCAAATATACGAATTATGACCGGAAGAACAGGCTAAGTGGATGTACTCGTATGTATAATGAAGAAAAGAGGGGCGTGTTTGAAAACACCACTTGTCGGGTGATAAATATGACAAGTGGCGAAATTTGTCCATTATGACAAAATATTTATATAAAATATTTTGCTACACTTTTCGCCATTTATTCGGTAATTAACAACATTGTGGACTTTCTACGTGTAACTTAAAGGTTGCTGGACTAAACCATCGCTATTTACAAAATTTTGACGGCACCACTCTAATTTTGGGTGTTGCTATTGAAAAGTACTAAGAACATATTTCGGTGGATATTTCATTAGAACAACGATTTTTCCACGTCGAGTAGGACAAATCGGTATAGTAGACCACAATCCATGGTGGAAAGTACTCAGGTATAGCTTGGCCTCGGGCGTACTTTTGAAGTTTTTGTTAAAATTTTCATTATATACTATTAATATTATAATTTTTTATCACTCTATTACCTTTACCTAATATCATAGCTGATATAAAATAACGATAAGAACTGCAATAAATTTGGCTATAGTGCTAAAAGGTAAAATATGGTTTTCGTGATATGCTTGCACTTTTGGAAACAAATTTTGCTAGAATTTGTTGCAATAAAAATATTAACAGATAATATTAAACGCGATTCGACAACAACTAAACAATTACTATAAATGTTAGTTCTAAAGGCATAAACAAGCTGATTCGCCTACGTTATTCATTTTTTGGTTCAAAAGTACAGTTAAATAAAACACACAAAAGCTATGATTTCGATGAAACATTTATTTCACTCATAATACTTGGACCTTGCCGTTATGAACGAAAAACAATGTCATTTAAACGGCCGCGTCTGGATTGCTTGCAGCAGTGGATCCTTTTGAGGTAGTTTTCAACCACTTTTTCGCACATTTCGAGCGGTATCTCGGCGATAACTTGAAGAATTTTAGTTTTTAAGTGCTCCAACTCCAAATTAATTACGTAGACATGGTCTTTGACGTAGCCCAACAAACAAAAAAGTTTAGCGACGTCAAATTGGCAATTGACATCACCAAAATGTGAAATTACGCTTTCTGAAAACTTCTCATGCAATAAAGCCAAATAAGATAGATTATGACGACCATAATCACCCCGTAACGTACAAAACGTGCCCACGTTTGAAACACCACAAGACTTTTGTATTAAATTTTAACTATTTGTACGCATTCTTTAGTTTTCAAACGATACATATTTAACAACTGAGAGCCTTTCCAAACTGGCGGTTTTGAAATCACCAAATGGATAACCCTGTACATTTGTATAGTGGTCTTTAACCAACTCATAAGCGATGTTAATTAATTAACAACAGGGAAAGAAACTTATAACTTCCGCTAAGAAATTATAGACAAAATTATTAAATTGGCCAATTTATATGAAAGCTACCATTGAATGCATGACGTCTATAAAATGTGACTGCGTTCAACTCGATAGAATGAAGGTTTAAGTTTGTCACTGATATGGGAGGTACCACAACCAGCATGATCAGCTGATCGATTTTTTAAAATGTTGCCAAACATTGTAAAGAAATACAATGCACGAACTACATGGGAAAGGTAAGAATAGGAATGAAAATGCAACTCTACTAATTCGACCAATTGACTAATTTTTATTGTATGTATTTGAATTACAGATGTGCACATATGTGGATTAAATCCATCATTTACAAAGAAGGTTTCATAAGGGTTCACTTGGTCGATTTTTTCAATATTTTATAAAGGAATGAATACAATTTACAAATTTTAATGTTACTGAAGCCAAAGAATTACAAATTAATAAATCGGTCAATTCCTGGGTCCCATAAGTCATAAAGCGATAAAATGCACAAACAATTTTTGTTACAGCAACCTACCTATTTGAAATCTCAGATCGAAAATTGAATCAGATAATCAGTAAATTTGTATGGATTGTAGCAAAAATTTACGATAGTTGTTTTGTCCAGCAACTAGTCAGTTCAATAGGTGAGCGCAGCTCACTCAACTTAAAATGTCAAACAATACACATAGTCTAAAGTTACAGGGTGTCCGTCGGGAAGGTATACTACTTTGTTGGTTTATAATTTTTGATTAAATGAAAGATAATGGATCACATATTGATAAATGTCTTATTTAATGTCAGCAATATCAGATAAATGTCCGCCTTTGTTAGCCTCACAAATGCGTGCCCTTATCAGCACATTTTTCATTACATTCTCACACATTTAATGCGATATTTCATTAATTTCACCACGAATATTTTGTTTGAGTTGCTAATTCCATTGTAATCTTGTTGATATTTAATCACATATTAATCAAGGCCAAAGCTTGCAGTTGTGGCGTTAAAAAGTTTTCAATCATATCGCGATATGACTGACAGTTACGGTTATGCCGTTTTCAGTTTCAAAGAAGTAAGGTCCAATGATTCCTCCTGACCAAATTGCACACCAGACTGTTACTTTTAATGGATGCAAAGGTGGCTGATGAATAATTTGTGGGGTTTCCATTGCCCAGAAACGACTATTGTGTTTACTCACATATCCATTCAAATGAAAATGTGCCTCGCCACTCATTATGATTTTTTCATGAAAATCGGGGTTGTTATCGGAGAGCTGTGACATTCTACTGGTACATGTATGTACGGCGGCGTAAATGGTCTTGTGGAAGAAGCTCTTGTGGCAACTGAATCTTAAATGGAAACAAATTCAAATCCTTGTGCAGAATTGTAGCCAAAGTTGTTATTTGAGGACCAAGCTCCTGAGCACGACGTCGAATTGAGGTTGATGGATTGTTTTGAATACTTTGTTGAGCAGCAGTAATGTTTTCAGCCGATCTTGCAGTATGTTGTAGTCCATGCTTGGCCCTACCAGCTGCAGACAATAATAATAAAGAGCCCTCGGAATACAAAATATTTTACTAAAAATGATTCCTCGCAAATCTGCAACTTTCTTGAAATCCTATTTTATCCTAGTTTCAAATTTGGCCTTTTTCCCTTCTATTTCAACCGCGCGAAAGTGGTACAAACGGGAATGATACTGACACTTACTAATTTGCGTAAAAGGCTTAGGATAAGGATAAGTATTTGTATCTCTTATTCATCACAAGTTAAAGTGAATTTCTAACCTTTCGGACCTCGTTGGCATTTCTCGAATTCGACGCACCAAGATTTGATAGCAACATGAAAATCTAGCGCTTAAAACGATATTCCACCGTCTGTGGTGTCACCCAACTACTACATTGTCCAAAATTTATCGTACTGAAGCGTTTTGCTCCATTCGAACAACATGACTCTACCAACGTAATAATTCAACGATGTCAGCATAAAACTCACGATTCGTACGGTGCCTCTGCTTTCCATTAGCGACGATGACGGATCCATATATTTTACAGGGAAAATATTCATCCGCTTGGAACATAACTCAAAATTGCGTGTCACACAGCAAGCAGGTGGAACTAGCGTCTGTTGGAATTTTGATTGTCCACAGTAGGTTTTATTATTAAATCGTAATCCATAATAGCCCCCTTTCCAATGCATAAATATAAAACACAATTTGGGTTGTCATAATATGCATGGACGTTATAGTATATCATCATCTATATCCTCATTTTGAAACTTTCCTTTGGCAAACGTTCATAGTGTATGCATGTAAAGTATGTAAGCCTAAGAAGCCCGGATCAAATCGGTTGTTTGTATGCGAAATACCAGAAAGGGCGTGATAAATCTGCCAATTTTTTAAGTTCGGCCAACATAATGTCTTGCAAGTTACTGCAGCCTACGAATGAGAAGTTACAAATTAAACATTGATCAATTTGGAAAATAATAAGGCTGGGCCAAATTTAAAGGAGCCAACCAACCAGGCAAAAGCTTGTGGTTCAATCAACTCAAAAAATTATCAAATAATTAAAATTATCGGGAGAAAGTTTGAGATGATCCCAAGCCCTAATATAACGTTTTCCTAATAATGTGTGAATATTGGTTAGTCTTAACATTTTATGAAGTATACGTAATTTGTGATCTGGGGTCATTTCCTCGATTCCAAAACGACGCTAAAATGGTGACATTTTTAGAAATTTATGCTGATCAAGATAATTATCAAATTTATTAAAAATACGTATAACTTCTGCTGGAGTCATCATCAAAATTGAGAACTCTAACTCCTTTTTGTTCGTCAACGGTTATCCATTTAGTGGTTTCAAAATCGTCGGTCTGGCACGGCTGTCAGCTTTTAGATACCTGTCTTCTGAAGTGTTATTTATTTAGTGAAAGGTTTACCATTTACGAATATGAATCGTTCAACAACCGAAGAACGCGTAAAAATAGTTACAACTTATTACAAAAGTGGTGACCTTTCGTGCGGGCATCTTTCGTGCATTACGGGATGATTATGGTCGTCATAATCGAACTACTCTGCAAGGAATTTACAAGATTATAAAGAAATGTTGAAGAGACTGGAAACGTTGCAGATGTGTAATGTACGCACTGCCGAAAATATCTCTTCTGTTAGTGAAAGTATGGCGGATAAGCCGAATTTTTCGATTTAAAGGAGCTCTCACCCATTGGGCCACCTCCATCCATATAAAGTCCAACTCACGCAACAATTAAAGCCGGTTGACCATTTACAACGCCGTAGGTATGCTAACTGAGTGCTACAACTACAGGCTTTCAATGCTGATTTTTCGAACAAAATTTTCTTCAGCAAAGTTGTGGCATATCTGGTTTGGAGAAGGCAGAAGTGATTGTGGAAAAGTCTTTGCATCCGGAAAATGTGATTGTTTGGTGCCCATTATGGTCTGGAGGTGCTCACGCTGGACTATCCAGAGGCGGTCATTTAAATAACATTGTATTTCGTACAAAATGGCAAGGTCCAAGCAATAAAAGTTTTATCGAAATCATAGCTTTATGTGTGTTTTATTTAACTTTTAACTTTTGAACCCTAAAATGGATAACACTTACATCGAATATAACGCCACCAAGAGCGCAATGCTTGCAACATGAACATAGTCTATTCAGTGTTGTGCTTATTTAACATGGCCTATACTTCATGTGGCTGCCTAACTGAGAAGGGCCTTAATGCGTTGGATGAGTATATATTTTTCATGCGTAGAAGTTGCCTAAGCTCTCAGGAGACATCTGGAGCAAATGAGGGAAATGACATCATTCAGTTCGTTCAAAGATGGGCACAGGAGCGCCTGCGTGAGAGTAATAGATAAGGATCCAAGTATTCTTTGGGAATGCATAATTACTATTCTGTTAACAATATGTTTACAACTCGAATATCAAAAATATTTCTGGCGCATAAGTAACGTTAAGATTTATTCAATGTATAACTTTTTTCTTTCTGCTTTTATTTAACGTTGGCATTTATTAAAATTTAGAATATAGTTTGGAAATATGTTCACTTTATGTTGTAAAGATAATATCTTTCAAATGGTGCCCATTGTTTGCTTCTACCTGACGTGCTCTTTACAAAACATTTCCCATTACTTTTCTTAGAATTGTAGGTCCCAGCACCCCTACTTCTTCTCGGATATTGGCCTTAAGTTGTTGGATGGTTCTTGGCTTATTGGTATAAACCTTACCCTTTAGGTAGCCTCAAAGACAAAAATCGGGAGCCGTTAAATCAGGCGAACGTGGTGGCCACTTAAAATCAAAAAAACCTGATAATATTCAACTGCCAAAAATTTCACACAGGATGGCCATAATTGAATGAGCTGTATGAGCTGTGGCTCCATTTTGTTGGAACCACAAATCCGAATTGTTCTGCACCTCTGCCCTTAAAAAAATTTAAATCATTTAATCATCATTAAATCATTTAAAATTTAAATCATATCACATTAATCGCAACTCCTTCGTCGTTTTCGAAAAAAATATTGTCCAGTGATCTTCTCTGAAGTTATTCCTCACCATACTGTGCAACTAAGTGGGTGCATTTGATCTTCAACCAATATTCTTGGATTTTCAGTGCCCCATATTCTGCAATTTGGTTTTAATTCGTGAACCAATTGCATCTTTTGTGGGAAAAGATGTAATATATGTAAAATTCTTTGCAAAGACCGCCTACATATCTCTAACTGTTGAGAACGTCGCCTGGTGGAAGTTTCGGGGTTTTCCTCAATACTTGCTTGCACTCGAGCAATGGTCACTTCATTTCGAACTGCACGAGGTCTTTCAGCACGCGGAAGATCACAGATAGCCCATTGTTGCCCAAAACGCTGAACCAATCGGTAAATTGTTGGAACGCTAGGAGCATTTCGAACATTTCGAACAACTTTGATGTTTTATTCTGTGCTGAGCCCTTCCATCATAAATTTCCCAAGTATTATTTAAGTAATTCTGTAAAGAGACAAAAAAAAAAAAGACTTAAACAATACATGTATTCACTGATCAAATCTTAATGTTACTTATGCAATACCCTATATAAAATTAGGCCGATCAATACTTGAAAATTCAACTCGGTGCTTATGTCGAATTCTATCATGAAGTGCATACAGTTCTTATTTGAAGCAGAAAATGATTCTAAAATTTGTACTGCTGCATTTGGATAAACCAATGTTTCGAATAACTCTTTTGGATGGATCGGATATTATCAATAATTAAGAAAACTGCTCAAAACGTGTATAGTATGCCTCTATAAATTTGTGTTTGTATTTCTCTCTCTCTCTCTCTTTTGTCATTTGATCTATGATTTGTCATATTTGATGAGGAAATGTCAGAATATGATAATTGCATTAATTTTCAGTATTCTGGTGTTAGGTTTCCTTAGCCACATTTCGTTTTTTCTGCCTCTATATATATTTTATTACTTTTATCTCGGCTCTGTTGTTAACAATGATTCATATTTAAGGAAGGGATTGGGAAAATATGCTAATAATTTGATATTTGCTCACTTAAATTTTCCAAATGTCTGGCCATCGAGATTGATGGCATTTCAGGTATTCTCCTCAATGGCGTTTTTGATATTTTTTGTGTTTATGACAATTCGTTGAAGTAGTAAGTATCAAAGAGTTTAACATCCATCTATCTAAAAATTTTCTTTGCGTTACGACGACTGTATTGTATAAACAAATATTTACCACGTCATATTAAAAGAATAGTTGGTTATGACTTTTATCTCAAATTAACTATTGCCTTGATGTTACGTCCGGTATTCATTGTCCAAAAAATGTCAAACTTTAATACAAAACGTTAATATAATTACTTGTTATGTTTACAGATTGCGTCGTTATGACTTTATTTCTAAACACACGTCCGAACTTTTAGGTGTGCCTTTTAAAAAGAATGTTGAATTGCGTATTTTATTTATTATTTTGCAGAATTAATGAATCAAATTTAACATAATTGTTACGAAACAGTTTGTTTTTTGTAGATGACATCCTCTATTTTTTGTGCCTCCTTATTAATACTTCTATATATCAACAGTCACTTCGCATGGAAATAGTTAGACTTTGGAATCAACTGTCATTGCATACAACGAACAACAACATTTGCAAAAAAAAAAAAATTAAATACAAAATTAGGTACATTGATTACACAACACAAATTTGCCAGACATGATTACTATCTTCACTTGTAATTAGCATGCATCAGTCTCAAATTCAAATCGAAATTAATCAGTGCGTTCCTTCCCATCACTATGTAACCTGTAAATAATTTTGGTAATTAAAACTTCGATCAAGTGAACGTATAGGCCTATTTATCGAACGTGTTCATGATTATCCGTCTGTAGTCCCCCTTACTGTTTATGAGAATGACCCTTTTTTCAAGCAAAGGAACATGCGTGTGTATATGTAAAAGGTTAAATAGGATACCACAATGAAGCGCAACATACAACACTACAATTTGCTTGACTCCGTACGTTTTTACGGCATAAAGGCGGTAGGAAGCCGTTTAGGACATCACCAATAGTCACAGTTGCCGTAAAGCGCGCTTTAATATCAACATTATCCATAAATATGTAGTACCAAAGCAATCGAAGTTAAAAGCAGCTGTCACATTGTTCTTTTCACTTTACAGATATTCATACATACGAATACACATAGTTTTAAACCGGCATGATGGGCACGATGGACATTCGCGACATTCGTGTTTATTAAAATTGCATTTATTACAAGCTGCCTTCTTGTATCCATGTAAGCTATTCGATCCGCAATGTAATTACTCATGGCTTTCGAGGGAGAGAATGCCGTCTTTTATGGGGCAAGTGGAAACTTATTATTAATCAACCTTGCACATGATGACTACTCGTACTTAAAATACAATTATGTTGCCAAAAAACACCAACAACAATTAAATGCTCATTTGTAGATGCAAAGATGAAGTGATGCCTTATTAAATGCCTTTCATAGAATTATCTTGGAATATTTCTTTTCACAACTGAAGAATTCTTATCAAATTTTGAACTGTTATCAAATTGGAATTATTCGTGTATTTCTTATTGGGATGTGCTATTTCAGAATGCTATTAAAACTGCTTTATCGACGATGGTAAAAACGTGCGTGTGTGTATTTGATGATGCTGTATACACAAGAATTTGGGTTCAGTTTGCATTATTCATTCAATTTGCAATAGATGGCAGTAGGTGTAGACTTAGATAAGGGTAAGTTCTTTACAGTATGGGTTTGGTAGGTGTTTCGCATTAGAAGACGGATATGTGTCTGGAAATGAAAGTTAATCATACACAACAAAAAAAAAAAAAAAGATGGAACTGTTCTCACTTCAGTCACAGGGTAAAAAGTAATGCTGTTTATGCAAATGAATTACAATGCATCGTCGATTATTATTGCTGTTAGTAACTGTATTTCAACCGAACAGAAGAACATTACCAATTTCTGACAATAGTTGGTCATTTGAGACACATAAAAATACAATCGAGTATAGTAAAATATGTGTAGTACAAATTTTCAACCAGTATTTTTTAATACCTAAAGCCCAAAAATGGGGCTTTTCTCAAGGCTTGAAGCCATCAATCAAACACTTTTCAAAAATATAAGCTAATACAAAAGTGCTTGCTTTTAAATTAAAAAACAATGAACAGCTAAAAGAATTGACGAAATTGTATTGCTGTAAAATTGAAGAAACACAAAAATTAGCTAAAGTTGGTCCTTTAACAACGTTCAGCTAAAGGGAAACTGAAACTGCTCAACCCGAGAAAAAATCTGTGGCAGCTAATAAAATTCATTGAACTCAAATATTTTTGAATAAATTCATACATACGAGGTGTGTTCAAAATTCACATTTTTTATATAAAATTTGATGCAATTTCTTTGATCCATTTCGATAGGAGAGAATCGCTAAACACGCAAAACACTAGTCATATTTATGACTCTCACATACAAACTAAAATTGCTATATGGATAAAACCGTCAACATATCTTCGAGACAAGTATACAAACATAAAAAAAAAATTATAATAATAGAAAGTCGAAAGTACGTAACCCGCTAAATTTGAAAATTCGCCTTATTATTTTAACACACCTCGTATATAGTCCCTTCTAGAGTGGAACTGTGAGCAGACCAAATGGCTAAGGCTAGAACTAGAGCGGAAGAGAGATAGGAATGAAATTTTGTGATATTTATATATTCATTAAAAATGGCAGAGGTCTCAATTCAAAATTTATGAAAAATAGGATATTTTTGCAACAATTTTGGAAAATAGTTCACAACTTTTTCGGAAAAATAAATGAAGAACTTCTTTCTAATATTCTGAAAGTCAGCAAAAAAATTTTAGAGGCCAAACTAAACTTTGTAGAACAACGTTTCTTTAGAATAATTGTGCCAAGTTTGGCGCCACTTACATATAAATAGCGAAGATACACAGTAATTTGTCAACAAATTTTGGTGTTTGTTTGGGTATTGTGAGAATATTTAAACATGTTTTATTGTTTCATGTTACCTCCGATTATGCAATTTTATAGCCACAATTTTATTGCATTCAGTGCATAAAAAAATGTATTTTTCCGCTGCCTCTATTTTTTAGAAATTGAATATTACCTACCCTGGGATTTTTGCAAACTGTAAATTTTTATGTGTTTCGAATGATGCACCTTCTTAAAATTCCAATTTCTAAAACGGTACTCCGCAATTTATCCTTTGTGTGGAAATTGCGGCGGCATTGGAATTACGAATTTTAAACAATTTCTAGCGTTAAAAGTAAATTATTCTTAAAACCATTTGTACGAGCATAAATGTATAAACTAAATTTGTTATTTGTAAAATATTCTTAAAGTTAATTGTAAAAATTTATAAAGTACATTAATTAGTTGACAAATAATCGCTTGTGTCATTATCAGGGTCAAGAATATTCAATAAGTATTAAAATTGGTTTTTACTGCCCTGTGTCAAATTCTTATAACTTGTCCATTTTGACTACAAAAACTTTTCCGTTCTTTTTTTTAATTTACCCCAATGTACAACATCTTTTTGCGTTAGTGTAAAGTGTGAGCAGTGCCAAAAGGGGCATGGAAAATAGCTAGTTTCTTATCGAAAAATTCTCTCAATCAAAGCACAATAAAAGACAAACAACATGTATTCTAAATCATATTGAATTTGGCGATTGATGAAAGATATAAATCTAGGAATTTGCTTTAAATAGATAATAAGTTATCGGATCCACAAGATATGTGGCGATGTCCTCCACTTTCATTCTTAGAACTTAGTCTAGCATGATGCACGGCAAACTTGACTGAATTAAATACAACTTCCGGGAATATATTAAAACATGGGAACATTTGGATTAAATCAGTCGACGTTATCAGTTTCTGTCAAGCATTGTAAACCAGCACAGAGTTACCCATATAATGGTAAAAAAAAAACAGCTAAAACATACTACAAAAGTGGTGATTCAACACGACTGATTTTTTCTTTATTGCTTCAGTAGTTTCCAGATAACATAATTTCACGTCTTGGCGACGTCAAACGGCCATGCGATTTGATGCCATCTGACTTTTTTTACAGGGCTACGTCAGAGACCGTGTTTACGCGTATAATCCCCAAATGTACCGTCCAAAATGTGCGACAAAGTGGTCCAAAACTACTTCGAAAGGATCCACTGCTGCAATCAATCCAATTGTGGGCATTTAAATGACATTGTATTTTATATTGGCAAAGTCCAAACATTGTACTAAAATAAAGGTTTAATCGAAATCATAACTTTATATTTTGTCTTATTTAACTTTACTTTTGAAACTTTTCGAATGAAGACTTTCAGGGAAATGATTGCATTTTTCGTGTGAGGTTCAGAACAGGTCGGTCGATATAGCACATTTACAATCTCCGACTCTAAGCTGACAAATATTTGCGACGGCTATCGTGTCTATCAAAAAAAAAAAAAACATCGCTCATTAGACTTAAAAAGTTTTTTTTTCCGGCTTACATTTTTGCAGTATCAAATAATACATACTCGCATTCCTTCGGCTGAAGACAAAATAAGACTACTGCTTCGAACAAACGGGTAAAAGTATGTGGTGAGAAGAATGGGGTGTTTAAAAACTCGTATCTTTGGCAGGCAGAATAAAGAAAGGGGCAACGAGTACAGCAATTTAAGTAGGCTTATCGAACGGAAGATGCGCACATCCTATGTTTGTTTGCGGATATTTAGCAGGTTCAAGTCGCAATTTGTATGAAAGGTAAAGATCCGAAATATTTAGCTGTCGACCAATTTCAATGTATATATTTCTGATTGCTGTAACAGTGATGCGAACGACTGGCTTCCGAGTAAGCGTGATGAAATTTAGCGTAAAAACGTCTTGTGGTTATAAGCTTATACACAATGAGGGTAACACAATTTATGTGAAGTTTTGTGCCTTATATAGGATTCGCCATACAAAAGTAAACGTTCGTACATTAACAGGGATAATTAAGCCGGTAAGCCGAAATGGCATTTTTAGCCTGTTCAATTGTAGGTTAAAAAAACAATTAAATAGCAAATTTAAGTTAGGTTCAAACATTTATCTTGTGTTTGAATAATTTTCAGCAATTTTACAAAACAAAACTTGATTATTTTTAACTCAAAATGTGTGCGGATAAAAGATAGTTCACGAATGTTAAACTGTAGTTCATGAATGTTCAAGAATTGAATTTCAGAAAACGCAAATGGTCACGTGAGGAAACTTTGAGGTATCTCAAGTGCTACAGCTTGGCTCTTAGCTCTTAGAAGATAAGATCTCCGGAAGTAAATTGAAAGTAATATTTTTAGTGGGCAATTAAAAACCGTTGCATATGGTTTCTTTCAGAACTTTTTTATGGCATCAAATATATCCGTATATAAAGCCTTCCGCATATAAAGCCTTCAAAGACAACGCGCCACACAGGTCCTTCAACATGCCCTGCTCTCTTTATGAAAGAGATGTACGAAATTTTTGGAGAAAGTGCAATATTAGCAATGTCCATACAGTGCATTTCGGGTTCGACACCGAACCATCATGTAGCGGAATGGTGCAGCAGTCCTCAGAAGAACCATTGAGAAAAAAAAAGAAAGACATATAAGGAGAAGTACTTTAATAAAAATAGAAATGTTTAGAGGAAAAGACGAAAGTACTAAGAGAAATTAATTTGAATATTTCCAAAAGTTTGGCAAAAAGAGTGGAGTTGGAGGAGAAGAAAACAAAACTACTACAAGAATACATGTGTTAATAAACTATAAATATACAAAAATATACAAATCTGGTCGGATTTTATTACTCTCTTTGGGTAGAAAACATCAAATTAAAATTTTTGTTTCTATTAGTGCAACTGTTTCGCAGGAGGTAGAGATGGAAGTGCTGGTGTTTGGTGTTGGCATCGACGAAGAAAGCATTTGATTAGTGGCAATTTATTTATTCATTATTATTGAAAGGAATTGAAAAAAGCTACTGAAAAATTTAGCTTAATAAAATTTAAGAATGAATTTGAATATGTACCGGACTTACCTACACACTGAAGGCAGATGCCGAATTTGAAGATTGGCCATCAATATATTCCGTCTGGTTTGTCCGTGGTAAACATCATAGTCCAATTGCTCTCCTTCATCATGATCTTCAGATTCATAAATGACTATTTCGTATAAATCATCCATTTCTATACATATGTTATGTATTTTGCATGCACTGACGACAATGTTGGTAATATTTCTCAGATTGTTCTGTTCTGAAAAATTAAGTAGCGCTTTAAATCCATTTTTTAATAAACCAAATGCATTCACCACAATGATCCGAGTTCCCGAATGTAGTTTATTAAATTCCATTTGAAGGTCTGATAGAGTTTCATAGTTAAAAGGGATACTACTAGCGGCATATGCACAGTCACCAAGAATAAATGCGTCTCCGGGAAACAACACCTCTTTGTTCTTGTGCACGATGATATAGATCTGATCTTCTTAAGAATCTGCTGTCATGCAAAGAACCTGTCCCGCCACATGTTACACTTCGGAAACTTTTGTCTGCGTCTATCACAGTTTCCAACACTATGCTGTAGTCTTGCTTCCGGTCAAAATATGACTCTTTTGAGACAACGGGAGCCCTGATACTTACATGAGTATAATCTATCACCAATGACACCGGGAATTCCCCTTCTTTAATGAATTTTGGCAGTTATTGACTGAATTTTGGATAACTGTGGTCATTTTCGATGTTCTATTCCAATTGATAGCACGAACGATGTGGCTATTTTTGCAACAACCCATGTCATTGATTTTGCAACTTCATCTTTATTCCTCCAAGAGCTATCGTGCTAACTTCAGACCAGTGTTTAAAATGGTAGCTGCGAAATAGCACACAGGAAAAATGCAGTGCTACGCTATTACTTAAAGAAATTTCAATACCATTTCATTTTGCTATTACTATGTGGCGACTGGAATAGATAGCCTTATCTATTATACGCCGCCCGCAGAAAATAATTCCGGGCGCTTCGATCTTCTGCGCTTCTCTTCCAGTTCGTCACACCAAGCTTCGACAGTATTTCAAAAGCCTGGTTCTTCCAACGGAGTTTTTGTAGCCCGCTTCTACGCTGTCCATCGAGTTCCGTGTCGAAGTATTTGGGTCCATCCGCTCATGACCCAGCCAACACAATCGCTGTATATTAATGCGCTTGACCACATCGATGTCGGCATATAACTCATACAGATCATTGTTTATGTGACGCTGATACTCTCCGTTAACGATAATGGGTTCATATATTTTCCTTTCGAAAACTGTCAGTACTGATTCATCCGTTTTCGTCATAACCCAGCATTCTGCGCCATAAACAAGACAGGTAGAACCAATGTCTAGTACAGTCGGATTCTTGTTTGTCGAGAGAGGCTTTATCATTGAATCGCTTGCTTAGCCCACAGTAACATCTGTTAGCAAGCAATACTCTTCTCTTTATCTCCAGACTCACATCATTCGTTTTGTTTACAGCGGAACCAAGGTAGATGAATTCTTTCACCATTTCAAAATTATAGTTGTCAGCATTCACACAGCGTCCCAAACGTGTAGACTCTTTGTTCATTGAAACCACCAGACCCATTTTCGCTGCTTCCTTCCCGTTGCTTGAGAAGGCTGTAGTAACATATCGCAGTTTTTCGCCAATTATGGTTATGCCTTTGGTAAAAATAATACGTGTTACAGACGTGTTAACTCAGTTAGAAACGGCTTTAGTCTTTAACATATCATACTCGACAGAACCTTATAAGCAATGGGTAAAAGACTAACACCGCGATAGTTTTTACAAACACCTTTTTTAAACATAGGACACAGTAGTCTCAAATTCCAGTCATAGGGCATGTTTTCCCTGATCCAAGTCGTATTCAGGAGCTGATGCAGACTGTTTATCAGCACATCGCCATCAGTTTAAAACAGCTCTGCTGACAGGCCATCAGCGCCCGCAACTTTGTTGTTCTTAAGCTACAATACTGCTGTTCTGATCTCTGTTTGGCACAGAGCTGCGCAATTTATGCCATCGTCGATAATTGCTGCCATCCGGAACTAACAGCTTATAAAAATGTGCTCGCCAAAGTTGCAGCACATTCTGCGTATCTGTGACCAGAGTTTCCTCGCTATCCTTACAGGTGGGAGCCCTGTTCCATACCCTGCACCTCTTTTTTTGGTAGAATTTTCGGGCTTCACCTCTATCCCTGTACGTCTCCATTTTCTCACTCTCACGCTCTTTCCACTACCGCTTTTTCAGCCTAAAGAGTTGGAGCGCCTCTCTTCTTTTCTCTTTGTATCGTTCCCAACTGAACGCGTTACAATTGGCTGCAGCATTGCCCTGTATGCAGCATCCTCTTCCTCAGACACTACGCAACATTCTTCATCGTACCAGGGCTTGTCTGAGCGCGGTTTCAGATACCCAAGTATGGTTTTTGCAGCAGTTGTCACAGAATGCGAAATATGTTGACAGTGTGCGTCAGGAACATCAGGATTAGGGGCGTTTAGTTGTAGTAGTTGTGAGAATTTGTTGGAGTAGGCTGTGGTTATCTCAGCTGTATCCAGCCAAGCGACGTCGAGCTTCCTTTGTGCCTGGTTACGAACATTTTTTTTTGTGCTCAATCTCGCGCATACCTTAGCTGCAACCAGGTAGTGATCCGAATCAATATTGCCACCACGAATCACACGCACGTCCATAACACTAGAAGCATGTCTTCCATCTATTACCACATGATCAATCTGATTCCTCGTGTTATGATCAGGAGATAGCCACGTTGCCTTGTGGATGTCTTTATTCGGTAATCTGGTTCCACTTACTACCACATTATGTGCCGCAGCGAACGAAATCAGTGTGAAACCGTTTGCGGAGGTGTTACCATGTAGACTGAATTTTCCGACTGTTGGACCAAGAACATCTTCCCTTCCTACTTTGGCATTAAAATCTCCCAGAACAATTTTAATGTCGTGGCCAAGGCAGTGGTCATATGCTTCTTCTAGGCACTCATAAAATGTGTCCTTCATCTCCTCGTCTTTTTCTTCCGCCGAGGCATGTGCACAGATCAACGAGATAAAAAAATATTTCGCTTTGTCGCAAATAGTGGCTATACGGTCACTTATCTATTTCCCACAACAAATCCACATTCGAATTCATGTCTTTCTGCGTGGCAGCTTTAGTAAATGTCACTGTTTTTACGCCGAGTACATCCTTGTCCTGTCCATCGCATTTCCTGGATGGCGGCATTTTGGGACAAATTAAAATTGTTATACCATAAGATCATAAAAG
Organism: Philornis downsi; assembly: GCA_019455685.1. Classification (NCBI taxonomy): domain Eukaryota; kingdom Metazoa; phylum Arthropoda; class Insecta; order Diptera; family Muscidae; genus Philornis; species Philornis downsi. The sequence continues at coordinate 1,292,568 of JAHXMU010000599.1, read as the reverse complement.
TGTATCATAACAAAAGTAAAAATAATTGTCAACCATCGTATGATTTTGTACCTACTAATCTACTACTTATTGTTGTTGTCGTAATGCAAGCATTGATTTTGCCATTACAATGTAATTGCTGTTGCTTAGTGAGATTGATTTATGAGTTGTGCATCAACCGAAATTTACTTGTATTTTGATCATTGGAATGTCAGCATTGTTCAATAAAGTGATACGGTTTACATATTTAGAAAAATACAGTCCACAGTCGTTGGTTATTTTAACTTCCATCATGGGACTATAATATTTATAAATCCAGTTCATCACCAATAACAATTGGAAATACATGAGCAAAATCACATTCTTTAGTCGGTGGCCATTCATTACACTGGTCTATAACTTTTGAAAAAAAAAAAAAAATTGACTGCAGAAATGAAGCACGCTTTTTTAACTAATCTGGGTGCGCCACATTCAAATCTGGTATAAAAATTGGGCTATCACGTCTTATTAATTTTTTATTGTATGCTGGCAATACTGTAACTCAGTCAATACTGATACTACAATTTTACAATTATTAATTTGACAGAAGCCCACATTCATTCTAAATCTTCATAATAGTAGCGCTTAAGCCTGTCAGGGAGATCGTGTGCTACTGATTCAAACTATTTTTGCTTTGTGTGTTGTGAATATTTGGTTGGAAAAAAGGATATGCAATATCAGAATCATTAAAATATGCATATTTACATTATTTTGATTTTGCTGTCAGAAACTTGAACGAACCGTGGACATCGACAATGTTTTGCAATAGTTGCACTACTGCTTCATACAAGCGGTCAAATGGCAAGAAGATCTATTTCGATTTTTCAATTCCAGTACATTGAAGAAAGTCAAGTAAACACCAAACCGATTGTTATTTCTGTTTAACAAAAGTTGCTGGATTCAATATGAAAAATAGAAAAAATATTACTTACGCAAATGTTTCATTGGTTTCCAAACCAGTTCAACGTCCATGATTGCCAGTCATTCTCAGTGCTAAGAGCAGTGAGTCCGAAACATCTTTCACCAGCAGTGATAGTTTGTATCAGGCTGATGATGAACGCCATTTAGAAACTTAAGCTGAGCTGAGTAATCTAATTCGGGACTTACATTTAATGAAGCAAGGCGCAGAATTACTAGCTTCACGCATGCAGCAGTGGAAACATTTGGCAGTTGGGGCAAAAGTTACAATCTAGAGAGATACAAGCTTGGAATTGGCAACATGTTTTGAAAAGAAACACTCTGTTCTATACTGTACTGATGTTGATGGTTTATTTAAAAAAATGAATGGACGTTATTTATTGACGGCTCTAAGTACAGTTCAAAGGCTCTTTTTTGCAGAATGAGAATGAAAAACCATGCACACCAATTGCTCATGCCGTTAATACAAAGGAAAATTACGAATCAATGACTGAAATTGTGACATTACTCAAATACAACCATAATAAGTGAAAGATCTGTGGTGACCTCAAGGTGTGTGATTAAATTTCTTTGTATGTATAGTATAGACCATCGTAAATATTTGTAATATAATCTGTTTCAGGTCATTGGCTTGTTTGTTGACTGATATGCAAGGAGGTTTCACAAAATATTGTTGTTTCTTTTGTCTATGGGATAGTCGCGCTACATGTCATCATTACTTCAGAACAGAGTGGCCCAAAAGAACTTAAATAATTAAGGAAACGGGTCAGTCATTGCCTTTGCTAAAAACTCCTTAAAGGAAGTTATATCTTCTAAATCAAAATCAATTTTCTGATTGTAAAAAATTGTTTAAAAGTATGTATCTTGCATCCGGTACTATTCGTGGCAAAATAGTAATCTAACCAAATTGTGAAGAGATGAAAAACACACTTCACATAAATTTTTCTAAGTCGCTTTACCCAAAAACGATTTTATGAAGTTAGCCATATGAAAAACCGGACACTGTTTATTCTCCCACAAACATATCATAGAGAGAACACAGCCACTACTTTTCAAGTGCGGCCATTGGCGTATTGCATTTTTTAATGAAAACAGATTACTATTGGAAAAGCGAATCAAGCATAAAATTAAGGGTACTGCTTGCAAACGATCATGAATTTAAAATTGTTTAAAAAGGTGCTAATGGAAATGAACTTATGTAATTCAATTTTAATCAAATGCCAATAACACTTACACAAGTTTAAACCTTCCTACGGTTTAATAACTACGAAGCTGCAAAAGGCGATGGACAAAAGTCAAAGCAGTTAAAATCTGTGACATTGGGCTTATTATAGTTATGCGTCAATTCCTAAATCCGACGTGGCTGAACAAAATCTTGTAAAGGGTGATTTTTTAATAGTAGTTTTTTTTTTTTTTTTAATCGAATAAAACACTCAAATTTTCATCATGTATTAAAATTTTTCATTGGAATCGATAAATCGGTCTTTTCCATTTAATTTTTAAAGATAATTTCATATACATATAAATGTTGTCACTGCTCTGTCTCAAAATGTCCATTCGGAAGGTTCAATTTTTCGTCACTTTTTCGCGCACAACGCGTGTTATGTCATCCTGTAAGGTTTCAATAGTGTTGGGCTTGTCCACATAGACTAACGACTTGACATAACCCCACATGGAATAATCAAGAAGCGTTAAATCGCAAGATCTTGGAGGCCAACTCACATGGCCAAATCGAGAGATAATCTGTTCACAAAATTCATCCCTCAACATATCTATTGTTTCACGAGCAGTGTGAGCAGTGTCAACCAAGTTCAACTCAGCCAATTGGGGCAAAAAAAAATCCTTGTGGTTGAGTAACACATGGCCAATCGCTGGGAACGGTCGCTACAGCTGCAATCGAGTCGAGTCGATGGTTTTATGTCCAACAAAGTAAATTTGGTGCGAAATTTGGAGATAACAGCACGAATTGTTGATTCAGCAGGTCAATTACGACGACCATAAAATGCTTATATCAAACGATGCACATTTGTCACAGAGCACGAATTTTGGTAATAGATTTCAACGATTTGCAATCGTTGCTCGGTTGTTAGTCTTTCCATGATGAAATGCTAGAGCATACTGTACACTTTTCCCTTTGGCAGATGACGTTTGGACGTCACTACCAACCAGTGCTGTCAAGCTGAAAAACTTAAATCTTAAAAAGTCGCCCTGTGTAACTGTTAGAAACGAATCCATCATAAGTAATATCAGTCGTGAAGTTAGCCTTTTGCTCATTGCTAATGAGGTAAATTCGGTTAAACTATGAGAAAAACTGAAACCAAAGTTGAAAATAATCATTGTGTTCACCGAAATAGAGGTAACAATGAGTAAAGGAATTAATAAAAAGTTTTAAAGAAAGCAGCTAGTTGTCCATATATATTATACTTATACGTGTAATTGGCAGACAATTGTATGACGTTTTTGGAGATTTTGACACGAAATCAAGCGCTGAGACAGAATTAATTTTAGTTTTTCATAGATTTTTCATATTTTATTTTTAAATTTTTGTCTCGACTTTACCATACATAGAATCAATATTGCAAGTTTGGTAAACAAAGGAAGATTCCTTCTTGCAAACAGGCATACCAAAACACATCTTTTGAAAACAAATACCTACCTTGACTACTGATTCTGCCTACAGATACAGATTCTGCCTGATTATGTGGTGCATTTTGCTTTGCTGAAAGATTGCTTCATCGTCGTAAGAATCATAAATTGTGAGTTTTATGATTACATGTTCACTTTATTGTTCCGTACAGAAGACGGCAACCACGATTCCATCCAAAGGACCAGATTATCGAATTCACATTTTAATAAATTTTGATCATTGCATAAAGTAGGGCTAGTATTTCATACGCAAACCTTGTTATCTCCCACATACAGCTCAATAGAATTAGCAGTAGGTTTAAACCAGAAATGTTCTATCTAATTTCGGGGAAAAATGCCTCGGAAAGATAATTTTGAACTCATTGTCATTTCTTCAACTTATGTGAAAGTAAGCAAATATAATTGCAATGCGATATAATTGCAATACGTTTATTTAAGCAAAGCACAAAATAACTTCTCCTCCATAAAAGAACTGCAATTACTAACCACATTTATTAAATTACTCCGACTCAAATATGAATTATTCCGACATAACTAATAAAACACACTTGATTTCTAAAATTTATCATATGCTAAGAATGTGAATAAATTTATTTGATTATATTCTGTTTCAACTTAGTAGGAAATAATCTAAAGGTAAAACGTTATTTTTAACTGAAAAATTCAAATATGTTTCCGTTAATTTTTCAGTGAAGTCCCAGAACCTCCAAAATATTCCAAATTTCAAAGTTATTTGTTAATACGAGTATAGCTTATATCACAACATATTTCAATTGAACTATTAAACCGATGGTTACAAGTATGGTTAATATTACTCAATTAACAAGCAATAACCTTTCTAAAAGGTAAGTATTTTATAAAGCGACTTGCTTTTTAGCCTGCCTCTGACGGGTGAGTACACTCACAAAAAAAAACATTGTACTGAATTTGGGATAAAAATATACTCAAAATATATGTATATCAAATTTAATCAATATTAGTAAATTTTACTTGAAATTAGTAAGTGGAACTTAAGTTGACTAAATATTACTTGATTTAAGTAGGCGAGAGAATAGTATATACCTAAAATAAGTACGCCTACTTCCTCGAATAATGTTCTTGCTTATTTTGGGTAAGGAGGTACTCTGCGCCATTGGAGATCAAATTTACTCAATTTGAGTTCGTTTTAGCTGAAAATTAGTTCACTATTTTTTTAATGCATGCCGAAATGTTGCCGAAGATGATACTCTTCCATTTACCGCAGACCTTTTGTTGAAACATTGGTGTTGTTTGAAGCTTCATTTCATTGTTGCAATAGTACGTAGTCAGTTGCCAAAAACTTATTTTTTTTTCTAAATGGTGGAAGGGGGAAATTTTCAATACAAAGAATGTGGATGTCCTTGATAAATACATATAAGGCTGGCACCAATGCCATCGAGGAGATGCGACGAACGGACAGTTCCCACGCAGAAGGGCATGAATTTGGATGTGGATTTGTTGCATACAAGAGATTTAGATATCTTGTCACGCGGTTTAGGCCCATAAGTGATCGTATGCCACTATCCGCATCATCATGCGTTCCGAAGGAGATAAATATAGGGAGCCAAAGTACCTATAAAAAGGGAAGATGTTCTTAGTCCAAGAATCGGAAAATTCAGCCTACATAGCAGCAGATCCAAAGTAAAGAAAACGATTAAAAATTGATCATAGAGTGTGTTGCAGATTGTGCAACAATTATGGAGAGAGCACTTATATCAGCTTCTAGTTCCGGATGCCATTATGGGTGAATAAGTCACCCCTTTCGAAGTTTTAATTTATTTTTATAATTTTCCGAAGTTATAAAAAAATTACTAATTTTTGCTAAATCGACAATTTTGTATGTGTAATAGCCTAAACAGTGTGGCAGTCCATTTTCATTCACAATACCAAATGCCTTATGCATGCTAAACTGAATGGAACTGAAATAAAGTAAATTGTATGCCAGATGCTAGAGAAGGATTACAGGCCAATTTATATGGGAACAGAAACACAAACACAGTATGGCTGAATTCAAATACATAATCTGGCTGAATTCCGTACAACTAGTTGAAAGACATGAGCGTAAGGATATGAGTTATATCGTTTATTTGTATGGGAATTGGTTACTTGCTTGATTTTTTTTTTCATAGAGAAAAGCAATGTAATGAACTGCAGTAAATCCAGTGTTTGCTCATTGTCCTTTGTAACGCTTGGTGAAATTTTGAAGAATGGACTGATTAACCACGCTTCTTTTGGTATATATCTTCACAGCTTTTATTCAGCCGCATCAACTTTAATCAAATTTGGGACACATTGAGCGTTAGACAGAACATGTTTACAGAATGACTTCGAGCGCATTCCCTGTCTGCCTGGTGTCTCCCATTTTTCATCAATTATAAGCTGGTTTGTCGCTCCGTAAAATAAAAAAACCGAACTGATTACCACGACCTCTTGCAATTTCTGTACAAAATTTAGCCAATATATTCATTGATTCATATCTTTCATTAAATCGCAGTAAATGCACTGCAATTAGGTATTTAATAAAGTTACTTCCGCGAAAGAATGTGGACTGAGTTACCACGCTACACAAACATCGAACATCGAAGCACATGAATATATAATTTACCCATAGTCTATAGCAGAGAGTACAAATCTAAATAAAATTTTAAATAGAACCTTTGGATCGAAGGTAAATTAAGTTTGCCTTTTTCTCTATTTTCTGTATGTGACTTTTAAAAGTTAGTTTTCTATTGAAAGTAATTCCTAAAAAGGGGTATTCGGTGTTTTTATCATTTCGGTTCGGGGTTTTCATCATTAAATTCAAATCCATATATCATCCCAAGTTTCTATTTAACTAATGGTTGTTTATTTTTTTAGCTATGGTTGAAGCATTTTTTACAGATTAGCATATAAATAGATCATCAAAAGAACAGGAGTGATAATAGTAATTTGATTCTGCGTTTCCAATCAGATGTTTCTATAATTCTGTCCAAATTTAATTTCATGAAAATAAACTGTTTCCAGATACAATCAAAGGGTTTGATCATATTGAAAAAACTTTAATAGTGGTTTATTAAATTATCTGTTAGTGAAAAACTTTCTATTACGTCTGAATATAATGTTGCCAAATTATCTACCGCGCCTATATTTTTTCAAAAAAAAAAGATTAGATTTTTTATTATTCTTTTCAAATCCATCAGAGAGCATATTGATCACTACACTCACTGATGAATTCCGCGAAATGATGGCGGTAATAAAGTAGATGATGCAGCAAATGACTGCAATGACCACAATGTTGGTAACTCCAATGTCGAAAATGCCATAAATTCGATCGATTGATAATAGTCTTGTAGAATGCAAACGGGTTATCTAATCGCAACCTGGAAGTCAAAACACTTGTTGATATGCATAATATCGACATTCTGCTTGTGTCTGAAACTCATTTTACCCGTATACAAGAGCAGAAATACAAGCCACAACAATAGTGGTTGAAGGTTGGTCCGGCCCAATAAGTATCTCCGCTATATATATGTGTAGTCCCCCAAACACAAAATAAGTTGTAAAATGTACAAGAAGTTCTTCAAAACACTTGGTAATACCTTTATCGTAGGTGGCGACTACAATGCCAAAAACACCCTCTGGGGCTCTAGGCCAACAACAACAAAAGGTCGTCAACTTCAATATGCAGCTGAATCAATGAACCTATACACGGTATCAAGTGCACAACCGACTTATTGGCCAACAGACTGCAGCAAAATCCCCGATTTACTAGATTTTTGTGCGACAAGAGGTATTAAGAAAGAGACAGTGCAATGTGAATCCATTTATGACTTGTAGTCTGACCACACCCTAGTTAAGGTAACTCTGGGCAGAAAAATATTGCCCGCATTAAGAAGTTGTGTACTCCATAATAAAGGAACTGACTGGAATCTCTTTCGACATTTGGTAAAAGCTAATGTAAATATACACATTGCTTTAAACTCAGATAACGATATAATAAATGGAGTTGAGCAGTTTAATAATATTATCCAACAAGCAGCTTGGAATTCTATGCCTTTGAATGAAAAAAATATACCAGAACGGAACAAAGTTCCATTGAGTATAAGAGAAAAAGTGGCTGAAAAGGGAAAGGCAAGAAAAAAGTGGCAGAGAACTAGATATCCGTCCGATAAAGCGGTTCTAAATAAGTTAACAAAAGAACTCAAAGAGATCTTACGTGTAGAGGATAGTAGAAAAACTGATAGAGATCTGGAAAATTTAGATGCAACTGCAGCTACCGACTACTAAAGTAATAAAGCGTACGAACAGGTCCATAAAACACGATCCCCCTATTCGAACCATACAGAATACATGGGCTAAAAGTGATTCTGAAAAAGCTGAAACTTTCGCAAAACATCTGGAGAAAGTGTTCGTACCTAATTAACAACATGGTAATGACACTTTTTTAAATGAGCTGCACAACTTTCTAAATGAAGATTACCAGATGGACTTGCCTATCACACAAATTACCACCTGCGAAGTTAAAAATATAAGTGCTGATTTAAAAGACCTAAAAGCCGTATCCCGGGGCTTGACTTGATCACTGCTAAAGTCTTAAAAGAATTGCATCAGGAAGGCCTACAGCTTCTAACAAGAATATACAATGCAATCATTTTAAAGTTGTACATTCCGCCCCAATGGAAAATATCTCAGGTGCAAATGATACGAAAACCAGGAAAACCACCTGAAGAAACCCCCTCCTTTAGGCCCATAAGCCTCCTACCTATACCATCAAAAGTCCTCGAAATTTTATTTATCCGAAGATTAAACCCTATAATAGAGCCCAAAAAAACTAATACCTGATCACCAATTTGGTTTTAGACAGGAACATGGGACGATTGAACAGGTTCATAGATTAGTTGAACTGATAAATAAATCTTTCGACACGAAAAAGTATTGCAATGCGGCATTTCTGGACATTTCACAAGCCTTTGATAGGGTATGGCACGAAGGTTTATTATTCAAATTGAAGAAAATGATACCCACGAATTTCTTCATTTTTCTGAAATCCTATTTATCTGAACGAACCCTTTTTGTTAAACACGGCGAAGACTCTTATCGGAACATTTGCAGACGATACAGCTGTTCTTGCCACTGACGTCAACCCGGATCAAGCATCTAGAAAATTGCAAAAACATCTCGATACCATAACAAAATGGCTGCAGAAATGGAGAATAAAGGCAAATGAAACGAAATCGGTTCAGGTAACGTTTACACTTCGGAGAGGATGTTGCCCTCCCGTGTCTATTAATAATGTTGAAGTACCTCAAGCAAATGATGCAAAGTATCTAGGCATTTATTTGGACAGAACACTGACTTGGAGAAAGCATATATTTACAAAAAGACTGTCCTTGGGGCTCAAACTAAGATCCTTAAATTGGCTTTTGAATGGCAAATCCAAATTATCCCTAGATAACAAATTGGAAATCTATAAATGTGTCTCAAAACCCATATGGACATATGGAATTCAGTTATGGGGGCCTGCAGCAAACTCCAACCTTGAAATATTGCAACGCTTTCAATCCAAAGTACTGCAAACCATTACCGGTGCACCCAGATACTTCTCAAACAAACAATTGCATAGAGAATTGAAAACACCCTTCATTAAGGAAGAAGTCCAAAAATACTCCGCTAGATACATGAATCGTATTCAACAACATCCGAATCAGCTGGTGTCCAATCTGATAAACGAAACACCATTATTTACCAGACCAGGGATGGTTCTCCTCCTCCACAGGACCTGGCAACTCAGGACGAACATAGCAGTAGGGACAGTCAAGGAAGTGTTCCCGAATAAAACAATTACATTTTAGTGTATAAGTAGTATGTAGGCCAATGTAAATATTACTGAATGTCCAAGGACAGATTGTAATAAATACAGAATTAAAAAAAAAAATCGTCTACAAACTCCAACCTTGAAATATGGCAAGCATTGGAAGGAAAAAGTGGCAGAGAACTACCTATACATATCCACCCGATAAGGCGGTTCTAAATAAATTAACAAAAGAACTTAAAGAGATCTTAAGTGTAGAGGATAGCAGAAAAATTGATAGAGATGTGGAAAATTTACTGCAGCTACCGACTATTCTCTATATAAAGTAATAAAGCGTACGAACAGGTCCATAAAACACGATCACTCTAAAAAAAATTTTCAGATGTCATATTCCATTTAAATTGACAAAATATAAAACAACATACCTGGCAAGGACTACCAAAATCTACCCATCCCTATTGCAAATCCCGTATGTACGAAGCGTACGCATACGAAATACTATAGATTTTGAAAATCACGTTGCCCTATAGTCTTTGTATGTTTCTTCTGTATAGTGTATTGTGGAATTCTCCGATAAAATTGCATAAATGTTACATAATACGAAAATAATCAGATCATGTTTGCGCAGTTTATTTTATGATTTTCTTTTTTATTTTACTATTTTATTTTACTCTATAATAGCTTTCTTCCATCCATGATTTTTCTGCTAGAAAAAAATATTAATTTAAATTAAGCTTATTTCAAACTTCTAAATAATATGCAACTGAATCCAAAAAGAACAGCTTTTATTTTTCTTTTTTAAAATATATGTATAATATTAAATTCGGTCTGTGTTTGCAGATAACTTCATGCAGAACGACACCTAACACTTATAATATTCATTGCTGATAGAAAGAAACTTATAATCCATAACACCACTGTTATCGAAGAACACTATCACTTTTGAGCGACTTTGGCGTAACCTTTTCATATATATAAACATTAGGAATGTCAGCGGCATTTGCAGAAAATGTTACTATCCCGCTTTCAATGTCTAAGGTAGCCTCAGGTAATTGAGTATATGGGGACACTTAAGGCAGCTTATAAAAATTTAAACATATTTGAGAATAAAGTTTTCGTTTGAGCATATGAAAATTGATTGCACTATTTTTTATTTAACGTTTAAAAGTTGTTTAACATATTAAGTTTAACAGAAAGTGAATGATGTCTCTGCAAATTTTAATGTATAAACAATGTAGTAATTAACTTTCACATAATTCGATAGATGGAGTTACAATCGTAGGATTGTTTGACAAACACAGCAAAAGAAATTTCTTTATTATTTAAAGAACTGAAAACAAATTTATTTGTGTAAAGATGTACTAACTCCATTCGTTATCAATGGACAGAATTTGAAAACTGTGTTGGTGCTAAAAAATTCCGGGGGAGAGGGGAGCTTAGTCCCTTACCAATCCCTATGCTACGCCTATGTTGGAAGTGTCACCTCTACACCTTCTTTTCGACAAAATCTGCTCGCCGAAGGCCTTATGTTGTTCCGCAGCAGAAATTCTATTTTGCAAACAGAATTAACTTCTCTGTTCAGCAAGATTACACATTGTAGAGTCACTTCCTGCATCGTGCAAAACAAGCGTAGCACACACATTGTTGCCATTTGTGGTATAAAATTTGACGTGGATTGCGCAATGCTACCAAGTTAAAATTAAAATCTGTGATTCAATATATTCAGGTAATTTAAACTGCAAACTCGTCATACATTTTCTGGACACAGTAGTAAACTTGTGCATGTATATCGAGGCTTCTTACTCCGATATAATCACCTATATTTCATTGAACTGCGACCACATCTAATACTTCCAGCAGATTGGTAAAACATTCTTAAATTGACGTTCGAAATTATCATTCATTAGGCAGTAAGTCCCTTTTATTGAGTCTAAAGGTAGAAAGGCTATAAGTTCAACTAACTGGAAGATGCAGTTTTTGTAAAATCATTACCATATAATCTATGCGAGTACCATTTTAATTAACTCAGCAAATTTTTCTAAAGTTTACACAACTTCTTTGAAATCGTTTGAAATCGGACGTTGTTCAACAAGCTGCATGAGTAATACAAAAAAGACATGGAGGAAACCACCGGACGTTAACAGATCTCATGTTTAGCAGTAATACTAATGTGTATGAATTTTCTCCCTATGTATGTGTTATATGAAAATTGATACATTTACCAGTACAACTAATGTACATTTTATAGAACAACCCTTTCAAACTGTGATCCACAGACAAATGTCACAATAATTTAATTAATTTACTGTCACCACTGTGTTGCCTGCCACCATTTTTTATGACGCCTCTAGTGATACGAGGAAATAAAAACAATTCGTATTAATTTGCATACGGAAACAAAGAGATTTGCATACATTTCGCAAGAAACTGCGCATGTGCAAAAATGTGCGTTGTGAATTCGCGACGGAAGGAAATGGAAAATGAGAAAATATTCATTTTCACAGTATGATTGAGCGACCCCGCGTTAAATTATTTACGATCACAATCACGGCTACATTGAAATATAAATCTATTCACAGCAGACATTCGATCGTTTCGAATGAAACTAAAAGTGATCCATTGTTTGTCAGAAGAAAAAAAGGTAGAACATTTACTTATTCATTCTTGTCATTCCCATTAATCATTTTCCTTACTGATAGATTCTTTTACAAAATTTGTATTTGCGATTTTAAAAAGTTGAATGTAATAAATTTGCATTAAGGTACACAATTATGGGCAGGCTTGCCACGATTGTGTACCCTCGGGACGAAAGGATGCTCTAATTTCCTAACCCTTCACACAAGCAAAACTAATTTACATATTCTATTCATACGGGATCATCCCCTACATGGCCTTTTAAACCTTTACTTCAAGATCATTGCAAAAAGTTATGCTTGAGAATTTCGGTTTCTTTTAATTTCTTAGATTACATTGCAAGAAAAAGGGTTGTTCAAGTCGATCCGTTACATTCCGGTCCCAGTGTACATCTGCTTTCATTTATTCATACATGTCATGTTCTGTTCGTAGTAGCCCTTATGAGTGGTTGTGGTTTTGAGTTTGAGGTAAGTTTGAGTTAAATCAAATTTTATTTTAGTTTATCTGTTTTATGTTGGCAATAGTTGATAAGACATGTACTCTAACTAAGCACAGACAGTATAATTATCAATTGTCACACATGGTTTCTTAAGAAATAATTTTAATATTTCCACATTGCATGAAATTACGGCAATATGTTATTATATGACATATTTCTATCAGTTAGATTTCTGTTTTCATTTATCGATATTTATTCGGGGGAAAACTGATAGAGAAAAAACAACGGTAATGAATTTAATTTTTTTATCCGAAATTAATTCAAAAAAGAAAAAAAGAAAAAAGTGATGTAGTTTTAAATTTTATTTGGAATTTTCTAAGATATGTTCATCTCCCATTATTTATGATATTCCCAAATAGGAATGGGAGTATCCATCGCATTTGGAATTTTACCAAATATCAATTTAGAAAATCCAAAAAAATGAACATTTTCAAACGCAATGTTTCCAGTTCTAGCCAAATTTAGATGAAGTATCTCAAATATATCGTCACAAATAAATTTTACTGCAGTCACATATAAATTTAGAACAGACTGCATACGCTTAGTGCCTGACACATTAGAGCTTTAAATACAACATATTTATTTAGTTTATATTTTGGCAAAATCTTACAGAGAAATCGAAAAAAATTATATGTATTTTTTCCAACCTCCGAGATCCGCATTTCATTAAGTACAATTCTGTTCCCAGCCGGTGTGAATTCTACAGCGCATTTCTAATTTCTGAAATCGGTGCGGTTTAGTTTGACTGGGCAGCAAAATTATCCTAATTAGACAAAATTACACATAGCACAAAATGGCATCAACATTGAACGGTTTGCTAGCTTTTTTATAATTTTAGAATCAATATTACGCAAGTTCTCTTTCTCGTTTCTGATCAGTTAGTAGGAATTAATGCTCTCAGCGAAATATATACACTTAAAATTAGTACAGGAAATTCAGTCAGGTGAACCGACACACAACGTCTTGAAGCATTGCTGTGAGTGTGCGTAGTAAATTGCTAAGTTATTATCAACAAATGCCTTGAATTAATGGACAATATTGAATTTAACACAATTGAATAAACGATTTGTATCCAGATGTACATGGTTTAAATTAGGCAATTCGTAAAGGAGGTGCCAGGAAGGGTTATTTGTCGATTTTTTCACATTTTACGATTAAGTGCTACTGACAAAAAGTTTAAAAAGTTACTGCAGCCTATACATTGGAATTTACTGGGGGTAACTGTAGTCGACGGATTAGGAAATTGAGTAGAAAAATTAAATTTCTACAAATCAGTCCATTTGTATGGGGCGGCCAGATTGACGACATTCATTTTCATTCTCAGAAGATAGAATTCAGTACAACTGTTTGCAATATATGATGATAGGAATATATGGGTTCAATCGGCCGTTTGAATGGCAATCTTTTTTAGTTTTATACGGATTTATAAATCAATGCGATTGCCAAAATTCTAGGCCACGGCGACCTACTAATTAGAAACCACAGAGGATGAATTGAATTTCAGAAAATCGAATTTAATGGTGGGTACTAGAAGGGGTGGGACAATGCAGTCCATTTTCATTCCCAAATGCAGACAAATCAATCGCTGAACATTTAATAAATGTTAGTTTCAGAGGAGGTAGAAGTTTCAGAGGAGGAGAAGAAGTGTGGTTAATCGACCAAGATTTTAATTTTGGGAAATTGGTCTATTTGTATTGAAGGTACCAGAAAGGATGAGTTCATTCATGTTTTGCGTGTTCGTCGATTTTCTGCTATCTAAAAATGGATCAAAGAGTTTGCATCAAATTTTGTGTAAGAAATGGATTTAAATGCTCAAAAACATTTGAAATGTTGACAGTGGTATACGGTAAGAGTAATCTGAGTCAAAAAAAATGTTTACAAGTGGTACAAGCTTTTCACAGAAGGTCGAGAAGATGCGATTGACGACGCCCCAGCACATAAACAATCGATGAAAATGTTGAGAAAGCGAAAACATTGTTATGTAGAATCGTCGAATCACAATTAGGGAATTGCTGAGGATGTCGGCATATCGGTTGGCTCATGCCATGCAATCTTTTCGGAAATTTCGGGCATGAAGCGTGTGGCAGCGAAGTTCATTCAAAAATTGCTGAATTTTACCAAAAGCAATGTCGCATGAGCATCGCTCAGGAATTGTTAAATGACGTCAACGATGATCCACATTTGCTTAAAAGGGTCATAACTTGTGACTAATCATGGGTATATGGTTATGACATCGAAATCAAAACCAAATCGTCACAATGGAAGAGGAGGAGGAGAGCGAAGACCAGAAAAAGCACTCCAAGTTCGATCAAATGTCAAGGTTTTGATCACTGTTTTCGTCGATTACCATGGCATAGTGCATCAGTAGTTTTTACCACAAGGTCGAACGGTAAATAAGCAGTATTACCGTGAAGTCATGATTGAAAGGACGGCGTTTTGCGACGATTGAGGAGATAAAACCCGAATCGCTGAGAGAGCTCAAGGACATACCAAAAAGTGCATATGAGAACTGTTTCGAGGATTGGAAAAAACGCTGGCGCAAGTACGAGTATCTGAGGGGGACTTTTTTGAAGGAGATAAAATAGAAATTGGAAAATAAATAGATATTTTCTTCAAAAAAATTAAAATTAACCTTATTTTGTGAGCACACCTCGTATTAGGCTGTTTCGAGTCGTATGAACGTTAGTTAGTGTATCAATCAGCTTGCTAGACAGACGAATATCGTTCAATTGACTTAAAAAGTCATAAAACGCATTTATTCAAAAGGTACTTGATATTTCAAATATTTTCTTCTGATCGTTACATTTTCACCCTATCAAATACTTTTATTCCTACTGGTGAATAATACTACATGCACTTGTAATCCATATGGAAGAAGTTGCAGAAGAAATACAGTTTTATCATTGATATTAGACACTACTCCTTAGAGTATTGACACATTCAGGTTTCCAACAGATGACTATAAATACCCGGTCTTGAAGTTGAAACGTATGAGCTTATCTCGAACGAACGTTATACCAAAATACGAGACCTGAGATCTAATGCAATATTTATTTAGGGGCTCTCTAAGGTATGTAAAAACAAACCAACAAACAATAATAAGCAAGAACCTTAAACGTTTTCAAAACTGGTTATCACCCATGCATACCCATCTTCATCGAATGCATTTTCCTCAATCGCATACTCAAATTGGACATTGACAGTTGTATCGATAGTTATTTCAATATTCACGATATGATTTCATGTCTCCAAATACAAAGGCCACGATAATTATAGTTTGCACAAATTAAAGCCAATATTCCCATTAATTAATGTTAATAATAGTTCAACAAATACTTGTAATTAGCTCATTTTGACAGAAATTAAATATTTTTTCAGGGGGTGGAAAATAGGAAAATAGGTCCAATTTTATACGAAATTCAATTAACCAAAACATCCCGCACTAGCGACAAACTCTTATTTATGTAAAAACGTTTGAATCAATTAACTTATAAAATTATTTTCACCACATGAAATTATATTCACCCATTTTTACTGCTGAAATTCATTTACCGATACATCTACCCTATAAACAGTTACTTGGACACCCAGCATTCCTGCAAGTGTGGAGCGCAGAAGATACTTGGCAATTCGCTACGTTCCTATCAACAAATGCTCTGATTCAATCCACAATACTGCATTTAGTACAATTGAATGAAAGATATGAATCCAGGAACGCATCCCTTAAATTAGGTAATTTGTATGGTAATACTACTGGTAAAATCGGTTAATTTGCATGGGAGTTAACAGAAAGGACCTGTTTTCATTCCAAGAATTATGTTTACCAAATGCATGACGGGTGCCTATTTTGGCAACGGCTTGAAAGATATAAAGCTAAAAATGTATGGGTTAAATCGGACATTTGTATGAAAAATATGAGAAGAATCACGGTTACCTTAAATATACTTATTTTACATTTTGTCAGTAAAATTGTGTAGTGCACGAACGAACAAATTTCATTTCGTTCATTTCATTTCATTTATTTAGGTCTATGGACATATAAATCCTTACAGACTACGAATTGACATAACATATTTCAAGAAAGTTACGAAAATATGTACATTATTTTGTTTTAAATATCTAAAAAGGAACGGTGTAAAGTTATTTCTAGATATACGAAACTCTAGGTGTTGAATTGGGTATTGATTTTTTGCAATCCCATTTAGGATATTGAATTCAATAAATCCACGATTCAAAGCACTATGTTGGGCATAATTTGTGGAATGGTGTGTTACATTAAATATATAATGATATCTGAGTGATCTCGGCGGAACATAAAACACCATTGGCGACAATAATTCAGAACAATCAATTATACCAGCTATTATATCGAATACAAATAACAAGGTATGATAAATACGGCGATATTGTAATGGCTGTAAGCCCAGTGAGCAACATCTGGAAATATAAGGATGCACAAAATCACCAAAGTTAATTGAAGAGAGAGCAAATTTCATGATATTTATGTGAACTACTCTTTCTTATCA